>LR999968.1:11723569-12323569 GCA_905220375.1 Tachina fera
ATTTTGGATTAAAAATATCTCAGTAGGCACTGCACAGAAATTATTAAGCTAAGAACATCCGATGATATTGAATCTAAGATTGGCAACCTTAACAAAATGAATAAACAGGCTGCTGATTGGATTTAATAGAATCCATCCTATGGATATTGAAGGTCTCGTATGTGATGAAAGAAGAGCTGGAAGGGAATGAAAACTGCATAGGTCACCTCAACACAAAAAAAAATACTTAAGGAGCGCACTAAACGAGCGCTGACATTTGAAAAAAAATGCATTTCTTAAAAAATATCCGGAAGGTCTCGATATCATGCCTCTAATTAAAAGACCTGTTGAGTTTAAACTACGTCTATACACTTTAACCGGATGTTGGGCAAGAAGCAATACTGAAGAAGGTAAAATACCTTCTTAGCATTTAAAATACGTATTTACCCTAAACTAACGTGACCATTTTTTTTGTAACTCAAACCGGGACACCGCAAAATAATTTTTACCCAGTTTTTTTACACTACCAGTTTTGAAATCTTCAAGTGACGAACAAGATATATAAATTTTACAAATACAAAAATATATGAAGGAAAGTTTGGGAGTTTATTCAGTGATTACCTGTGAAAGTAAAACAAAAACGAGGAAACTATTTTTAAACGAATAGCCATATTGACAGGAAAAGGAATGCAACTGTGAGCAAATACGAAATTAACCTTAATTTTTGCTTTGTTGTATTGAAACACTTATAGAAGATACGAGTACCAACACACATTTTCGTAAGAAAATTGTTTGTTTTGGTTTTGTTAAATAATGTACAAATATTTTAGGAAAGTTGGCGTACATAAATTGGTTCCAACAAGAAAAACATTTTGATTTTCGCACAAACAAGCTTCTAGAAAACACAAATACCTACAAACCCCTAAATTCGGCAACTTGCTAGCTCAAGCTCGAATTTTTTTCTGTTTGCCAAGCCGTTTGTGTGGTTAGGTCTGTTGGTCCTTCAGAAAAGACAAAACGAAAACCATTTTACATAAAAATTTAATTTATATAATGTAAGATGGAGGATGGTGGCCAGTGTATTCTTCCGTTGTGTAATATGGCATTTTCATTGTTCATTAAAAAAATCATCACATACTAACGTCACCATCGCCGTCAACATGTACCTACATTGTACAAAAACCTACGTAAAAAACAAACTTGCACTTACATATGTACATATGTATGAGCGTGTGTGTGCTCATATGTGCTTACAACTGTACATGCTGTACATCTGTATGCTTGCGCACAATTTACTTCATTTTACTTTCGCAGGCAATGATTCTGATTGTGAATCCATGTCAGCCAGCCATCCATTCGTGCTTACTCCCGTTCATGGTATTTATGTACATATGTGGTGTGCATGTGTACTGTTGGTGTTTAAATATTCTCCCGTTTAGTTGACTACATTATAAGGCTGCTTTTGACGTTTCTATTCGCTTAATTTAAATGAAAATTCACCAGAAAATTACAATACTTCTTCATTGGAACGTACATAAGTATACTCGTACTTACTTATAAAAGTAGCAAGCTTGCACAACATCTACCCATACATACGCATTAGCACTTGTTTGGGTGGGTGTGTGTGCGTGTGACTGAGTGTTTGTAAGTGATGTAAGTGATGCACACACACATACATTTACTTATGTATGAATGTGTAAAGTTATATGTATGTATATACATACATATGTATACATATACTTACATGCATGTGTATTTTTTAGCTTTCCATATTTTGTTTGGGGCGTGACTTGTTAAAACTTTTGCAGTTGTCTTATAAATTTTTATTCTTGTGTTCATTTTCTATTGTTTTAATTTATTCGGTGATCATTTAGCTGATCTTATTCTGGTTGGCTACTGTATGCCAAGAATTCATTATTCAGCTTGTCCAAAAACATTTAGACACCCATGGACAACATCAACTGCTGGCAGCTAATACAGAAGGACAAAATCTCTTCAATGCAAATTTCCAATGAATTTAATCAAGCAACATTAACAGGAACAGAAACAGCAACAACGAAAATCAGTTAAACAACTTTAATTTAAAATTAATTTGAATAGAATATAGAGTATGTTAATGTTAATGTTTATGTGCCATATTTGTATTTAAATATGTATGTATGTATGTATGTATGTGTTTACATATTTATATACATATATATGCGTGTGGTATGTATTTACCCTGTAGGAAATGTCAGTACTGATTCATTATTGACTTTGTCACCAGTACTACTGACGAATATTACCCCAGACAATGCTTTTTGAAATATATTACATAGTTTTTTTTGGAATCATATAGGGACATTGGAAAGGGATAGTCACTAGTACATTTTAGTATATATAATAATTTTTGATTATGAAACCGCATATTTTGTTTACATTTGGTATTTTTTTAAACAAATAACCAAAATTAAACATTTTTAAACCCCCGATATATGTATGTCAAAAAGATGTGATATATTTTAAACATCTGAACCGACATAGCTAAGAACATTCTCGCTCAAGTCACGTTTGAAGCAGAAAAAACTACATCAAAATCAGTTGATTTGCTTCGTATGTACGTAAACTCGTACAAACACACAGAAACACAGACAAACACTACAAACTTATGACACCCCTTTTAGTGATCGGGGTTAAAAAAGAGAACTAATTTCATCCAAAACTTCCCCTCGTTGCCGAACGCCAAATAGCATCACACTCGGCGTCTATTTAATTGTACTATGCGGGGAATTATTCATGGAGAACTCCATCCTTATCGACTTCGACACCCAGTCCTAATGGTAAATTTTCTCTGTCGACTTAGCCAACATATGTAACTCTCAAACATCGGATAACACGCTCTACCTGACTATTTGACAATGGCGAGGCCACTGATGCTTTTACGTGGCTCGGCCAGAAAGATAGCAAACTCATTTGGTGTAAAGCATGTACTTTGATCAGAAATTATACGTCTAGGTCTACTATAGTTTTCAAAATATTTAGTGAACGATCAATAAGCTTCCTTATATACATACATATATATTTATTCCTTTTAAAAATTTTGTAAAATAATATATGACTACTAGCACGTGTCTCCACTTTGAATTAATGACAGATAAAGATCCCAAGTAGTCGATGGGCAAAATGTTCAAGGGAACCGTTTTTTTTTCAATATTGTAGAAGTTGCGCCTATTGAGCTCGGAGTAATAGATATATTTTAAGATATTGCGTATAAGCTTATTTAATTTGTCCCTCCTATTTGTAAACCAATAATTTTTTTGGATTTTATTCAGACATTTATAAATTCCTATATGGCAGAATTTCTCGTGCACTAGACTTCCCTAAATTTCAGCAGGAGCGCACAACGATGCTTAAATACCAACCTGTTATCTAGAAAATAACCATTCACGTCTCTTTTTTCTAGGTTAGCACGTATAATCTCTATGATTCTGTCACTACCCTGAATAATCTGAATATTTAAGTCAACATCCGACTCATCACCAATTATAGCAACCACTACTCTACTCATGGCGTATACATGGGCTATTATTTCACATTATCTGTATCGCATATCAGAGTCGTACTTCTCAAATTCTAGGGCCCATCTTACAAAACGGGGATTTATAAATTTCCTATTCAAAGTGAGGGCCAATGTGTTACAATCGTAACTATAGTAGATTTAATGACCTCCAAAGTTCCCAACTCGGAACTATTAAGCCTTGACTCAGCATCAGAAGCTGTTTTTGAGTGATAATATACTGGGTCTCCATTCTGTAAAAGTACAGAGCCAAACCACGTCAGCTGGCATCGGTATTTAGTTCGGTTTGATTGAAAGGATTAAAGACTGATGATACAGAACCCTTAGTTAATTTGACCCTAAGTTATGAAATGCTTCATTTCAGGAATCTGTCCTTACAAATCTAAAAAAATCCTGTAAAAAATAATAAATAATGATGTCATCTACCTGCCACCAATTTCTTCCGTTGGAACACTGCAGGGTAATTTTTCAATCCAAATGGCATATACAAATATTCGTATTCGTATTAATGCATCTGGACTTAATCACAGCCATCTTTTAGGTCAAATGTACTAAAATACCATTTACATACCAAATATTCGAGACAATCTTCGACTACTGGCAGCAAAAAATTGTCTCACAACGTAATCTTATTTAAAGCATGATAATCTATATGCATACGGAACGTTCCATTCATTTTCTTCGACAATACAATAGGGGAAGCTTAAGTAGACTGGCTAGGTCTTATTATGTCCACCGCAATAGGTCAGCAAGTGTACCCTTAAATTATATGCGCTCTTGGTAAGACAATCGTCGGGATCTATTAAAAATTTCTGTATCATTGGCGCATCATGTTCTCATAGAGTAGTCTGTTTTTACGTGGGCTCTACCCTCCCTTACCATCTTAAACTAATAAGATTTCCATTATGGAATAAATATGAGTGAATGTCTATTTCACAATCATTTTTTGTATTCGTCAGTTCAATAGACCCCAATAATGCCTGCGTACTAGGATCCGCTTTTTGGACGAGTAAACTGTTCGGTTTGTCAACATTAATACTTACCCTTTTTGCCAATTTATCAAAATTATTATTATTATATTAATTTAAATCTACAAGAGATGACTCGAATAGTTAATGAATCCAGCCTCCGTATGAGGTCGTTCATCGATTTATAACCATATAAAATTTTAGAATAGTGTCTTAAATTCATTTAACTGTAACTTACGTGTTTGAAGCTGACGATTTACTTTAATTTCAACATACTCGCTTTAATAACTCTATATTCCAATGAAACAAAATTGTGTATATAATATATTATCTGACTTCTCGTTGGCGGCATCGTAAGCCAAAGCCCTCCTCTTTGTCTGTATGATCGCACGTTTTTGGCATACTTTTCGAATTGTATAAACCACTTACCAATGTAGTAATAGTCATCACTTCAGAAAGGTGGAACTACTATATCAATCTCCGTTAAATATAATAATTTTTTGACTTCCATTCAAATTCGCCTTTAATATTTGGATTTCCTCCTGAGTTCATATCTGTTGTAGACGTTGCTGTAAGGCTTTTAGTTCTGAATCTATAGTGATAGTAGTGGTGTAAGTTTTGCCTACATTGTATGGAATATATCTTCCAGCACTAGTTGAGGTTGAAATAGAAGTGTGAACAACAGGTGGAATATGGTACATTGTAGTTGCAGCAGGCTGTCTTAAACTATCAGCAGATCCATCCATTACCCATGGCAGCAGATCCATCCATTACCCAGTGCCCGATAATTGTGGAATGGAGGAGATGCAAAATAAACATCTTCCATATTTGACGTCTGGGCAGCCGTTATCTGAGTAACAGGCATCAAGATAATAGTTTGTCCAGTTATAGTCAGTAATATCAACACAGTTCCATTATCTAAAGGAACTGAGGCATTCGACTCTGCAGTATTGATTTATTTTATTTAATTTTGCTTTTTCAAAATTTCAAGTAAAAACTGATTAAATAGAAAAATGGTTCTCGGATCGATTGAAGTTTTTGTTATTCTTTTCAAAAAGCTACTAACTACATATATCCAAAATTATTAAAATCTAAAGTACTTTTATATAATTCTTTATTCTAAGTAGAAACATTTTTCTTCGTTCGTTAATTTTTTTTCTAATACTCGAATAATTATTATTATACTAGCGATGTACGAATATTCTTATTCCTATTCGAATTGCCGAATACTCGGCCCTTTTTACACATTCGTATTCGCATTAGTATTCGCCAAATTCAGGCAAATACGAATACGAATGTTTTTCCAAAAAAAAAATTAAATAAATAAATGCATAAATTCTAAACGAAATTTAAATAAATGGCTAAAAATAAATTTTCATTAAACTTTTTAAAGAAATTTGTGCTTTGAATCATTTTTAAATGGGTAGTTTTTATTAACTTTTAATATTTCATACTGCAGGCGTAAATGGAACACCAATTTTATTGCTAAAAATTTCACATATAATATTCGTATTCGTATTCGCGAATATCGATTCAAATATTCGTATTCGTGTTCCTATTCGCTGTCACAAGTGCATATGTTCATAATCAGGGAAACCGCAAATATGCAATTGCAAGTTTTTTGTTGTCTGATATATCAATGCAGAATTAAGATATTTATCCGTTTCAGAACTTTTTATGAATTTTGTCATGTGCAAGTAATATTTTGCTACAATTATGAAGTTAGAATTTAAAAAAGGCCATTGTGTATATCCTGGCTTCCGAATCGATTTCAGACGTTTTCTTGTGAGTTCTGATGTTAAAACACGTGCTACACCTGTTTAAGTTGAAATTTAGAATATACTAATTATTAGTATGTGTTTTAAGTTCCAAATTTAGAAGAAAAAATTTAAAATGAACGATGTACCCCCTGTTTCTACAATGTAGACGGTCGACTTGAGTATACAATTTGTATGGAAAGCACTCATCTTTTTTAATGATTTTCATAAAAATTTTCTAAACAAGTCGCCTGCCTGACTTGTGGACACTGCACAAAATTTTTTTTTAATTTTAACTTGCTTGTAAACAGTGCTGTAAAAGAAAAACGAAAAAAGAATATTAGAAAGTCTTAAATCACTCACTGTAAACAGTCTTGTAAGGAAAAACGAAACAAGAATATTAAAAAATTTTAAATCGTCCATTCCCATTTTTTTAATGCTATTTTTTATTTTCCAAATTTCAACTTAAACAGGTGTAACATGTGTTTTAACATCGTCACTGGACGTTAATTTCAATAAAAACTTGGTTTGGTAATTGTGACGAACGCTGCCCCGATTACATCAGTTGAGATTGAAAAATAACATTTTCAAGGTATACAAGTTTGTCTAGATGTGATTGTGATATCGAGATCGCTTTTGAAGTAAAAGATACTTTTTGTATTTTTTATATGCAACATTTTAATGAATTGCTGAGTTAAAATTAGATTCTCATTTCCAAAGTATCCAATTTATGTTATTTTTAAGAGCACTTTTTTTGAGTTTTTCGTGCATATTTCGAAGTTTTTAGTGCATATTGAACGGGCATAAAACACTTTCTTTGGAGCATATTTCTGGTTTCCCTGTTCATAATTAATGATAAGTTTTCATGGAAGGTACCCGTTCCTCTGCTTCTAAGTTGCTTCTTTTGTTCTCGGTTATGTACATAGACTATAAAGGATGTCAGAATAAGTTGGAAGACTATCATTGATAAATCATACTAGATTTGGGATAACTAGAAACTACTTTATATTGGAGATATCCATTTACCCGCCGCTACATCTGCTGGTTTACGTGCATTGGTTATGCTGAAAATCACGTCAAGTTTGTAGACTTTCACTAATATAGTATTCGATATATTCGCGATAATTAGTTTTTTGTTTTTTGAGAGTTAGCCTTTCCCTGGATCTTACATCAGCACTTTTTCACTGGATTTTGGGCATTAGGTATAAAATAATTCACACAAAGTTTTAGATGCTCACCGATATAGTATTATCAATATATAATAAATAGTGATTACTTTGTATGGGAGGGAGACCTTCCCCTATTCTTAAACGACCATTTTTCTGGTGGATTAAGCGCATTAACTATAAAGTAAGCTTGAAGACTTTCAATGATATAGTATTCTGTGTATGCCATAATTAATAATTACTTTCTATTGGGGTGCCCATCCATCGTTTCTATCGCATATTGGTACGGTGACATTATTTTTCAACAAAAAATACAGCACTTTTAGAAATGTAACAACAATTAAATCAAGGCGCATTAGTAGGGTGACTGCACTAAGCCAGGTGACTTATGTATGTTAGCCAAGCCAAATGTCAAATTTGCATTATGTGGGCATAATCCTAAAAATATGCTTTAATTTGTATTATATTCATTTTTGTATGGTGTTTGACATTTCCTGCAAGAAACATACATACACACACTCTGATCATTTTACCCTGTATTGAAAAGTCTGATGGTAATTTATATCAACAAAATTAAATTGGTTTTGGTGTTGTTATAATTATTTTACAATTACGGGTACCTGATTTATATGCCTTGTTTGGGTATGAAATATCAGATTCACTGCATTGACAATAAATTCAACACATTTAACATATCGCACACTAAATCATAAACATTCACAACTCCAAATAATGAAAATGGTTTTTCTATATTTATAATTTCAACGGGCTAAAGTTCGTACCGCTTTTTAAGCCAAATTACATGTGATAATTATTAATGAACAAATAACATCAAAGCTAGTTGAAAATATTCTGACAACACGTAGTTGAACGGAACAGCCAGCCGTTTTCGAAGGCCACTAAACTTCATCACTTCATCATCAGCGTTCTTCTGTGTTGGTCCAGTGTGTGTTGTGTCAGTTGATGTAGATTTCTGCCTTATATACGAAACTCTCTTGCAAATGGAATATGTGAATTGTTTTGATTCATCGTATTTCAATTTGCTGAAACGTGTTTTGTAATGAAAGCCCAAATTTACCATCTCAAATTTACAACAGACTTACCATTGTCGTTTATACTTTACTAATTATGCACATGTTAGTTAATTTGCTTATTTTTGTTCTACTTAAGACAAATTTTTTTGGTTTGTTAATATTAAGTATATTTATTTAATTTTTGCCACATGCCCATGACTATTAATTTTAGTTAATTTTAATTACTATTTTTCGAACTTAATTTGTTTCTATATTTATAATTTGAACGGGCTAAAGTTGGTATCGATTTTTAAGCAAAATTACATGCCACGTAATTCCAGTTTTGGAGGATTATAATTTCTATTGAATTGATGTTGACATTTTCGGGTTTTGAGAAAATAAGACTTGTAATTTTGGAGTTTATAGAAAAAAATTAGTAATGAAAATAAAAGGACAATTCCGGACAATTGTTTAAAAAAGAGACACTTAAAAAAATTATAAGGACATCGTGCTTAAAAAAGGGCTGTCCTCTTAAAAAAAGGACGAATGGTAACCGGGAATATTGGTGAAAATAGAAATTTTTAAATTTAACATTTGTTAGCGCACTGAGAATCTCAGATTGTAAAATATAGGTGTTTTTATTAAAAATTTAGTAGATTTTAAACTGTATTTACACCAATCTTATCAAAAACAGAATAAAAATTAACAGCACAAATTTTTCCCGTTTCACCCTGCTCCGGGTAACTTTCGAAATTTTTTCTTTCATATCCTTGTTCTACAGACAACAACAAACAAAACGAAAGCGGAATGAGGGTATCGGTCCAGCCACTCATGCGTAATGTCTTCACAAAAAGGGGCTAATTAAGTAGAAAGGCCCTTACTCGAATTTTTTTCGAAATTGAGTTTTTAAGTGATTAAAAATACATTTCATGCAAATACACCTCGTCTCAAAAATTTATTGTAATTGTGCAAAAAATAACACTTATACAGACAGTTGTACATACAGTTTCTATCATGTTTTTAACTTTTCAGTAATTTGACTTAGGGCCTTTTTACTTTTACTATATCAATGTTACGACGATATATAAATACATTTGAGGAGTTATCTGTATCCTATTCACTGTTGCTAATGCAGATCATCAAAAATTTCTTTTAAATTTAAAATTAATAAATTATAAATTTTTAAAATTGCTTCATAGATGACGGAGAAATCGGTGAACATAAAAAATACGTACATGACGAACACAGATATAACCTCCTCCTCTTTTGAAGTCGGCTAAAAACTGCATTTACTTAACACTTTTTTTCCGAAAATCATTTCTTTTGAAAAAGTTGTATTCTTTTACAAGGAATGATACGATATACATACACACACATTCATTTTCTTAGGAGGTTTGGATAGTTTTCTGTGCCACTGTATAACACACAGTTTAAGTCCAGGAAACTTAAAATGTTTTTTCATTTAAATTAATTTACTTGATCTTTAGCAACAAACGTGCTAACGACACACCCTAATTGATATATTTGTGTGAAATGTTTAAATTATTTAATTTTATTCTAACATTTATTTAATTTTTTAACAGTGCTCGTGTGTGTGTGTGTAAATGGGTGCGTATACGAGTGTGTGTGTTTGTTTGTGTGTCCCTGGGTTAGTATGCACATGTAAATTAATGAAATAATTTATTTGTTATTTAACTATGATTGTCTTTTTGTCTAATCAGTTCGCACTTATAGGCATATACATACATATGTACATACCATATATACACCCAGTTGACCAAGACTTTCGTTAATGATATCGATTTCGACTATTTTTCGAACATTTATCGTGTAAAACTATCGAGAATTACACTAAAAAATTAATCGAAAGAAGTTAACTTGTCGCTCAGTTTTGTCCCAAAAAACATTAAATTTCATAGGTTCGCTACCAATATCAAAAGTAAGACAATATCGAACTAATTTCGATATCGCAAAAAGGCAACAGAAAATGTAAAAAAGTAACTTTCTTTTTCAATTTATTTATTTGTACATTCATAGTGAACAGTCGATTTAGCGGAGTTTTTATTTCATACTAAACAAAAAAAAAATTGTACGAAAAAATATTCGGAATACATATTGTTATTGTTAGCTTTATTTGCATTGCTAATACTTTTTACATAGTCATAATTAACAAAAACAAAAAAACCGTAATCAAAAAAAACAAACAAACAAACAAAAGTGCCCTTGAGGAATACTCTATATGAGTACCTCAAAAACAAATAACTGTGAAGTGAGTTCTAATGGCAGAAATGCCTATTTTACTGTGAGTTCTGAAGCTCTTAATGAAAATAATAAAAATAAAAAATCTGATATAAGACTTACTGAGAGCTCTGAAGCTCTTAATGATAACAAATTAAATAAGAAATCTGATAGTAGACTTTATTTAACGGCGAGGCCACTTTTTCCTCAGCGATCAACTTCGCTTTGTCCAATGCCAACTAGTGATTCGTTAACATTACCGTTGCCTAGTACTTCTACATTTAACTCAGCGATATCATCCGCTTCGGGCTCGTGGTCATCACTTAACCAAGTTTTTACTGAAGTTAAGAGCAGCCCAAAACCCAAGGTCCAAGTGGGAATGGACAGATATATTACAGTGGTAAAGCGCGGACGAAGCCCAAAGTCTTCGAAAATTTCATCTGCTCCAAAAATGTCTAGGGATAACAGCGTATCCTCTATTAACCGCCAAAATCGTTTTGAAATATTACAAGTTGACAACAACGAACCCGATGTATCTACGAACAAACCATCCAAGCCGCCACCAATCTATTTGAGAGAAAAAAATTCAAACGCTCTTATAAAAAATTTAATTTCAGTCATTGGTGAGAATAAATTTCACATCGTTCCAAAAAAATGTGGTAACATTGATGAAACCAAAATTCAAATTTATGAAGAAAAAGATTTTCGCAAACTGATTACTGAATTTGAAAAAGGTAAGAAAAGTTTCTACACATATCAGCTTAAAAGTGCTAAAGGCCTGCAGATCGTATTGAAGGGCATCGATTCCTATGTTGCTCCCGAAGAAATAAAAGATGCACTCATCCTCCAAGGATTTAAGGTAAAAAATGTATCTAACATAATAAATAGGGAGAAGATTCCTCAACCTCTATTTCGCGTCGAACTTGAGCCAAACGATATAAAATTGAAAAAAAGCGAGACTCATCCAATTTATAATTTGAAATATCTCTTATATCGAAAAATAACAGTTGAAGAACCACACAAGCGTTCTGGACCCGTACAGTGCCATAATTGTCAAGAATATGGTCACACCAAAACTTACTGCAAGTTACCTTCAGTTTGTGTTATCTGCGGTGAATTGCACGGTACTGCTGGTTGTACTAAGCCTAAAGATCTAGCAGAAAAAAAATGTAGTAATTGTGGAGGTAATCACACCGCTAACTACAGAGGATGTCCTGTATATTCTTTCGTTAAGCAGACTATGGGGCAAAAACCTAAATTAGCTCCAACACAAACAGCAAACGCTTACTCCGCCACTTTTACTCAAATGAGCCAACCTGTCACTTCACGTGTATCGTATGCCGATGCAGCTAAGACTAGTCATATTCCCACACAAAATATTCCGCCTCAAAATAATTCAACGAATGCAAACTCAAGCTTTAATTTTAGTCGCCTTGAAGCTACTATTGAGAATCTAGTGCTAACTATAAATAATTTTACAACAAATATGACTAGCATGATGCAAGAAATGCTACGAATGCATTCTACACTGCTTCAAGCATTAGTTAACAAGCCATGAACACGTTAAAAATATGTTTCTGGAACGCAAACGGCATTCGCCAACATACAAATGAACTTGAGCACTTCCTCACGGAAAAAAATATTGATATAATGTTGGTTTCTGAGACTCACTTGACTTCAAGAAGCCTATTCAAAATTAATGGCTACATTTTATATGATTCAAAGGACCCAAGAGGAAGAGCTTGCGGGGGATCAGCAATTTTAATAAAGTCAAGACTCAAGCATTATATTCTTGACAACATTTGTGAAGAACATCTACAAGCAACAAATATTTGTATCGAAAACTTTTGCACAAATTTTGTCATATCATCAATTTACTCCCCTCCTAGATTCGCAATTACTGAGGATCAATACGAGGATTTCTACAAATCTCTTGGCCCTTGTTTCGTAGCAGCTGGAGACTATAATGCAAAACATACTTTCTGGGGTTCGCGTCTTATCACACCTAGAGGACGAGCGTTGTTCAACACAATTTCAAAAATGGGCTTGGACGTCATTTCGAGTGGGGAGCCCACTTACTGGCCTACTGACATACATAAAATTCCGGATATTATAGATTTTGGCGTCATGAAAAATATTTCTAGGGAATTAATTCACGTCGAAGCTTCCCTAGATCTATCGTCTGATCACTCTCCCACGATCGTTACAATCTGTAGCCCACTGAGAAGTGCTCTACCTCACCCATATGTGAAAATGGTCAGTCGTGTTAATTGCTAATCTTAACGAAAATATTAAGCAGGCAGCTGAACATGCCACTTCCTCCCACCCGCAGACTGGGTTTAACAGAATATATTCTACAGATATTGAACTTCTCGTATGTGCAAAAAGAAGAGCTAGAAGAGAATGGCAACAGCACAGGTCACCCCAAAATAAAATTAGATTAAAAGATTGCACTAAAAGACTCCAAGAACTGCTTGCATATGAAAAAACTGCATGTCTTAAAAACTATCTGGAAAATCTCGATGTCACACCAGCATCTAATTATTCTTTGTGGCGCGCTGCGAAAAGAATTAAAACACCCGTTGAGTTTAAACCACCTCTGCGCACTTCTACCGGAGTTTGGGCCAGGACTGATATTGAAAAAGGTAACTTGTTTGCAAAGCATTTAAAATCCGTATTTACCCCAAACACATGTACTGGTGTTGTTGATTTCCCGAGTGTAGTTGCGCTACCCCCTCGACCCATAAAATTTAAAATGTGTCATGTACAAAATCTAATTGCTGAACTCAACCCGAAGAAAGCACCGGGTATTGATGAAATTAGTAACCAAATGCTAATAAAATTGCCTCGTATTGTAATTAGAATCATGTTATTCATTTTTAATGCCATTTTACGACTAGAGTATTATCCCCATAGCTGGAAGCTTGCCAAAGTTAAAATGATTCCAAAGCCGGGCAAAGATCTGACCAAGGCAGAATCATACAGGCGAATAAGCCTGCTATCAACAATGTCAAAACTTTTCGAAAAACTGCTCATGTCAAAATCGTCCACAATTCTAATTGGTAGTGTGTGTATCCCAGACCATCAGTTTGGTTTTAGAAGTCAGCATAGCACTATTGAACAAACGCATAGATTGGTTCAATGTATAAGAAGAATATTTGAAGAAAAGAAGTACTGTTCTGCACTGATTATTGACGTTTCGCAGGCATTTGATAAAGTGTGGCATGAAGGTTTAATTTTAAAATTAAAATCATATCTACCAATAAATTTGGTGAATTTATTAGAAAGTTACATTACTACCCGGAAGTTCACGGTTGTGGAAGGGGAATTCATGAGTGTGCCCGAATCTAAATCATCCGGTGTGCCACAGGGGAGCATACTGGGGCCAGTTTTGTATTTAATTTATACTTGTGATATGCCTTTGAGCAGCAATATCCATACATCTACGTTTGCCGATGATACAGCCTGCCTAAGTATGCACGAAAATCCTCATGAGGCCTCCCGATATCTACAAGAATATATTACACAACTGGAACTATGGTTAAAATTATGGAGAATTAAGGTAAACGAGCAAAAGTGTGTTCAGGTAACATTTACCCTGCGAAGAGATACTTGTTTCCAAATTCGAATCAACAATCAAGTTGTTCCTCAGCATTCACATGTAAAATACCTTGGTGTACACCTTGATCGACGACTTACATGGAAACACCATATTAATTCAAAGCTAATACAAATGACACTTAAACTAACTCAGATATATTGGCTGCTTGGTAGAAATTCAACATTCAGCCTAGACTGCAAACTTTTATTATACAAGTCGCTCTTGAAGCCAATATGGTGCTACGGAATTCAGTTATGGGGCACTGCTTCAGCTTCTAACGTCGAGAGAATCCAACGAAGGCAAAACAAAATTTTACGTTTGATAACATCGGCTCCATGGTACATAAAAAACTCAAATATACATCGTGATTTGAATATGCCACTAGTGATTGAAGAAATAGCAAAATACGCAGGCAAATATTTAAAAAAACTCGAGTCACATCCTAATCCGCTTGCTCGTAACATCTTGAATTTTACTGGCCACATTCGCTTGAAAAAGAAGGACACAAGGGCTCTTTTACTCAACACTCCAGATGGGATTGCTTGAAAATATTTTTTTTTTTTGATTATCACTACTTATGTATTATTTATATCTATCACTAAGTTTATGTCCGACAGTGGTCGGGCCTAATACTTATATTTTAGATTTAAGATTTGATTACTTATTGTTAGTTCATAATTGAAGATACAATAAATAAATAAATGTATTAAAAAAAAAAAAAATTTATTTAAACTAACTAATTTTATTTTTATTAATTACTTCTGACAGACTATCACACATCCACTAGGCTTTCGTGCCAAAATTTTCATCTGTTAATTTATTGCACATATCGTCCCTACCACGTCAAACTATCCAAAATGCAAAATTGTTTCTTAGATTCGTTTTCTTCTAACCCTAAATTTAAAAATGCTGAAATTCTCACGGACGATAGATAACTCAATAAGAAATATTTTAAGCCCGACACTTTTAGGAATACGCAACCTTAAATTCACAATTGCCGGGTCTTCGCGCTCTTTTGAAGACTTCAAATATGCATATTGGATAGTTTGACGTGGTAGGGATGATATGTGCAATGTTTTTATTTTTTAACTTACAGTGATGTCTTGTCTTGTGCCACACAAAACGAGCGTAACCAACTAATTACTAATGAAAAATTTTTGATTCAGACATGTATTTATTAAGTTAAACATTGTCATACATAATTAATAGACAATTTTATAGAACCAGACATGATTGCAAACTGTTTAAATCAATAAATACATGTCTGAATCAAAGAGTTTTTCATTAGTAATTAGTTTGTTACGCTTTTTTGGGCAAATGACACACAAGAAATGCCAGATGTAAACTCAGCCTAATAGGGTTTTTGCACTGACACACATTTCAGTGAAACGCATGGAAGGTGTAAAAAATGTGAAACAAGCGTTTACATTGACAATATATAACATCTACCATTATCTCAGTTGTCAAAAATATAACATGCACGGGATAAGTTTTGTTAGGGAAATTAAAAAAAAATGGATTTTGATGTAACATTAATAATTGGACTATTTGTTGCTTGCAAAAACAAACTAACTTGATAATGCAGTGCATGAAAATTTTAAAAGATTTTGCATTAAAATATGATTTTTTTGAAGATACATTTACATATCTATGTAGTTTTTTCTAAGTTTTTGACACAACAATGTTAGATAAACCAAAATGAGATAGGAACATCTTTTAAAGATGTAAAAAGATGTTGGATTTTAGTACTATGTATTTCTTATGGGAAGATGTTAACAATTACGCAAATTGATGGTAGATGTTATATGTGCGTTAGTTTAAAAAGCCTATAACAGACTAGCACACATCCACTCGGCTATCGTCACACATTCGAAAAACTATCGAGAGAAGTTCGAAGAGCGAAGCTTCATTGAACATCAGAATTTTGTTTCGAAATTTTTTCGCTTTAGTGAGCATTCGTGTATATCGAATCTCATGTCAAGTGGGCATAAATACATACAACGAACACACTACATTTAATCAGATCAGTCGCCAATACACTTATGTATCAGTGTTTTTTATTCTTTTGCTACACACTTTCTGTGCTCAGTAATGGACTAAGCAAACATACACATGCAACAAATAGTGGCCGCAACAGTTGTTTCGTATTTTCAATAATTTTGTCTCACTAAAATAAATACAGGTGTTCAAATATGAGTAAAATTTCGTTACTTCTTTTTGTTTCTTTAAATTTTAAAATAAAACTTAATTTAATAACCAACTCTTGCATAGAAAACTTAAGACTCAGAAAAAATCTTTGTAAATAGGGCTACAAAACTTATTACTTTCTTTAAATCTTTACTGGCCACCCAGCACGTTTACCTTTAAAAACATTTACGGAAAAGAAAAAGATAAAATGCAGTTCCACAAACCGCTGCCGCAGTATCATGCTTCTAAAAAACAATTTTTATAACAGCTCTGCATACATACATATGTATATACATAAATTAGGGTGGCCGTTATTTTAGTTCTTTTGATTTCTTCGACTCTAACCCCAAATCGGTTCAGTTTTATGTAAAAAAAAAATACAAAAAAAATTCATATTCATATTTTAGGGGGTGCGTTCGGCCCTCAAAGTTGGTCGTCAAGCCCATATATTCAATGTAATTTTTATTTATTTTTAGGGTTCCGTACACCAAAGGTGAAAAAGGAACCCTATTGTTTTCGCTACGCTGTCCGTCTGTCCGTCACACGGTATTTTCTCAGGAACCGTAAGAGCTACGGACCTGAAATTTGGACAGAGTATGTAGAACCTTGGCCACTAAAACAACAAATATATGAGAATTAGAAATTAAAGGGCGCTTCAAAACGAGCGACGAAAAATGTTAAAATCTCATGTAATATACATACAATTATATGTACATATGTATATTGACACTTGAAATTTGTAAAATTAGTGTATTTTTATATAGACTACAACAATAAACATTAAAATATTAAAAAATTTAAATTAAGGGGTGGTCCATCAGTTAATGCAATTTTGACTATGTAATTTTGACAACTTGCTATATCTTGGCAACCGTAAGAGGTAAACTCTTGAAATTTTCAAAAACGGTAAAACTAAAAAACACGAAAATTATAAAATCGCCAAACCGAAAAAAATCGCCAAAACCTGAAAAAAATCGCCAAAAATTGTAAAAAAATCGCCAAATCGAAAAAAATCGACAAAATTAAAAAAAAATTCTAGCACTAAAATAAATCGCCAAATTCCAAAAAATCGTTTAAATGAAAAAAAATCGCCAATATGAAAAAAACGCCAAAAACCGAAAAAATCGCCAAAACGCGAAAAATGCGCCAAAACCAAAATAATTCTTTATGTGAAAAAAATCGCAAAAATTAAAATAAAATCGCAAAATTTAAAAAAAAAATCGCCAATACGAAATAAAGTGTCAAAACTAAAAAAATCGCCAAAATTAAAAAAATTGCCAAAATAAAAAATCGCCAAAATAAAAAAAACGCCAAAATAATAAAAACCGCCAAAATTAAAAAAAATTCAAAAACCAAAAAAAAAAATCGTCAAAACGTGAAAAAAGTGCCAAATTGGCAAGAATGTGCCAATAAATTCAAAAAACTTCCAAACTAAAAAAACGCTTAAAACCGAAAAAACCCAAAAACGAAAAAAATGCCAAAACTATAGTTTTTATTGTTCGTATTGATTTACATATCTCGTACCCGTACGGAACCCTTCGTGCGTGGGTCAAAGTCGCACTTAACTGAATTTATTTTCTTTAGTTTTATTTGGATTATATGTATGTATATGTATAAAATAATTTCATATATCGAGGGTTTATATTCAAAAAGTCGTATCTGCAAGGATTGACAGTTTTAGAAGACCGCAAAAAACTGTTATTTTCTCAGAGTGCAAGGGCTAATAACTAAATTTTGATGAATAGCACAATTTACAGAAGACATCTTAATATACTAATCTTAATCAAATACAGTTATTGCTCTTGGTCTTAGAGAAAATAACAGTTTTATTTTGTCTACTGAAATATTTAAGAATTGCAGATAGCACTTTTTGAATATAAACCATCGATATATAAGCTCTTATTGTACATGCTTAAAATAAAAAATTTCCGTAAAAATATAATTTTTTTACATGAAATTGTTGGTATTTTGTTGGTTACTTTCCTCATTATTTTCTAATAATAGCTAAAATATTGCCATATGTCATATTCTTGTTAAATGATTTTAAAAAAGATAGTCATGTGCAAAAAATTACTTTGAAAAATGTGCTTGAAGGCCAACTTCCTTCAACGCAACTTATCGCTATGAAATTTTTTTGTTTTTTTTACATAAAACTGAGAGTAGAAGAAATCAAAAAACTGAAAGTCTCCATACAATTAACGGCCACTCTAATATACATATGTATGTATGCATGAATGCGTGTATGTACATATGTACATATGGATTGGAAAATTAGTCTGTGAGGAAAAAAATTAAAATTTTTTTCAATTCACTATTTATTGAGACAAATTTATTATTATATATTATTATTATTATTATTATTATTTTTAATGAATATTATCATAAAATCTATGTTATATTTAATAAGACCAGTACTGAGTACACATGCAACACATTGTGTTTGAATTAGAGAAATATATATGTAGGTTGTGAGGAGTAGTAGAGTCTGTGGAAATTCTTTTTGAACTTTTCCACTTTAAAAGTGGAAGGAAAGACCTCTGCAAGTAGTTTGTTCCTTCCATACACGAACGGTACCGCTAGAAAAAGATTTTTTTCTGTAATGCATAGTGCAATTTATTAGACAATCGAGCACGTGTTGTGCTTAAAAATGTGGTTCTCAGAAATAAGTTACACGATTTCATTAGAACAGATGCCATTGTGGTAGCGATAGAACAAGGAAATCCACCCCACATTACGACGGTGCTCTAATGAATCAATAGAGGAGGATAACCTGCTGTTACCCTCAAGCAACCCCAAAATAGCCAAAAACCGTGGCAAAAATACAAAATTTGATGACAAAATTTTGTAAATTTTGCCCTTGTGTCCCTCTTTTTTAAGCGGATGTGTCCAGTAAAGTTCAAAATATTACGAGCAATAATATATCTTAGTAGTCATTGCACGGAAAATATTACGCTAAGAACACCCAATGATATTGAATCTGAACATGCCACTACCTCCCATCCGCATACTGGGTTCAATAAAATTTATTCTACAGACGTAGGCGGGAAGAAGGGAATGGCAACAGCACAGATCACCTCAACACAAAATCAGATTTCAAGAGTGCACTAAACGACTCCAAGAGTTGCTTGCATCTGAAAAAACTGTATCTTTTAAAAATTATCTGGAAGGCCTTGATGTCAAACCAGCATCTAATTTCTCTTTGTGTAGCGCTGCTAAAAAGCTTAAAACACCTGTTGAGTTTAAGCCACCTCTGCGCACATCTACCGGAGGTTGGGCAAGAAGCGATACTGAAAATGGTAACATATTTGCTGAGCATTTAAAATCCGTATTTACACCAAATACATGTACCGGTGTTGGTGATTTGCCGAGTGTAGTTGCTCTACCGCCTCGACCCTTAAAGTTTAAGATGCGTGATGTACATAAAGTAATTGCTGAACTCAAGCCATAGAAAGCTCCGGGTATTGATGGAATTAGTAACAAAATGCTGATGAACTTACCGCATATTGCAATAAGAATTCTGCTGTTTATTTTTAATGCCATATTACAAATGGATTATTATCCACAACACTGGAAGCTTGCCAAAGTTAAAATGATTCCAAGGCCAGGCAAAGATCTTACCAAATCTAATTCATATAGGCCAACAAGTTTGCTGTCAACTATGTCAAAACTCTTCGAAAAGCTGCTCATGACAAAGATGTCCCCAATTTTAACTGACAGTGGGTGCATACCGGACCGCCAATTAGGTTTTAGAAGTCAGCATAGCACAATTGAGCAAACGCATAGATTGGTTCAATTTATTAGAAAAACATTTGAGGAAGAGTAGGAGGAAGTATTGTTCTGCGCTGTTTATTGATGTTTCTCAGGCATTTGATAAAGTGTGGCATGAAGGCCTGATTTTGAACTTGAAGACATACTTACCAATAAACATTCTAAATCTTTTGGAAAGTTACATTCTTGCACGAAAATTTACAGTTGTAGAAGAACACTTTCTGAGTATGCCTGAAACTATCTCATCCGGTGTGCCACAGGGGAGTATACTGGGGCCATTTTTATATTTGATTTATACTTGTGATATGCCTGTGAGCAGTAGTATCCACACTTCTACATTTGCCGACGATACAGCCTGTCTTAGTATGCACGAAAACCCTGATGAGGCATCCCGAAAACTCCAGGAACACATTAGCCAGATGGAAATATGGTAAACTTATGGAGAATTAAGGTAAATGAACAAAAGTGTGTTCAAGTAACATTTACCTTACGAAGAGATACTTGTTCCCCCATTCGGATTAATAATCAAGTTGTTCCTCAACATTCACATGTGAAATATCTTGGTATACACCTCGATCGATGGCTTACATGGAAACATCACATTGACTAGCACTTCCTGAATTGAAAGAATAAACATGATTTTTAAATTAGATAAAACTTAAATGCAATTTTTTCATAGGTAAAGTTTTTAGAATTCTGAAAAAAATAACTATAATAAACAATAGTAGCAATATTTGGTGTGTTATACTAAGTACATATATACAAAGTCCTATGGGCTCTCAAGTATAATTAATATATTTATTATCAATATTTGGTTTTTCCAATATAATATTAATTTACGTACTTCAGATGAAGAATATATATTTCTTTATTCTATGCGATGGAAAACTTATAAAAAACCATGACTTTTGTGTATCATAGGTATAGAGTTTACTAAAATAAAACAGATCACAGAAGAAAAATATAGCTGGTGGAACTGCGAGCCTGAGCCTGTGACTGGATTTTTTAAATTCATTTAAATCTGTATATGCACAGTTTACGTTCAATAGCTTGCTACAGTATGTGCAAATTGGCTACGTAATTTTACATTTTAGCCTTATATTAACATTTTCAGGACAGGTTTTTATTTTAGGTCGACAACTATCGTTTTAGCAGATTTGGACATAAAATTATATTTTTACCTGCGGAGGTGGCGGTAAATTTTATCCCGCCTTCAATTTATTTTAAAACAATATTTTTATTGCTCAACCACTAAAGCTATGTAAAGACGGTTGTCAGATTTTACAATATTGTCTGTAAAATGTACTCAAAGTTTCTTACAACCGTGTGAACTGCCAATTTTTGATAGACATCTTCACCAGAAAAAGCATTGTCAGTCCATTGCAGCTGACAAAAAATTGTCAGACATTATTACCAGATATTTGTCAGACATTTTAATATTGTCAGATTTGCAAAGTTCATGCATCTGACAATGGCGTCATTGTAAGAGAATTCTTGCTATGGACAACACTGCACACTCTTGATTTTAAACAAAAAATACATGTTATAAAATATATGCAGACAAAGTCATTGTACTTGCTTTTTTATAGTCCATAATTATTTATATTTTCACTTTTTAGATAAAACAAAATCGCAAACTGTTGAAATTTAACAAGTTCTAACAAATGCTTTGAGTCTGACAACGCATAACAACAGATCTGACCATTTTTGCATATGACAGACCACACGTCTGTCTGACAATTTTTCGGTGGACGATTTTGTCAGATGAATTTATTGTCACACAACCGTCTGGCAATATATTGTAAGATTTTCTGACAACCGTGTGAACTGACAATATTCCCCTCGTGGTGGCAATTTTCGATTGCCAATACATTGTCAGCATATTGCCAGTTCTGACAATTTTGACAATCGACTGCACATAGCTTAAAATTCTTGAATTCGATATGATCTACAATTACAAATTGCTTGTTACGTAGCCTATAGAAATACATTTTGAAAAGATTTCTTAAAAATTTTCTTAAAATTTGCAAGTACGTACGTGTGGTAGTTTTTAACCCATGTCGTAGATACATATTTCGTATCAGGCTATAACAACATCTGCCAAAATGCAACTGAGTGTGAAGGACAACGATATAGGAAGATACTAAAAAAGCTAAGGCTGAGTTTACATCTGTCATTTCTTGTGTGCCATGTGCCAAAGAATGCTTGCGTCACCACTAATTACTAATGAAAATCTGTTTGATTCAGACATGTATGTATTTATTGGTTTAAATTATTTTTAATCATGTTGGATTCTATAAAATTTTCTATTAGTTATCTTTGAAACTGTTTAACTTAATAAATACGTGTCTGAATCAAACAGTTTTTCATTAGTAATTATTGGTTAACATTTTTTTACGATTGTGTGGCACATGACACACAGATGTAAACCCGGTCTAAGCTACTAGAGCGCAATTGAAATAAATTCAGTGCGACTTTGACCCGCGCACGAAGGGTTCCGTACGGGCACGAGATATGTAATTCAATACGAACAATATAAACTATAGTTTTGGCATTTTTTTCGTTTTGGGTTTTTTCGGTTTTAAGCGTTTTTTTTAGTTTGGGGGTTTTTTGAATTTATTGGCGCTTTCTGAGTTTTGGCACTTTTTTTCACATTTTGGCGATTTTTTTTGGTTTTTGAAGTTTTTTTAATTTTGGCAATTTTTATTATTTTGGCGTTTTTTTATTTTGGCGATTTTTTTTAATTTTGGCGTTTTTTTCATATAGGTGATTTTTTTTTGGTTTTGACGATTAATTTTAGTTTTGGCACTTTGTTTTCGTTTTGAGGATTTTTTTCGGTTTTTGGCGTTTATTTTAAATTTTGGCAATTTTTTTCGTTTTGTCGATTTTTTTAAAATTTGGCGATTTTTTTTAATTTTGGCGATTTTTTTAAGTTCAAACTATTCATAGCAGTTATTTCGCAATGAAGTTCTTAATTATGTTTTTATGTGTGGAAGTCACGACAGTGTTTTAATTTCCATCTGTCCCGCAGACTACTTTAAATTTATTTATTTAGTTGAATTAAATCTGAATTTCTTAAAATGCTGGTTGTTTAGCCTGAAATAAAATGCGTACATACTACATGTGTACATACATTATACAATATGTATGTATATTTATATGCATACATACATACTACAAACAAACATATGTATACTAATTTCAATCTGCGTTTCTTATTACTTTTGAATAATATAAAAATGGAAATTATTAACACCAAACATTAGTTATAGTATGGATATCAGGGTATTAATTTGTAAAAACTAAAGAAGTTAATAAATACATATGTATGTATGTATGTATGTATGTATGTACCTCTGAACAAAAGTTCTCATTTGTATTTAACGAACATCGTTGTATGTTGGAGATTTTAGGTCGTAAATAAAACAATATACTATATTAACTTCTCAAACTATAAAAATCAGGTTGCTATTCTTAAATTTTCTATTATTTTTAAATTTTTGTTGTCAAAAAGCCTACAATAGTTAGTTAACTTATGAATATTTATTGTCCATCATACAAACACTTCAAGAGTCAGGTAGACAGACATTATTACTAAACCTCACAGAATCCAAGCCGAGCAGATTTTCTGTTTAATTATGAACGGCACGAAAAGACAAATACTTTCTATAGATACATTTTCTTACAACAGTGGATTTGAATGAAAAAAAATTAGAAGAACTTTTAAATTTTTTTACATACATACATACATATAAAAAAATATACATATGTATGTACATTTGAAAAGTTATTTTTTACTTTTGCTGGTTTTAATACAGATTCATTTAAAGAATAAAGTGTGACAACGAAAGGGGCAGGGGGAAAATATCTGCCCTCATAAGATATACAACTTATATTTTTTTACAAAATTCATAGCGTTCTAACATCTGCATCTTAAAGAATACACAGACTTTTATTTTTTATTTTTAACTGGAATTGCGAAGATGCGGGGAGTAATTCCTGTCCCTCCGAAACTATTAAAACAATTTTCATGATATTCAAAGGACAAATATATCTGCATCTAAAGTTACGCAAAGGCTGGGGTATGGGGGCGTGGGAATTCCTGCCTCTTAAAAGTATTTATGATGAAACTTAACACATAAATACATACTCGCATGTATTTATGTGTCTAAAAAGTCTCACAGGACTTTCAGTTTGCCAGATTGTTTGTTTTTTAACAAATTCAGCAAAAATAAAAATTTCTTTAAACGAATACGAGATTAAAATTGCCAATATAAAGATAAATAGACTTTAACGGACTACAAATATTCTCATTAAAATGTAAAAAACACAATTTGCTGTTACTCTCTTGTCTTATTACTTACACTGTGCTCGAATTCTAAATTTTTTTTGTACCAAGTTGGGGACCGGATGCGTAAACCTAATTCGAGTACGCTGAATACAGTGGTGCTAAGCATTTATAGGTTGGCTCTTGTTTAAAAAATAATTAATATTGAAAACTTGTTTAAAAGAACCTAAAAATCGCAATTTTTCTCAGTTTTCTTTTTTTGTCGATTGGGAAGAAGATCCTGAGAACACTTTTTGATACAAAATTGGAATTTTTTAATATATGTATTTGTTCTGTATTTCAGTGTTTCCAGTTTAGGGGATTTGTCCCAAAATTGGGGATTTTTTTTTCGCGATTGGGGATGAAAATTTCGTATTGGGGATCTGGGGATTTGTTGGGGATGTAACCAAATTTGAGGGGATTTTTGGGGAGTTTGTGTATAACTGATGGTCAAAGAAGAATGATTTATGAATGAATGAAATATGCGTCTGGCAAGTCTAAAAATATGTGTTACTATTCATAAGCCCAATTCACAATCTTGTGCAAATGGCCTTGCATCGTTGCATGTGCAAAATGGTATAGTATATTCAACTCACCACTTAACAATTCTTAGAGGTGAGTATAAATATACTATACGATTTTGCACATGCAATGATGCAAGGCCATTTGCACAAGATTGTGAATTGGGCTATAATATATGGTTTCTAATAAAAAAGAAGTATCAAGACAGGTTAAAGAATAATGAAATCTTGGTAGAAAAACAAAAATACGCAACAAAATGCAATACAACCTTTTGAAATCACTTCTTAGAATAAACACACACTTTAAAAATAATTCAATTTGTTGTGACAAATTTATTCCTTCTGCTGAAATGCTAAAACTTTTTAATACAAGTTCTATATACAAAAAAGTTTCTGAGGCTGGTGAATCAGAAGATTTCGATTCTGAAGTTTTTGAAATGGTAAACTTTGGTTAAAAGTTGTTTATACTGGTGTATATTAAACTATGTGTAATTTTTTCTTTACAAGTTTTTTATAAGTACAAATTAAATTTATATGAACGTAAATATACTCGTATCTATCGGTATAAATGAATTTTATTGAATAAATGTGATATTTTTGTTATTATTTTTCAAATAACATTAAAAGAAATTTAAAAATTTTTATTTTTTTCACAAAAGAAAAAATTTTTATAAAAAATATCAGTTTGCAGATTTTTGGGGATGAGAAATCAAACATTGGGATAAGCTCTAGAAAAAAACTGGCAACACTGCTGTATTTGGCATTTGTATATGGAATTTTGCTTTTTATAACGGCATCTGAGTTCTTTTGCTTTGGCTTTGGCAAAAAAAGCAAAACAAAATACTTTACTCCTTCTGCTCTCCCTTCTTATAGAGGGAAATGTGGAATGTGTATCCCATCTTTTTTTTACTAAAGAGCCGAAGTCTTCTATAAGGCCTTCTTCAGAAGTTACATAAGAATATTAACTGACTCAAAAATATGAATTCGTTTGCTCTTGGCAAAAAAAAAAGAAAACAAGAAATGTTACTCCTTCCATTCTCCCTTCTCATAGAAGGGAATGTGGAATGTGTACTTCATCTTTTATACGGAAAAGCAGAGGCCTTCTGTAAGGCACTCTTTAATAGTTTGATAATGGTAATGAAAAATTCCGGAGCAGGTCTTTAATAAGGCCTGAACTAAGAAGGTCTTCTAAGTTTTACCGTTGGGATGAGATGCATACCGCGTTATGAAATCGGTGTGAGCTATGTATGATTGCATTAGTGTAATCATGCGAACAAGAAGTACAATGAAATTTAAAATTTTTAAAGCATACCTTCAGGAGTTAATTTTAATAGAAATTGCTTGTGAAGTGTAATTGTGCAGTCGAAATAGCAAAAGTCGTAAAATTGTACTTTTTCTTCGACCTTACTATTGTTTGACTGCTCAATTATAACCTATTCCTCATACTTCTACTACTAAATTTCAAAGTGTCGTAGTTGAAGTTAACACAATAAACGAATAACTGTACAAAACGAAGAGCTTCAACTCTCGACATTTTCGAAAAGTTTTCGGTTTCAGTGACGGCTGCTTTAAATAAATACGAAGTTAACGAAGTAGATATGTTTGTGGGTATGTTTTTGAATGTGTGTTTTGTGTGTAGATGAGTGTTTTTTCCTATATGTATAAATATAATAGTAAGACAACAACAACAAAAATTCTTCCAGCAAGCAATTAAATACGCAATTGAAACTGCAAAATCAAAAGAAAAGAAAAAACACACAACATCTCTACTACGATAACTTCAGAATTTATTTAAAACAGCGCGCTGACAAACAGAAAACTTTTCGAACATGCCGAAAGCTGAAGCAATTCATTTTGTATAACTATTCGTTTATTGTGTTAAATTCTACAATGTTAGTATGAACAGAAGCAAAAGAAAATACACAAATGGGAAGTTTTTAAACGCTGAAATAAATAATAAGTCGTAAAGCAGCTCTGGGTTGGGGAACATCTCTCGCGTCATCGTAATTATTTCTTAAGTGCGGTCAGGCTTGTGTTTGTTGTTTGGCCTTCGAGAGTTTTTCGTTTCATTCGCACTGGTTTGACAGATCTGCCACTGATTAACGTATAATCTTGAGGTATTTTGTGGAATACAGTCGGTCACAAAACTTTTTAAAATACTGTTAATGACATATCGGGCATATGGTCTAGTTACTCCACCCATATTTGTGCGACGCCATATTATGCAAATTTACTTTGTGTTAATATGTCTAATAAATAAATAAATAAATAAATAAATAAAATAAATAAAATATATATAAACTTTTAAATAAAAGAGCGTTTTAAATGTCAAATGTTTGTTTAAAAGATATATAGCAGTCTTTGCAAAGAATTTATAACATTATATTATAACATATCTTCATTACGTACCTTACCCTGAAGGCGGTGCACGATAATTGGGTATCAATATCCATCTCATGCCAATTATTATGGGTGGCGATTTTAATACAAATTTTGCAAACCCACAGTCGCAAGCTTTATCAAAATTTTTATTTGCATATGAGCAATTCTCCACAAACTAATAATTCCACTACTATAGATGCAGTTTTCCATAAATTTTTAAATACAGTAGAGTCAAAAATTTATATATCTTATTTTAGTTACTATAAGCCAATATTAATTATTTGTACCTAAGGCATTTACCATAGATGGGCACTTTACTGTACTATTAAAATTTCAGTAAAAATAAATTTTAAACCAGTAAATTTTTACTGATTACTAAAATTTTTTTCTGGAATTTTTATAAAGTGCCTAAATGATTTATTATATGATGAGGTGCATTGAATGTTCAGTAATCAGTAATGCTTGTATTTATAATGAAATTCTACCAAGTGGCTAAATTTTTTTCATACAAAAATTTCAAAATTTAAATGAAAAATACTTTGCCACTTGCTAAAATTTTATTTGGAATACGGCCCTACGATTTCAATGGTAGTGCAAATTAAATTTCATTATTAGTAAAAGTTTACTGAATTTTTTACAGTAATCAGTAAAGCATAAGTACTTCCAACTTCAAGAACATTTTTCATTGCTAGATTATTACACATCTCCCCTGTGATTGGACTCAAACTGCTTTCCTTTTCAAAAATTCCCTTGGGACGCATTTTCATCCACAATATGTTCTTTTAATTGATATAAACGTGAATGAATGGTAGAAAACTGTGGAAAAATTGCGAAAGAAAGAATTGCGAAAAGATTGCGAGTTTCCAATCTTAATTATTTTTTTTAACAAGAGCTAATCTAAAATAATGGTAAAGTAACCTATATTTTGAGTTAGCTAATAAAAATCCAACTGGTTAGTTGCAATACACGTTTTGCTTAGTTTTGTGAGTTGTTTTTAGGGTTCCGTACACCAAAGGTGAAAAAAGGAACCCTATTGTTTTCGCTACGCTGTCCGTCTGTCCGTCACACGGTATTTCCCCAGGAACCGTAAGAGCTACGGACCTGAAATTTGGACAGGGTATGTAGAACCTTGGCCACTACAACAACAAATACATGAGAATTAAAAATTAAAGGGTGCTCTCAAACGAGCGACGAAAAATGTTAAAATCCCATGTAATATACATACAATTGTGTGTACATATGCATATTGACACTTGAAATTTGTAAAATTAGTGTATTTTTATATAGATTACAACAATTAACATTAATATATTAAAAAATTTAAATTAAAGGGTGGTTCATCAGTTAATGCAATTTTGACTACGTAATTTTGACAGCTTGCTATATCTTGGAGACCGTAAGAGGTAAACTCTTGAAATTTTCAAAAACGGTAAAACTGAAAAATCCTAAAATTATAAAATCGCCAAACCGAAAACAAATGCCAAAACCTGAAAAAAATCGCCAAAAATTTAAAAAAAAAAATCGCTAAATCGAAAAAAATCGACAAAATTAAAAAAAATTCTAGCACTAAACTAAATCGCCAAATTCGAAAAATTCGTCTAAATGAAAAAAAATCGCTCAAATGAAAAAAAAAACAGCAAAAACCGAAAAAAATCTCCAAAACGCGAAAAATGCGCCAAAACCAAAATAATTGTTTATGTGAAAAAAATCGCCAAAATGAAAAAAAGTCGCCAAAATTAAAAAAAAAATCGCCAAAATTGAAAATAAGCGCCAAAAACCGAAAAAAATCCGCAAAACGAGAAAAACAGTGCCAAAACTAAAAAAATCGCCAAAACAAAAAAAAAATCACCTATATGAAAAAAACGCCAAAATTAAAAAAAAACGCCAAAATAATAAAAATTCGCCAAAATTAAAAGAAACTTCAAAAACCAAGAAAAACGCCAAAACGTGAGAAAAAGGGCCAAAACTCAGGAATGTGCGAATAAATTCAAAAAACCCCCAACTAAAAAAGAAACGCTTAAAACCGAAAAAACCCAAAAACGAAAAAAATGCCTAAACTATAGTTTATATTGGTTAGAGTTCGTATTGAATTACATATCTCGTGTCCGTACGGAATCCTTCGTGCGCGGGTCAAAGTCGTACTTCACTGAATTTCATTTTCAAATTCTGAAAACAAATCAAAGTATTTTGTATTTTTTTAAATAAAACTTTTCAATCGTATGTAAATTATCAACTAAATAATGTTGAATTAAAATTTTATTCATATTCAGGCTTAAAATGCATATTCGTTAAAAAACATTTTAAGGCTAAAAAAGGGTTTTTAAATATTGGTATTCATAATCAGTATTTGAACTAAAAATATTCTTCATTTGTCATTTGCATCTTAGCTCTGCAAAACACCGATTATAAATTCACAAAATATTCGTAAAAATATTGTTTTTTATAAAATGAAAAAATGTATTTCAACTTGTATTTAATAAAAAAGTAAAGAAAAAAGAATTAACAGCGAATCCTTGTTAAAAGTGCTTTTTGTTTTGAGTTAATTTTTTGTGTACACATAAATTGTGAAGAGATGGAATGGGAATGGAAAACGGATCGCTCCTTCTCTTGTAAATGTTAATTTGGAGTCCATTTGAAATTTCGGCATTTGTTTCTATAAAAACACAATTACATTTTTTCTAAATAACACTGATATATGTACATATACACATACATATATACATACATACTTACATACATACTTCACCAAGCAAAATTACAACAACGTCATCTTAAAATTGGTTTAAACATGGGTGCTATCAATATTCAAATTCACTAATTTACATAAGGTTTAAAAAACGATTTTTGAGAAAAAAATTTATTATGAATACAATTTTAGGAATGTTGCTTAAATAACATTTGAAAATTTGAAACATTTTTATGAATACGGCTGTTAGTGTGAGTTCCGAGTTCAAATCTTGACCGGGGAGCCAATTATATACAGAAAAATATTTTTCTGATACCTGTGCCAAACACACGTTAAATAATTAATAATATACAATTACTAGATTAAATTAAGTGTATGTTGTTCCAACTTGAAACAATTTTGATTCAACATGATTATTCGTTTTTATTTAAAAGTACGCAAATTTCAAATCAACGTGAAATAAAGTTATTTCAAGAGGAAAAAATTTTCTTTGAAAATTTTCTTTGTAAATCATATTAGATTATTAACATGAAACACATATGAAACATAATCATTGCCGAATAAGATTAAATTAATCTTGGTTACGTAGATTTTAAATTGAAATTTTTCTGTGTGCAAATACTTTCACATGCCATTTGGTTTTCTGTGCAATATACTAACCCTAAGCTATTCGTAGTTAATAGTGTTTTCATACTGAAAGTTAAAACCATAAACAGCTGATTTTACATTCACACTGCAAGTTTGTTAAATTTAGTCGGTCTGTTAACTTTGCTCAAAATAAAATAAATCTCATTTGTGTATTTTTTGCTATATTTTTTCGGCTATAACACTTATTTGACAAACTGTACAACTACTGTTTTTGTTTGTATTAAAAACTCAGAAATCTTACAATGCGTGGTAAAATGGAAATTATTTATTTATTTAAACATTTTACAAACATAACAAATTATGCAAATAAAAAAAGGGGGTCAGGTGCTAACAACAGAGGTTTTCGACCTGTAAAATGGAAATTATTTTACCTTTTATAAAGAAATATTCTAAAATTATGGAACTACTTATACAAAATGCAGAAGTGCTTGCAAATGGAGTTATTGCATATTAAAAATTAACAAATGCATTACAAAATAAAAATTTTTATCGGCGGATTGATGTCAGTCAAATTGTCTATTTTCACTACCCAGAGGTCAATGAAAATATATTCGTTATTTTCCGTCCAAAAGATTATTTTTCCGCAAGTTTTGTATTACTATTGCGGTTGCATAAATTTTAAAGTAGAAAATGTATCAATTGGTAACTATTTTTATTCACTGGCATAAACATTATCAGCTGCTTCCGGTCATTTTAACTTGGCAGCACTGAATTTGGCACAGCGAAAACAGGGTTGCACTTCATAAAACCAAGGTAAAACCAATTCAAAAATGGTTTTAAGTTGGTTTTAGCAAAAACAATTTGTCAATTTATTAACTAAAACCATGTCAGTAAATTAAACAAAGAAAAGTAATTTAAGTAATTGTCTTTCTATTAAATGAAACATCATTATGTGTTAACAATAGTGCTGCTCAAAGGGCGTTTAAGCTTTAACCGTTAAACACATAGACCACAGCAGGCTACAAAGCAAAAACGTTAAAAAATGGAATGCTTATATGAAAATAATTACTTTGACGCAATCACATGTACAGAACCGTTCAATATAAAAAGTGTGTTAATGTGCATGTACCTTTATTATCCATTTGGTATCACTGTGCAGGAATAATTATTAAAGTTTTTGTTTCTTATAAGATACAAAAATATTTTTTCAGTTTCTATTTTTTTTTGTGAATGAGGGAATGAATGAATGAAGTTTTATTATACACACATATGCATTGTGTCAAAAAAATAGGAAACGACTTAAGTATATGCATAATTATCGGAATTAACATTCATGAAGATCAAATTGGACGATGGAGACGTGGAGAGAAGTCAAAGTTATTTTTTTTAATGTATTTGTCTTTTTAGTTTCAAACTGGTTACGTTATACTGTAGAATATAAAAAAATAATATGCAACAAAAATTAATGTAAAATCGAATGAGGATCATGTTGGAGATAAGAACAATAGAAACTATGACACCATACACTGTGATAAAACTACTAAAAATAAAATATAACAGTTTGACAAAAACAATACCTACCAACAAAAATAATGATGCAACTAAAGACGAATATTCCTTGAATAATTGTACAAGATTTCTACAAAAGACTTATAGCAGAATAGTGACAAAAGGGAAGAGGAAATATAGAGAATTACAGTTCAGTTGAATTCAGTTTCAAAGTGCTGTGAAGCATACATACGTATATGTATGTATGTATGTATGTATGTATGTACATAGCAAAGACCTGCAAGAATGGCAATAAAATGCAAAATTGGTCATTGGTTCTCAAAATGAAATGTGTCTACCAGACCACTCATAAGATTGAATGTACAAAAGTGCACACATTTTTCGAATCATTATGCACATATGTATATTTCGCTAATCATTTCCTATTCACTTTAATTTGGTGTAATAATACACACTCACCACAATGAACGAAATTAAGAAAACAGTAATGAATACGCACTGCCATTCAGTATTGCCGGAATGAAAATTAAATTTTTTTACAGACAAACCTTCAAAATTATCCAAAATTTTACAAATTACACAAAACAAATTTTGTGTTTGATAATAAGTTGATCTTTTTATTTACGAGTGAGTACACAAACAATTATTTTAATACATAAACACCCAGCCAACATTTTTTGAAATTTTCAATAAAATTCTAGTATTTTTTGACAATAACAATACGAGTAGCAGCATGTTTTTTATGTAAATAGTGATATAAATAAATATTGTGAAACTGTAAAAAATATTTATCTGCAAAACTAAAATAATCTATTATTTACATTTATACGTATTCAAACTGCGCTAAAGAATTTGTCAATTGTGAAATGCACTAAGTCACTAATTTGCGATCTGATATTCTGATTTGGTTTTCGGTAAATGAAATTTAATCTCACCCACGATTAAAAATAGTTCATTCAAAATTAAACGTATTGTGGTCAAAAACCAACAAAAGGTGTAAAATATATACACGCATAGCTGTGTAGTTTTAGGTCGAAAGTAGTCTGTAAAGTGTTTCTACTATTATGGACCTAATTTTCAACAAAAGAGTGTATTTGGATACAAAAATAATTATAATTATTTTAAACATTTGTATTTTTCGCTTAGAGCCATTTAACATAACACTATCCCTTTTTAGCAATAAAAAATAAATAAATAATATAATAATAAATAAATAAAAAAATGACTTTAGTTTTTAGAATTTTTTTACTTTTACTTTTTAAAATTTTATACAATTCAATTACTTTTATTAATTAATTCAACGAACAATTTAATTGTTTAAAATCTCTAAATTGGGCCAATTAATCATTTGTTTAAAATTAACTCGTACTTTCAATTAACTCTATTAATTGATCTCAAGAGCAAGAAAACCTTATTTTTATAAATTCATTAATTGATATTATCAATTTGTTTGCAGGACGAAAATCAGCATAGGATTTAATTAATAGTACAAATTTCTAACTAAAATATTAATTAAAGTTTATTTTAAATTTTTTCTGTGTGGTCACTTCAGCAGATACTTATCCCAATGTAACATAAGAGCGCCCTCCTTCGCTGTGTAGTAGAATCAACGGCGAAGTAAAATAACTAATAAAACAGCTTCAAAAAAGTTTAATGCGCCTCATTTAAAACCAGAGGCGCTGCAGTACTGCATTATTACAAAAAACGTGCAAAAGCAGAGTTGTAAGAGAATGAAGCTTTTCTGAGTCTCCTCTTCATCGCCTGTCTTCTCTATCACTATTCCTTTCCTAAAGAAGGTAACATCGAGTAATAGTAGTCGGCATTCATTGCCTGAGTATTACTTATCTTCCCTTCCACTTACCTTATATGTTCCATTGAGGTGTCATGGTAAATGGCAGAACATGGCCTTCCAAATGTTAAGTATTATGATTTTTGTTTCCGATCTTCAGGGGTCAAACTTTACTGAACTTATGTTCCCGGCCAATTTTCTTGAAAAATTGTAGTTTTAAAATTCTTAAAACAATACATGTTGATTAATGACTTCTTATGTTTACTGTGGCCAAGTTTAAAGTTTGAACTCACAATAGTTCATGAATAATTAAGTTCATGTTTTTTATTGATTGTGCATACATTATTCTCATTGATATGCTGTGGACTGGACAGTCACTCATAAGTTCATGTGGATGCAACATAAAATTTAAGGCCTTTTTTCTGAAATTCCAAAGGTGGAACCAAAAAACTCATCATGCCGCCTTAAGACGTAATATAGTGTTAAATATTTCCAAAAATATTACCTGCGCCCGGCGAAAAACAGAAAAATACATCAAAAACGCAAAAAAGTTAACATTTTTGAGATTTTAAATATGCCTTATGCTCAGTGCACATTTGGTATTTCTTGTGTTGTCATTTTGTGGTGTCATTTTTAAAATGTGTGGATCGCCGTGGCAGACAACGAAAAATATCGGAAAAGTACACACTATTGCGATGTCTCAAAATGCCAAATCAATCCTCATGTCGTTCTCCTTCCGTCAAGTCTTGAGAGAAAAATATTTTTTTTCCCCGTTAAGTTGTGTGTAAATTGAAAAGTGCAAATTAATTTTCATGCAAACTATTTTTTTTGAGTTATGACATTGTTTATCTAAATGAGCGATATGTAATTCGGGATTAACATACTTATAAATAAATGTATTATTTTTCATTTTGCCTTTTAAATACTCTTATTTTTACCCAATCGGCAAGTATCCAGCAAAAATTACTCCTTACCAGAAGCGTTTTTGTAAGGAAGACAAACTTACAGAATCACTTGCTATTGCGCATGAATAATGCTAGGAACACAATTAGGACGAACGACGAATTTCGTGTACGTCGACGAATTCGTCGACAAGCATTCGCTGCGTAAATTCGTCGTGTTAACCACAATAACGACGAATTTACTCACCGAATTCCTTTATCATATTTGATAAAATTGGTTCTTGTGTGTACAAAAACAGAGAGATAGAGAGAATTTTCTATCAATTTTGTTTTTTCGTCGTTCGGCGGAGTACAAAATAGAAATAAATCTATCTCAGAGTTCGTCACTCACGACGAATTTCGCTGTACGGAGGTGTTGTGTTCATTTTCATGTGCACAAATGTTTTTTATTTTTTATGACGAAAGTTCGCACCGAAAAATTCGTCGTTCGTTCCAATTGTGTTCCTAGCATACAGCATTTTTTTGTTCGGGATGAGCCATCTAGAAGCAATACGTTTAGCTTCCGAAGAGCCATAAAATTGTTTTTACTTAATTAAGTGGTTCACAGAAGTAATAATGTATAATTTTTATGATAGCCCCCCTTACGTTAGTGCTTTTCAGAAGCACTTTTCGAACCTTTTGTTATCAAATAAGCAATACATTGCTTCCCTCATTTATTAGTGATTTCAAATAGGATTTTTTTGATGGGTAATTGTAAGAAGGTTGTAAGAAAAATAAAAACAAATACAAAAACATTTTTTGTTGTGAATTTAACGTTTTCTTAGGGCTTATGTTTATGCATGTAATTTTCAATTACATTTGAATTTTCGAAGCTAAAACGAAATGCATCTCGATGTGGCTAATCAACAACAAACAAAAACTCTTCATAGTAATAAGAAAATTCAAAAATTTTAAATTTACATATGTATGTGTGTATGTGCGCTTCGTTATCAATCTTCTTGGCACGGAGTTTGAACAGCACTGTAGGTAACACATATTAGGTCTGTTTCTTTACTTTTTGGATAAAGCATTAAACACATTCACCACAGCAAGCTACCGACTACAAAATGTCAAAAATAGAATACACATGTTCATATGAGAATGATTATTTTGAAGACATCAAGGCAACATGACTACGAGACGACAAATGCTGCTAGCGGCATTTGAAGTCATGTGTTCATGTAGCCTGCTGTGGTGAATGTGTTTAATGCATAAAGTTCGGTCGGATGAGAGCAAATTTTAATTTCTCCCAATAGGATACAAAAATGTATAAAAGTACGGAAATGCCAAAAACCAAATTTTTGACATAAATTGCAACGTCAATGCTTGTATGCATATGCATACTTATACACACAAATATCCATATACTTATTTATGTATACGAGTATACACATGTGCGTATTTACTTATGTACATGATTCAGCATACATATTTTAAAGTTTTTCTTTTCTTAATTTCATATAAAAACTTATACAACTTTGTACACCACTAGTTTTTAAACATGTTTCCATTTATTATAATTTTTAGGAAAATGTAATTTTTCTTTGTTGTTGTTTATTTTTCAAACAACTGACCATAAAATAAATTTTATATGTGCCTAAATTTGTACGAAGAAAAAGTGCAAGCTGTTCGTGGAAGAAGAATAATACTATCTTAAAATCTCTCTCATTTAGCTGATTTTTGAATACGTGGACGCTTTTTGTGCAAATTGGGATCGAGTGGCATTCCAATGTAGAGTAAAGAAACACGCCTATTGTTATTCATTGTACGTTTACTAAAAATTATTTTTACAAACTTTATCCCTATCTTTTAAGTCAGTTAGATTTTTTTTAGAAAAGTTTTATTTTCAACTTTTTAGCGCCGCCCTCCGGGCCACGGATTTTATTTTTCTCACAGTCACAAGTCGTCGTCATTTTTTTTCTTTCTTGATTCAAATACATTTTTTATTATGTCTTCAGTCATGTGTTAAAATATGTTTGAACAAAAAAATTAAATAAAAAATAGTTTTCTAAACGAATACGGACTACCATTAATTGGTACTGCAAATAGCAATACGAGTATGCACAAAGAAAAATATATATATACTTATGTATGTGTATGTACATATGTATTAATAATTCAGCAAACACTAATTAAATTCACGTGTGTATATCTTGAGGAAATCTTAACTAATTAGTTTGACAAATTCTTGTTTCCATTTACGAAATGAAATAAAGGCGAAGTTACCAAATTCACAAATTAGTTTAAGTAGTATCTATTTAAGCAGAATTGTCAAGTTTTTAATTTGAAAATATGCAGTGTTGGCCAAAACTCGCTGAACATAATTTTCATACGAATGTTGTTTTGTTCATTATTTGGTAAATTTGTTGGTAGCGAAATGCTATTTATTTCCCATCGCTGCTTCACAGATATACAGTAAGGTTGGTATTAAGTATAACTTGGCTAGCATCATTCTTATGCTAAGTGGAGTAAAGTGCTGACTACACCAAAGGCTTCTAAGCATAGTATATGTGCTTCCACACACAGGTAAGGTTGCAAGTATAAGGTAAGTTATACCTAGATTTTTATCTGTGTGTACCACTTCAATTCGTTTGCCATTGCGATTTTAATTTATTTAATTATATATTTCACTGCTATTTGCATCGATAATTATGCATTTAGCCTTGAGTGGGCTTATGCAGTGATATATCCTATCAAGATCAAGGTTAAGTTAATTAACTTTAGCATACAACGAGAAGAGAATTTTTACCAAGAAGAGAACGCTGGGGAACACCACTCAATGTTATCAATGGTGTAGAGACAGTGCCTTTATTGTCAGCTATTTGTATTCTATTGCAAAGATAAGAAGCCATTAGTTTGAGATTGACGATCAGTTAGAAAATTATTACCAGACTCATGTTTGGAAATCTGTGTATGTAGGAGGAATTCAAAGACAGGCAGGGTAGAATCGAAAAAGGCTTGTATTTCTAATCATTTTAGGTATGGAAGCAAAAGACTCGTCATGTTGTGGCGACAGCTAAACTCTGTAAAGCTCAGAGATTGGTGTGTCTTCTTGCAACAGGCGCAATGAGGTCATGTCCAACCTTAGCCATTGAGGCCTTTATTGGACCACCACTCATACAAATCTTTGTAAGATCGTCTGCGGCAATGACTGATAATAGGATGGGTCTCGGGACATCTGCTTATTGTGTTCGCAACGGGCACTCATCGGCCTTGAGTACAATGCCCAGCTTAGGACTGATAGGAATGCCTAGTGATATGATAAACTGTGAACTGAGGTTCGACAGGAGATTTAATGTTACAATTCCAACGAGGGCAGTATGGGACGAAAACGGTCCCGTTGTGGATTCCAGAAGTTTATGTTGGTATACGGATAGATAGAAAATGGAGGATGGAGTTGGTGCTGGAGTTTTTGGGCCCAACGTAAAATCCTCTTTGCCCAAAGGAAAATTACCTATTTTTATTATTATTTTAGCCAGAAATACAGGCAATCACCAAATGTGTTGACATAAATTTAAAAAGGGGCATTAGAGGTGCGCATATAGCTATATTTTCCGATAGTCAGGCAGCTCTTAAGTCTCTTCTTTCATTTGAATTCCGTACCAGGCTAGTTTTAGAGTGTTTTGACTCATAAGAAAAGCTCTCCATACGGAACAAGGTTTCCATTTATTGAATACCTGGCTACAGCGGTCATCCATGGAATGAGGAAGCGGATGAACTAGCCAAGATGGCCTCTGCTGCTCCTTTTATGGGCCCAAAGCCGGCCGTCTTGTGGTGTAAGTGGTCAACTGTTATGTCTATGACCAAAGATGTAATTTTGACCGCTCAGGATATGTGGCTGTCTTCTTCTGGTTTAAGGCAGGCCAACGCTTTGATGCAGCCATTTGCATATAATGGCATCCTGAACTTCAACAGGAGTAACTTACGGCTTGTTATTGGTTTTCTTTCCGGTCACTTTGAACTGAACCATTCTCTGTGGAAAAGTAACCAAGTTCGTTCACCTTTGTGTCGCTTGTGCTTGGATGCTGACGAGACGACGACACACATTCTTTGTGAGTATATCGTATTGTGTGACAGTAGAAGGCGTGTTTTTCATTCTGAGGTTTTGTGTTCAGATGATATTAGGTGGCTGCTATAATATCTGTATTGACCTTCATAAGGAGAGTCATACAGAGATTGGAATAATCTAATTCATAGATCTATGGTACAAAAGATCCATCAGGTGTCGCAGTGCCGGTCTTTGGACCAGATCTTCCTCCTATTCTATTCTTCTATTCTACTTTGGAAGAAGCGACAAAGTAGGGGGCGATGGTTTTGCATGGTTACTCAAGTAGAAAATTTAAAATTGACTAGACTATGTAAATTGCACTTAAAAATAAAAAACAACAAAATATCGAGCCATAACCCCTACTTATTTTTTTTGGACGAAAATCTACTATTTACGATCGCCAATAATCGAGTTTTGTCGAAAAATTAAGTTCGAATCTTATGTCACCTAAGCTTTTTCTGGCGGTTATGGGACGATATACATACGTACATGTTTTTTTTATAAAGTTTGGAAGTTTTTAGAATTCAAACACTAATTTTCTTTGGCTTTTTACTTTAGCTTTAATTACTTTCATGCAAGGGAACGCTTCCTCGTCCGAATATATCAATCCGAAGATAGGAATCACTCCAAATGCTACCTTCTTCGCCTCTCTGTAGCAATCGGAAGACTTTTTCATTCGTTGAATATAAGTTCCTCCTTTTAAAACTGACCACTTTTATTGCGTTATGTACATACATTTCTAGTGTTCCAACTCTTCTAACTTGTCTTCGAACTCTGTAATTTTTAGGGTTCCGTACACCAAAGGTGAAAAAAGGAACCCTATTGTTTTCGCTACGCTGTCCGTCTGTCCGTCACACGGTATTTTCTCAGGAACCGTAAGAGCTACGGACCTGAAATTTGGACAAAGTATGTAGAACCTTGGCCACTACAACAACAAATACATGAGAGTTAGAAATTAAAGGGCGCTCCTAAACGAGCGACGAAAAATGTTAAAATCTCATGTAATATACATACAATTGTATGTACATATGTATATTGACACTTGAAATTTTTAAAATTAGTGTATTTTTATATAGACTACAACAATAAACATTAAAATATTAAAAAATTTAAATTAAAGGGTGGTCCATCAGTTAATGCAATTTTGACTATGTAATTTTGACAACTTGCTATATCTTGGCAACCGTAAGAGGTAAACTCTTGAAATTTTCAAAAACGGTAAAACTAAAAAACACGAAAATTATAAAATCGCCAAACCGTAAAATATTGCCAAAACCTGAAAAAACCGCCAAAAATTTAAAAAAAATCGCCAATTCGAAAAAAATCGACAAAATTAAAAAAAAAAATCTAGCACTAAAATAAATCGCCAAATTCGAAAAAATCGTTTAAATGAAAAAAAATCGCCAATATGAAAAAAACGCCAAAAGCCGAAAAAAATCGCCAGAACGCGAAAAATGCGCCAAAAACAAAATAATTGTTTATGTGAAAAAAAATCGCCAAAAATAAAAAAATCGCCAAAATTTAAAATAAACGCCAAAAACCGAAAAAATCCTTTAAACGAAAAAAAAGTGCCAAAACTAAGAAAATCGCCAAAACCAAAAAAAATCACCTATATGAAAAAAACGTCAGAATTAAAAAAAAATCGCCAAAATAAAAAAATCGCCAAAATAAAAAAACGCCATAATAATAAAAATTGCCAAATTTAAAAAAACTTCAAAAACCAAAAAAATCGCCAAAACGTGAAAAAAGTGCCAAAACTCAAAAACCCACAAACTAAAAAAAACGCTTAAAACCGAAAAAACCCAAAAACGAAAACAATGCCAAAACTACAGTTTATATTGTTCGTATTGAATTACACATCTCGTGCCCGTACGGAACCCTTCGTGCGCGGGTCAAAGTCGCACTTCACTGAATTTATTTAGAGCATATTTCTGTTTTCCCTCATAATAGCTAATGAAAATGGCATAACTTTAGCATCGAATAACTTGAAAAATATACATGATACATGCACATTTAGGTCTATTAGAAGTATAGTTATGCAAAAAATCAAGGAACTTCGGAAAAAATTGGATTGTCCGTAGGGTGCCAGATGGGCCTGATTTAGTTTGATTGTCAAGTTTTTTCAATGCTTGTCAAGAATCAAGAAAAACTGTCATTTGTCAAGTTAAAATGGAATTTTAGAAATTTGGCCATCAAATTGCCAAGAGAAATCAAGAAAAAAGATTTATTAACAAAAGTAGTTTATTGTTTTTATATGTACTATGACAAATTTTTACCAAAACTCAACACTCTTAAATACATGTTTTAGCCCAGCACTAACAAAATAAAAGTTATATACAGACGGTTGTCAGATCTTACAATATTGTTAGTAAAATGTGATAAAAATTTCTTACACCCTTGTGAACTGGCAATTTTGTCTCACAAAAATGCAAAAATGCCAGAAAAAACATTGTCAGTCCATTACTAGACTAGCAGCGGACAACAAATTGTCAGACATCTTACAATATACATGCAAAATACATACATATAAAATTTGTCAATGCTAAGCGTTGCGTTTTACAAAATTAGGCCCTAAGTTGTTGTTAATATAAGTTTAGCAATGAACAGTCTGAATTAAATGTAATTTTATTACTTGTTTTTGTTAATAATTTTTTTTACGTATTAACGAAATTGTATTGTTTTGTGTGAAATATACCTTTTATATACCCTCAAATAATATTCAAAAATTGACCGATTTTGCTTATACTAAAATCAAAAAAATAAATATATGCATATATACATATATATATATATATACATCTTTAATTGTCAAGAAAAATCAAGCTTTTTCTTTTGAATGTCAAGCTTTTTGCCGATTGAGATCTGGTAAGCATAGTTGTACGCCTAACGAATAATGCCTCAAGTGCATATATTTGAGGTTGTTTTATTTTTATTTTGAAAATATTTGTTTTGACTTTCGATCAAATGATGGAAAACAAATAAAAATTGTGCTTTGTTAAAAAAAATAAAATAAAACCCACATTTAGTGAAATTAAAAGTGCGTAAAGTTTAAGTTGCTTATCTGTTGAAAAAAATGTTTCCATTTAGCAAATTTTGTCATTTTCGTAAATACACCACATTATAGTAGCACTATCCATTAACATTATTAACACCAAATATATGTATGTATAAATCTAAACATACAATTTTAAATTCCCCACTTGCGAGCATATTATTTTTCAGTCTGCCTCTTTATGCATTGTCAGATAGTAATATTTTTAATTATCAAATAAAAAGCTTTTCTTCTTGCTTTGCCCTTTCTCCTTGTTTTTTGTAATTGAGCAGTTGTAACAAGTAATCCTTTTGAAATTTTCTACTGTCCGTAGAATAAGAGCCCTTTGTTTTCGGAATGGCAAGCAAATTAATTTAAATCCCTTATTGCTGACCCGTTCTACCACCAAGATTACTAGAACGTACATACAAAACCCAAACCCTAAACACTTGTTGAGTCGTGTGGCAAAGAATTCATTACAACATTCTGATGTTTTTACCAGGACTTAATTACAAACACTCCCAAGCACACATACCCACCCATGCAAACTCACACACACAATCAACTGTTGTGCTGGCACCAACTCTGCGTATGTGTGTGTGTATGTGTTTTCCTGTAGTTGGCGTTTCGCCTTGTTTTTTATTATTATTTTTGCTTCAGTCATCCACCCTTGAAGATTTTTTGTTTATCTTTATTTAAACGGCAATTAAACACAATTAAATGGGGATTCTTAACAACTTAACATTGGATTTTGATGTGATTATTTCAAACTTTTTTGTTTTGTTGGAGTTCTTGCTGTTTTTGTTGTTGTTTCATCGTGGTGTTTGCGGTTTCATTACTTAATGTCACATTAACAGAGATGCCGGACGTGTACGCACATCCGATTCAATGCTAATTTTTTTTTTAAATCATGTAGTCTTAGTCAGATAAAACATATTTTTAATGTGTTACCTAAAGTGATTTGCCAAATCGGTCCAAGCAAACCAACTTTATGGCACCAACTTCGAACAGAACCGTAGTTACGCATAACTACTATAACTATATTAATGTTTTATTTAACTGAAACTTCATTATTTTTAAATTTCTAGTTGTGTTAAATTTTTCCAAGAAATAACATATTGCTAAATTTTCAGTTAAGTAATTTCAAATAGTTTTTTTTCGAGAGAAAACATAATCTGACAACATTCCAAAATCCTGCACTATCCACTTGCTTCTTATCTCAAAAAGTGTGCAAAGTTTCGGATGGGCATAACATCTCGGACATGAAATATAATATTAAGTTTTAGTGAGCGTTGCTCCGCTCATATCCGTATTATATAATAGAGTTAAGATGTTGAAGTGCAGTGTACCAGTCATGCTTTATACCAGAAGAAGTCAGCCACATTTCCTTTGCGGTCGAAGTATCATAACATTTGGTCAGAAGGAATCTGACCTGGTATAATTAATTGCATTAATTAAGGTAATGCATTGATCATTTTCTTGCAATAAATGCAAATGCAAATTTATTGAATTAACACTAAATTGTAAGCTTAAGAAGTTTATTATTCGACATATTGTCATAATTATATTTTAATTTGAAATTTATTTGCTGGTGGTTTAGCTTGGTCTATATACGTATTTCATTGGCGCTTTTTGGAAGTCTGTGCATAAAGTAAGATGTTTGTGACTGTTTAAAATTTGTGGTTGAAGTCTACTGATGATTTGGTTTAAGCGACAATGAAATACGTATATAGACCAAGCTAAACCACCAGCAAATAAATTTCAAACTAAATTGTATGCTTTTAATGCACTATTTTTTGCATTGAATCAAAATCCTCTCAAAGTAATGCATTAATATTGCATGGGCATTCAATTTGATATTTTTAATGCACTATTTTTTGCATTGAATTAAAATCTCGTCAAAGTAATGCATTAATATTGCATTGGCACTAAATCGCACGTAAAAAATGCACTAATTTTGCATTAGCACTAATGAAGTAATGCAATATGATTCCATTGTCACTAAAACATATTGTGCACAATAAAGGGTGAAAAAAAACAAATGAAGATTAAAGAATACAGTAAAGTTCACATTGAGGCCACCTACAAATGAAAAATATTCATTGAACATACATATCTCACTTAATCAACAAGAGGGTATTAAGTCAAAATTTTTGAAATCTCACTTTTTGCAGGAAGCCAACTAACAACACCAATATTTATCTACTGAAAAAATTTCAACGTATTTTGATCACTCTTTTGTTGATAAATTTTTTTTTACTTTACGATTTTAATACGAAATGTAAGTGTTTTTATGATGAAATTGCTCAAACTTTTTCTGATTTGCGACTCTTTTCAAAACATAGATATTCTTATATAATAATTGCAAGGTTTTAAAATAAAAACAATGTACATATATTTTCAATTGGAATTTGCTCACCATGATGTATTTGGATTTTTAAATTTTCCTAGAATGCAACCACAAACAGTTTTTCGTCTCTACTGAAAATTTTAAAATTTTGACTTAATACTCCCTTGCTGATTAACCTTCCTTTTCACAATGTGTGGTTACGAGTTAACGTGAACTTTAACTGACAGTTCTTCATACACAACTTCTCGTTAAAGTCCTTCTTTGCTTTTAATTGTACATTCTGAAAAGGGCTGTAAGTGCGATATGTATGTTCAATGAATATTTGTCATATGTAGGTGGCCTCAATGTGAACTTTACTGTATTCTTTAATCTTCATTTGTTTTGCTCACCATTTATTTAATTTTGTGTGCACAATATGTTTTAGTGACAATGGAATCATATTGCATTACTTCATTAGTGCTAATGCAAAATTAGTGCATTTTTTACGTGTGATTTAATGCCAATGCAATATTAATGCATTGCCTTGACGAGATTTTAATTCAATGCAAAAAATAGTGCATTAAAAATATTAAATTTAATGCCAATGCAATATAAGTGCATTACTTTGAGGAGAGAAAGAATACAGTCAATCAATTAACGCGTTATAGTACCACAAAACAGCTCTGGACCCATGAAAAGGATCAATAATCCAGTGAGAATTTTTACTACAGCCACCACGTTATGTTGAATTAACGAATGATGAAGTCACCTATAAATATCCGTGACACCTCTAATAGGTCGTCTAGTGAATGTTTGCCTACAAGTTTTTATCACATCGTGAGCACTGTCACGTATTCATAGAGCCGGTCCTTATAAAAGTTAATGTTGACTGTAAGATTCTGTTGGCTAGAAATGAAATGTTAAATGTTGTGTTAAATTTTGATGGGACAAAACGGTATCAAATGAAAAAAACATTTTCCAAGTACCTTAACAACTAACGCAGTTCTAAAGTGACAAATAAAAAAAAATATACTTATTGAACTAATTTGCGAACTTTTTTTAAGTCTGCTCCAAATCAGTTTTGGAGATTATCATTGAACATTGGGAATAGATCAATTTTGCTGTACAGTAAAAAATCATTTAAACATACAGTATGGCAACATTGTAAGCAACAAGTTGCAAAAAAAAAAACAAGTAATTATAAACAACCCTTTCGTTAACTGAAATAAATATTAAAATCATTTTGAATTTAGCAGAGTGAATTACGAGTATTAACACAGTTTAATTTATTTAAACTTTATAACACCTTCATTTACTTTTACAATTAAAGATTAAAAAGTTAAATAGCTCTTGCTTTACTTGCTTGTTTTTATCGTTAGGCTTTTTAATTTATGTTGTTAACGAGAAAGGAACAAAAAAAAAACGAAAAACAATGAAACCCCAAAGTAAGAAATAAAATATCACTTAGACTTGTTAATTAATTTGAAACTGTTGTACAAATTTAAAAAATCAATTAAGACGATCTCACGAATTGTATTTAAGGATAACAAGATGTTGCTAGTGGATTGGTATGCAAATTATGTTAATGAGAATTTTATGTTCAAAACAAATTGAAGTTTAATTACTGCTACTTGGAGTTAATTTTATTCTTTTTGTTGTTTCAGCAATTTAACAACCAAATGAAAAGACAGGACAACTTTGGTAAGACAATGAAATGAGTTTTAATGAAGATAATTCTAATTGAGACATGTTTGTTGGTTTTGATATACTGTATGACAAAATAAGAAACTGTGTTAAGTTCAATTCTTGGAGGGATCTGAAAATCTTAAACCTGCTGGCACCTTTTCCATAGGTTAGGTTTGAGAGGTTGCTGATAAGAGAAAGTAAGTTGTCTGCCTTTGTGTTACCTGGGAGTAGGACAGGGATAGTGCAAGTACAGATGTTGAAGTGTTAGATATAAATATAGAGAGAAGATTAGCTTGTTAATTTTTTGTTTGTTTTTGCATCTCTGTTATTGTGCGTATTTGTGAATTCGTATAGCATAGACACCAATGCATATAAAAAAAAATATAAAATGTTGATATGACTTTAATAAATATTATAAAGTAAATAAATTAATTTACTAGGAGTACCATGTATGGATATTGCGCTAGTGGTTCTAATGCCATATCTTATTGGAAGTGTAACCCAAGTAACCTATACTACATACTTTTTCAGCAGCTGCCAAACAAATCAAAGCTTCATCTTGCAATAAACAAATATTTAGGCAACTTTTGCCGACAATAATCTTTAAGTCCTTTTAACCTTCCTTTAAATCTTAAATGGCTAATTGAGACAGTAGGATTTTTTTTTTGGTTTAAAGTTTCTCCTTTTTTGGCTGCTATTGTTGTTGACTTATAAATTAAGGACAAATGATTACAGGAAATACAATCAATATCTTATCTTTGGCCACACAAAAGAAAAAGGAGACTTTTTAAATGCAATAAAAATAATTTTGTTTGTTCGCCTTTGAGCACGACCCACCAAAAATTTTCATTGCAAGTTTTAAATTCTAAACGTGCTAAAAGTGAGAGTTTTCATAAGAAATTCACACAAAAAGAATCGTTTTTAACAAAATATACAAAAATATTAAACGCACTTTAAAGATATGTAGTGCAAATTAAAAACTAACTTAAATAATATAATAGTGTGGTTTGCTTAAAACGAATCAGCAACAGTCTTGCATTAATATTTCGAATTACGAATTTTTATTTTTAAAATTCCTATAAAAACGGCATTGAAATATGTACGGTTCTAATATAAAAATCGGAAGTTATTGTCTGGTGATTGAGAATATCTGTTTTCCTCCCTCAAAAAGGAATAATTACCTACCTGTAAGGATTTATTTCTTTGAATTCAGTTTGATAAAAGTATGTAGATTAAATACATACATATTTTAAATAACAAACACAGTGTGACACACCCTGACTCTCCGGTAGTAATAGAATCTGCGACACTTCGACTATTAAACTGCGTACTATTCAAGAGGACATCTTAGTAGGTCTTTTTACACTCTTTGAACTGCAGAAAATGTTTACTCGGCTGTAACGAAAAAATCGCTAGGAATTTGAATATATATGTTCATACACCACTGAATATAAAGAATTGTTGCAAGGCAGTTTGCCGAACGAAGGGGTCGCCAAAAAACATTTCTCATTTTATCTTTGGCATCTACAGTCGGATCTTAAAGTCGATGTTATCGATGTTTTTGTCTCGATTTTGGTCTAATCTTTCAGAACGGAATGCGGAATTATACGGCATTCTACGGCTCAAAATTAATTCGGGTATCGGGAAAGTTAAAATTTTACTTACAGTGTTATTAAGAGACAAAAACATTGCAATAAATTAATATTATTGAGTATCTATATTTATGATTTGATTAGGCTAAAGTGAGTATCGCTCTGTAAACCAAATTACTTGTGATAATTATTAATCAAGAAATAACACCAAAGTGAGTTACAAATATTCTGACAAATACAAATAGCAGAACGGAACAACTAGCTGTTGTCGAAGGTCGCTGCACCTTCGCTGTGAAACATTCATCGTCAGCGTTCTTTGTGTTTGGTCCACTGTGTGTGGTTTCAGTTGATGTATATTTCTGTTTTATATACTCGTATTACAATTTATTCAAAGCTTTTTTTAATGAAAGCTCAATTTTACTGTCTCTAAATTTCCAACAGTTTTCTTCAGTTCTTTGTGTTTGGTCCACTGTGTGTGGTTTCAGTTGATGTATATTTCTGTTTTATATACTCGTATTACAATTTATTCAAAGCTTTTTTTAATGAAAGCTCAATTTTACTGTCCCTAAATTTCCAACAGTTTTCTTCCAAATACCTATCGTAAGCGGACAACAGTGGTGAAACACAGCAACAAGATTGTATTTAAATAGTAGGTCTTTCTTTATTCAACTCTGATTCATATTTATACTAGTGTAAATGATATTGATGATTCCCTGGTTAACGCAAATGTAAATACTGATGTGTTGAAGCTGGCAAAGAAATTGCTGTTTATTTGAAGAAGTCGTTTGCTTAGCTCGTGCCCCAAAATGGCAGAGGAAAAAATTGTTTTTATAAATTAAAGAAAAAATTAATATTTTTTACGCGCTTGAAAAATAAAAATGTTCCGTGCGTGAAATTGCGAATATGTAAAGTTTCTTGTGTATTTTAACATTTCATATTGTTACATTGCTTATACAAATTGCCCGCTCGAAGAATTTTTCTAGAGACGACTTTGTTGTATTCGAACAACTAAAAACACTGAAAGTCATTTTGAAACCCAACAGCTCACGTTCTCACGTTTATTTCATTTAAGAAATACATGGCAAACTAAAACAATTTTTGAAAATTTGTTTTTGTTTCAATGTAAAGTTTCACTTCTTCGACGAGTTTTCCAGAATAGCCCCCAATAAATTTCCAAACAATGTGTACCTCTCTCATAAGTGGACACCTCTAATAACCGGACAAAAAACACCGCTACGACGAGTGTCCGGCTATGAGAGGTTTCACTGTATGTGCATGTCTATTATGCTTTGCTACAATTGTTGAATAACGTCCATTGAATAACGTCCATTGTGAGGTTAACTCCATAGACTTAATTAAATAAATAAATTCGGGAGTAAGTACGGATATGTATGCATACATGCACATTTGTGCGTTGTGTAATTCTTCCAGACAGGTTATCCTGTACATTTGTGCGTGCAAGTGTTTAAGTGTGCTTTTATTTATATGTCATGTACATATGTATATGACATACATACATACGTATGTATTTACATGTGCATGTACGGAATTTTGGAAGCGAGTATGTATTAAATTTTGTTCAAGATTACCCTCAACAAAGTAAAGAAATCGATAAGGCAACAAAGAAAAACCAAAATATGTATATTAGTGCAACAACAACAAATCAAAACCGTTTCGGCAAACATTGCATTCCCAACAGTCTTTACGTTGAGCCAAACAAATAGTGATTTTATGGCAAAGAGTTGTCCAAAACTCAAATGCCACAGGAAGTAAATCTCCTCTAAGGCTCATCTCAATCTAACTTATCTATGTATGTATCACATGAAAAACTAAATTAAAATTATCTCTCAGCTGCTCCAAGTTTCCAAATTTCAAAATTTTTTGAGATTTTAAATGACAACTAAAGTTTTATTTAAAGCTTTAAAAAGCGATAAGTAATGTTTCTTTTATACTAAGTTTAGCTTATTCTTCCTAGTGTAGTAAGAGTATTAAAAATGACGATGACTATTTTCGCCAAGGTTGAATTAAGCCGGTAGTTTTGCTTTTACTTTTATTTATACTTTTTTTATACTTTTTTGTTTCAAACAAAACAAGCCAACGAACAACTATCATACGCTCTCCATCCCCTTTTACGCGGTCAAAAAAAAGAACAAAACAAACAACAACAAACATGTTATAGAGGTCTTTAACTTTCGTGACATACACACATGCATACATCCATACAGATATACATTTATGTGCACATGAGTGAGTCCGCTTGAGTGTGTAACATATTGTTTCAACTTGGACATGTCCTTAGGGCGAGTTTCTAACAATAAAGTAAAATTTCAAGGTGGAAAAAGCACAACTTCATGTTATTGTTTTGTTTATTTTTTGCCTCCCTTCCTAAAGCAACTTAACCACCATTATCGCTTGAAACACAAGATGTTTTAGGCCTTGAAAAATAACTAAAATCAAACGATTATTTTTATTCAACCAAACAAAATTGTCATCTTATCGATTAACACTTTTTTGTAAAGTAAACTCCACTGATTTGGTAGTTTTTTCAACGCAACAAATAGATAACGAATTTAAGACAATATTTTAAACATATCGACACACGCACGTACATATTAGTGATGTTACGAATGTCAATATATATATATGATATTCGCGAATACGAATACGCATATTTCAAACGATATTCGTGAATACTAATACGAATATTTGAAACGATATTCGCGAATACGAATACGAATATTTTATGCAATATGATATATTAAAAAATTCTTATGAAAAAGGACTTTACACTCTTGTTGGCGTACTTTGAAGTTAATAAAAATTACCTAAAATTTTAATAATATTTGAAAATGATACGAAGCACAAATTTCTATAAAAACAATTAATGTATTTGTACAAACTAAAATTTTTAGTCGTTTATTTAAATTTCATTTAGGATTTATGCATTTATTTATTTAATTTCTTTGGAAGAATATTCGTATTCGTATTCGTATTCGGATGAATTTGGCGAGTACGAATACATTCGTATTCGCCTGAGAATGGCCGAATATTCGACAATTCGAATACGAATAGGTATATTCGTGCATCACTAGTACATATACACATACTTTAGTAGAAATCTTTTCTTAAATCAAAAGTAATGAATTTGCAAAATATGTAATTATAATGATTATTTGTTTAAAATAAAATTTGATGAGTAAAGAGTGGTAAAAGCATTAAGTGGCTCTCATACTTGCAATATAATTGTGCAATTTTTTTGTATTGTACAATAATATCGCCAATGTGTATGGCATATTCGAAGGTGGCACAATACATTGGCAAATATCAAAAGACTTTGATTTGTATTGTACAATCAATACAATTGTGTAATGTGCTTTGCCACCAAAGTTGTTCAATGTTGTTTACTTTTCCATTGTCAGGAAAATTGGGCAATATTTTCTTTGAAAAAATTGTGCCATTTATTGCATAGTATATGTAGGTCAAAAAGACAATAATATGTACAACAACATATGCAATAATATTGTATAATTGGTGGGTCGCTTTACTCTCATTTTGATGATCGTTCGCCAATATTTTAAAATTGACTCAAACGCAAACACTTGAATATCTCGATACATGAAAACGTGGAATAAAACCACTTTCATACATTTTATATGTACATATAACAGCTCAAATATGTACTTATGTATGTATGTATGTACATACAACATACATACATATATCATTGCACTTTATTTTTAACCGACTTCAAAAAAGGAGGAGGTTAACAATTCGTTTCTATTTGTTTTAGGAGTGTAGGTTCATAACGCGGTGCATGTTAGACCGATTGTAAAAAATTTTTTGTTGTCTGAGAGGGTTTAGCTTCCCATTGGTCCCAAATTAAAAAGTGGGCGGGGACACGCCCACAAATTTTTAACTCGATTTTAGCTTCTTTTACTTATTTGATTGCAAACACCTTTGGTTTTTGTAGTTACATAAATTAAAGTTTAAAAAATGGTCGGGGCTACGCCCATTAGAATATATAATAACATTTCAAGTGGTTCTACTTAACCGATTTCTACGAAACTTACCTTGAGCTCTAAAACAGACACATTCTTTTTCAAAAAAATTTAAATTTAATATAATATTCACCGATTTTATGAAACTTGGCACACAGCCTAAGCTTAAATAAAGACACAATCTTGCGTACAAAAAAGTGGGCGGGGCACAACTCTTAAATTTTAGTGTAATATTTCACGTGCTTGTGTTTAACCAATACTTACTAAACTTGGCACACACCTTGAACTCTTAAAAATACACAATCTTAATTTAAAAATGTTTTTAAATAAATTTAATATTATATTTCGCTAAAAACCTAAAAAAATAAAACTTAAAAAAATTAAACCGACTTCAAAAATATGCACTAAATAGCTAAAAATAATATTGATCTAGTTAAATAATATATTTTTACATATGTATGTTACCTTTAGTATTGTTTGAAGTTGGTGCCAGTAATACAGGTACTAAGCACATAGGATCACACATAGGATAAAAAAATTGCATGAACTTTTTATGTACATACATACATATATATGCATATGTATACATACATACATATATATGTATGTATGTGCTTAGTTACCAATATTGCTGCCACCAAACAACAAACAAACAACACTATAGGTATCATATGTAAAAATATTTTATTTAATTATTTATTAATATTATTTTTAGCTTTTTAGTGCTTATTTTTGAAATATGTAGGTTTAATTTTTTTTTAAGTTTTATTGATCGTTAAGATATTTCAGCAGTTGTTTTTTTTGTAAAATTTCATTGTCAATATGTAACCCAAAGATTCAACCGGCTTTTTAGACTTTGAGTGATTTACAGTAAGTAAATTTGTAGAATGTATTTTTCTATAAAATGTAGAAAGTATTTTGAAATAAAATAAAAACATTTCCATGATTTATTTATACCTACATACATATGTACATATTCATAAGCATTCTACAATAAATATACTTACATACTCGTATAGATTTTGTATGCTGAAATATGTACATATGTCTGGAAGTAGTATTCCTTGAATGTGTGTCAGTGTGTTAGACGTCTGAACACTTATAGCACGCGCCAGAGTTTATTACAAGGTGATAAAAGTTTATCGATAACAAACACGCAATACAACAACAACGCAGCAACACTAACAACCAGAACAGCAACAAATAAAATAACCAGAAACTCACCAAACAGATAGCAAAACAGTTACGAAGGCTGCTTTGTAATCCTTATGAGTAGTGATAGCATGTCCATGTACGTAAATATGTACATTAGGGCAGGTCATCAAAAAAAATGTTTTTTCTAGGATCGACTTCTAATACCGCAAAAATGTTGTATTTTTGTCTGCATTAGACCCCTGTAAAATATTATTAACTTATTTTTAGTGTAAGAAATTTTGAATATAACGACCATATCCTTCCTTACATCCCTTTAAGTTCTTAAGAACTCAGATACACAGCACAAGAATTTCATTCATTGAATCGCATATCTTTTTCTAGGAAATATTTTTGGTAGAATACATTTTATTGTTTTATATTATATAACGTTCAACTATGTGTTAGTCGAAATTTAAGGTATGACGGATTCATTGTACCCGGCCTTGAGACGTGCCGTCAACGTTACCGTAAATTTCGGTAAGCATTTGCATTGTTTTCAATCAACAAAAACGATCAGTTGTTTCGTTAGTGGACATGGACGTTCCGCGAATTCAGCCTTTAACTTTATTTTGTATTCGATATGGTTTGGCAAAATATTTGTTAAGAAAGCATTGAAACTGATCTTTTGATGTTTTTTTAAGTATTTAATGACACAATTTTTGTTAAGAAAGTAATGAAATTCAGTTTTTTTAAGTTTTTAATGTTCTTCTTAAATCATTATATAGCGCTGCAAAATTGCGTAATTTCCACAATTGTTGAACATTGTAAAATCTGTTTTACGGCAATCGACAATTTTTGGTACATATATGAATGTAGCCCATTTCCCACGTAATTTACATATTCCATTTGCAAGAAAGTTTCGTATATAAGGCAGACGCCACACACAGTGGACCAACACAGAAGAACGCTGATGATGAAGGTTTAGTGGCCTTCGAAAACGGCTGGCTGTTCCGTTCAACTATTTGTTGTCAAAATATTTATAACTAACTTTGATGTTATTTGTTCATTAATAATTATAACATGTAATTTGGCTTAAAAAGCGATACGAACTTTAGCCCGTTCAAATTATAAATATAGAAACAAATTAAGTTCGAAAAATAATAATTAAAATTAACTAAAATTAATAGCCATGAGCCTGTGGCAAAAATTAAATAAACATACTTAATAGTAACAAACCAAAAAAGGGTGTCTTAAGTAGAACAAAAATAAGCAAATTATCAAAAATGTGCATAATTAGTAAAGAATAAATGACAATGGTAAGTCTATTGTAAATTTGAGATTGTAAATTTGGGCTTTCATTACAAAACACCTTTCAGCAAATTGAAATACGATGAATCAAAACAATTCACGTATTCCATTTGCAAGAAAGTTTCGTATATAAGGCAGAAATCTACATCAACTGACACCACACACACTGGACCAACACAGAAGAAGGCTGATGATGAAGGTTTAGTGGCCTTCGAAAACGGCTGGCTGTTCCGTTCAACTACGTGTTGTCAGAATATTTACAACTAACTTTGATGTTATTCGTTCATTTATAATTATCACATGTAATTTGGCTTAAAAAGCGATACGAACCTTAGCCAGTTCAAATTATAAGTATTAGTATGGTTATATGCAACTGCTATGATGCTTATCAATTTATATTCTACTTAAAGAACGTGAATCAAAGCAAAGTAAAAAATTTAATTATTGCGTTATGTTTTAATCAAATGAATTGATATTTATTTTTTTATTAATAAAATTTCTTTTATTAAATATATTCAAACTGTCTTTTATTTCTTCCTTTGTTTTTCCTTTAAAAGTCATGTTATACGAATAAAACTGACATTTTTACCTTTTATTTAACGTAATTGAACAAAAATATTGTTGTTATGATTGTGACATGCGTTGGCAAAGTTTTTTGTAATTTTTTCTCTAAGTCCTAATAACTTTTCATGTTTGATATAAAAAGTTTATCAACTTTAAGTCTGAACCCAGCTAAAAAATTATATATGGTCCATATATTTTTAATATATGAATGTATATATAACTATATATGAATATGTATGAATTCATGTATGGAAATATATGGGATTATACATGGCAAAACTATTATATATGAACTAATATATGGACTGATATATGAAATGTATTATAACATATGAGCTCATGTATGAAAATTTAATTATGAAGCTCTTCATATGTGGATCCATATATAAATATAAGATTTTATATGTGGAGCCATATAAGAATGTATACATACATGATATCTCACATAAGATCGTTTTTGCAATCAAAAAAGCTTGGAATTTTATCACTGCTGAATTGGAAATCCATTAGAAAATACATACGGTATGCAAAGTTTATATGCGTACCCTCAACGTTTAAAAAAGAAAAACTTTTTCTTACAAAAAAAACCATTCTTGTATGATTTTATAAATTGTGGCCCCATTTAATATATCAAATAATCAAAAGGATAATCCACTCATTAATTTTAGAGAAAATAACAAAATTCTCTAGATAGGAAACAAAGTTCATATTACTGTATTGAAAACTATTGTTAGACGGATTATTTTTTCTTTTATAATTAATTGCATTAGTTTTTAATCTCATTTCTTAAGCTAAATGTTATCTACGAATATGATTTATGTGTTTTTTAAATAATTGATTCACCTTTTGATGAATGAAATGACTTTTAGTTCGTTTTGAATTATTTTTCCAAACAAATGTTTCATTAAATACAACCTCTCTCTCAAGTCTAAAAAAATTATTTTAGTAATTTAATTTATTGCACAGCAGTGAGCTTTTGTGAATCAATAGTGTATGAATATAAACTTTGCATACTGTGGAGGGAATTTACACATATGTACATACATGTATGAAAATTTATGAATATATTTAATCATATATGCCCATATACCCTCATTTTTCGGATCCGAACCATATATGGGATGTCATATATGCTCCATACATATTTTTTTAGCTGGGAGTAAAAATCATATGTACCTGTTACTTTTATTATTGAACAAAAAAATCTATCGTGTATTTTTATAAATCTAATAAGCTAAATAAACCTTTTTCATCGATTTTTTCGAAAGCACATTTTTGTTCCATACATCAAACCAGAAACCAACCGACAAAATGTTGAAAAAAAGTTCATGTACGCATTCATTTTATTAGTTTTAAATAAAATTTATTTTTATATCTATTCGTTTTAATGTACTCGTACATAAAACACTATTTTAAATGCATGAAAATCCTATCCCTACTTATTATCCTTAACGTAAAACCATGTAAAATTTATTTGCGTGCATGAGCAGCAAAGCACAAAATGTTTGAAACAGCCTTCGTACTAAACAACCTTAAACAAATAATGAAAATAAAAGCAAAATAAAAGAACGTTGCAGCAACAAAAGTATGGGATGGACCGTATTTGACACTAACAGCGTATACATATGTTTACGTAAAACCTAAATTTGAACATATTATATACATGATTACACACATACATACATACATACATACATACATACATATGTATATATGGCTGTATGTAGTCAAAATCACAACCCGAAACAAAACAACAAGAACAACATACCTGAAGTTATTGCTAAAGGGGACAGTAAAATAATCGAAATCTTTCCGCCAAAACTTTAAAACTGAACATTTCGTCTTTTTTTTAAATAGACATTTAAGGATATCAAAGAAACATTAAAACAAAATAAAGCGATTTCCCTTTAAATTTAGACCACAAAATATGTACTTTGAAGCACATTCCCATAATTCTCCGAAGAAGTTAAAGTAATAAACTTGTTTTGCACGCTATGCAAATGTTTGCAACAGTAAAGAAATGTCTCTTATATTTCCAATTCGAAACTGCAATTAAAGACTAAAGGTCAAACTATACTATACATAAGCTAACTTAATCCAGCCTAAGCAATTGTTCGGTTGCATATAAACGTACATATGTTGCAAACTATAATGCACTTAATGAAATTTTTCGTCAAGTTTCCTCAAATGTCATCTGTTTAAGCAAAGTACCAAACTGAACGCACATTCCCTACAAAGAAAACTGTTTGTGAATTTTTTTAAACTCAAGCAAACAGCAGCTTTAAAACATTTTTTTTATTTATTTGTTAATTTTAAACTCAGAAAATAAAGCAAAACTTTTATTACCCAACAGCACGAGGCAAACAAGAGTATTGTGTTAATCAGCCTATGTTTGTATGTATGTTCCTGTTTGGCACTATATAAGCCGAACGTGTGAACTGATTTTGATAATTCTAGCACAATAGATTTGTCTTAATTCTGGGAGTGTCACTAAAGATATAACAGTAGCCAAAATCAAAAAAGCGGCCAACAGACGCCATTTTGTTAATACGAAAAAATAAAAATTGGCGAACTATATAAAAATTGGTATCATTCGACATGTATTTTAAATCATCCTGCGGTTTCTCTTATGGTTTTTTTTTATTTTCAATGACTATTTAGTTGGTCGCAGTCAAGTGTTCTGATTTTTTTTAATTACTACTTGTTTTTATTCATTGTTTTACTATATGCTCCCCCTAAAATACGTCATGTTTTTTTACATCTGACCGCGGCGGTACACTATTGACGGAATCATTAGCTGATTGAGGTTATTTATAACACCGATATATGTATATATATATGTTTTTGACCGATGTATATTTATTTAAATAAAACATGTAATAAAGTGATATATAAGTATATATAATTATTAGTGAATTTTTAATAGATAAGGACATTCAAACAAGTTAATTTGATTGAATTGCAAACAAAATTACTGAAAAATCATGAACAATACCTAGATTTGCAGCTATGGTTAAGTTCATGTAAGTATATACATTGTGGCCTGAAATTAACATTTAGAGTGCTTAAGCATTTGACAGGCTTAGTGTTCAATTCAGACATTAGCTTAAGCCAGCTTATGCATATTATAGTCGGGTCTTAACTTGGTTTCAGTGCAATATTTGCAAATATTTGCATTTGGCCTGATGTCATATTCCGTCATAACTTAACTATAAACAATATTGCCTAAGGCTTTGGTAATAAATATATACATACATATGTATCTTCTTAACTAATAATCTAATTACAAAAAAGTTAGAAGAAGAAATATTGGAGAGTAAAATTTTGCAAAGACTATCTCTCTTTTCCTCCCTTTGATTTGGCTCTTCTTGATACTAGGCGTATAATAAACATGAATGAATGGAATGGCCAATAAGTTTACCGCAAATTTTATTGTCAGGTTTTTACCTTTTCAAAAAGTTGATTTCTTCAAGTTCGATGTTTCAAGCAAACTACTTTTAGTAGTTTTTAGTTTAAGCAGCAAAAGAGATGACAAATGGTACTACAGTTTTAAGTCGAAGCATTTCAGTATTGTAAAATTTTTTACCTCAGAGTCCAGGTGCTTTCCAGAATCCGGAGATTGATCAGAATTCCGTGTCTTTTCCGATTCGATTCCTAGAGAGTTGTCCCAACAAAGAAATTGTTATTTCAAATAGTGATTTCAATATTCACAACTCATTATGGCGCGTTTTATCATTTAAGTATGTACATAAAAACTGGTTCTGTCACAATACTCTACGCTTAGGTGCATTTTTTTTTCAATATTTAACATACTATCTTAACCCTATGTAATAAAGCATTTTTTTGTAAACATAAATTTTTGGCAGCTTTAGTATAAGTCTTATATATTGACATAATTATATATGCATATTATAGTTGGTTACAAGAAATGTAAAAAATTAATTCCGAAATTCCTGAAATTAAGAGAAAGCTTTTAGTTTTTCTATCAAGTATTTTAAACTGACTACATGGTCGTCAAGCGGGACTACAGTTTCACAAGTTTTTAAGTAAAACTTAAAAATAGCACTGTTCTATTTCTGAACAAATTCGATACTGCCTTTGTGAATATTAATGTCAGGATCCAAAAAAAAAGAACAGCACAATAGGTATAGTTGGGGATATGTAAATCAGTTTCATTATATTAGAGCTCTTTAGTCCATCGTTTAATATAAGCAAGATATGAGAGAAAAAGCAAAAGAAATAATAAAATTTTTAACACGCCCAGCAAAAAGTTTGCCTACTAGAATTAAAAAAAGTGTATGTACTCCCCAGTCAGTGGTTAATTGGCAATTTTTCCTAATAAAAACAAATACAATTTTGTAACATAGAAAATATATGAATACGTATATTGAAGAATATGCGAAAATACTGAAACTTTGAAATAAAAATTATATTAAATCAAAGTTATTTTATTGTTTTCGAATCTCTCTAGATATATTTCATTATTAACTAGAAAGTACTACAACAAGTACTTCCACGTAATGATATAAACAAGTTGTTATTTTATTAATTATAGTTGTTATTTTATACGTTACATAAAATAATTAGATAAATAACTACCACTCATTACTTTGTAATCCATTAAAAGAGTACTACCCATTACAAAATTTTGAAAAAAATTTGCTCGGCGTTTTCATAATTTACAATAATGAGCCTTGACACACGGTAGCTCGATTTTTTTTTAAGGTCTGTCAAGGAAAAATGAAATTTTTTATACATAATTTTTAAAGAGACAGATGCTAACTCAAATAATTGCAACTTTGCAGGATATGGTAAAAATAAATGTAATAATAAACAGTACCACTGTTTGTAAAAGCGTTATTTTTTACACTATTGTAATAAATTTTTGTGACAAGGTGTACTTGTGTGAAATGTGTGGGAATCATTCAAAAACTCGATTTAGTGAAAATACGACCTTCGATAGTAAGTATTACCAAAATTTTTGCTCTGGTAGCGACTGTGGAAGCTAGACAAATAAATGTTGTCGTCGCGACACGTCGCCCTGGTGTCTTAGAAACGATTCCTTACGAAAGTTCCTGATTTATGCTTCTCTACTGTAATAAAACATACTTACAATACAAATTAAACCCTTAGCTTAATTCAGCTTTATGAAGTTTCTTATGATAGAAACATTCAACAATATATTTAATTATTTCCTTTGTTCAAATGAATGAAGAAGTTGACGGTTACTGGTACTTTTACCATTGTTATTTTATTTATTTTTTCTTATCTATTTTTCTCGGTTTTGCTTTGTGACAGTTGGCTTTTAATTGTTCTGTGATGTTCTTTGCTTTTGTTTTTGAGCGTTTAATTGATTTCAATTAACGTTCATGTTGTGATTTAATTAAGATCTTTAATTTGGATTTGCTTAATGTAAGGGTGGTCTGCTTACGCTCTTTCATTTCTTTTATTGTGTGCCAATGAGAAGAATTTTTTTTAAGGTATTAATTTCACTGTACAACAAAATCAAAATATTTTCGAAATAATAAAGTTCTAGCAACGGATTCCAACAAAGCCGATAAAAACAATACACGTGTGTTGGCGTTTTAAAAGACGGGACTTGGTTCAAGTGAGTTAGCAGGCTTACATTCCAAGCCACCCATATTAAAAAGAAAAACTTATCAAAAATATGTGTACAAATCAGTCGTTAAGCAGCTCTGGGTCGGGGAACATCTCTCGCGTCATCGTAATTATTTCTTAAGTGAGGTCAGGCTTGTGTGTGTTGTTTGGCCTTCGAGAGTTTTTCGTCTCGCTCGCACTGGTTGACTGATCTGCCACGGATAACCGTATAATCTTGCGGTTTTTTGTGGAATTTCTTTAACAACCACGTTGCCTACTTCCCATGTGAAGGCATAGGTCGTGTACAGTCAGTCACAAAACCTTTTAAAATACTGTTAATACCATCTTGGGAATATGGTCTACGTTACTCCGCCCATATTTGTGCAACACCATATTATGCAAATTTACTTTGCATTAATATGTTTAATAAATAAATAAATAAATATGTGTTCAAATTCACTATGCAAATAACATAAAAATAGTAATGTTGTTAATAAATGCATGCCACTGCTTGCAATCTCTGTTAAATCATATGATTCACTAAAGCAATAAATCAGTATGATTGTTTTGAATACTTATTAAAACCTCTTCTGACAAATAAGTTTTATGAAATATTATAAAATATAATATAATATATTTTATTTAATAAATTGTTTTAATACGAGAAAAACTATTAATTATTACGCCATGTTTTATCAACTTAAGACTTCATATAGTCAACATGCTTTTGTGAGTTATTTGATTGCAATACAAAACAATCAAACAACAGTAAGAATTTTTATTGATCTAGGCGCGCGGTAGTGCGCCAGGCCAAGTTCCGGCCAATGCACGCAGTGACTATATTTACAGGAAGTTGTTCGAGCTGTTTTTACCCCCTCATAACTGTGTTCCCCGCAATCGTAAAATTATAAATTTTAAACCATAATTAGAATAAATTCATCTAACCTCATACGCGAATTTTGAAAGTTTCCGGAGATATGGAGGAGCAAAAAGTGCATATTTTAAGACTTACTCACTGACCACTGACACACTCATCAAATTGATGAAGCACTTCCGCTATAGCTAGAAAGCTGAAATTTGTTACAATGAAATATAAAAATCTGAAAACCCGAAAATTTTAACCAGGGGGGCGGGGCTACGCCCATAAAAATTAAAATTTGCTCTAGTGAGCTGAAATTTGGTACACAAGTATAACTAAGTGAGTACTTACCTAAAAAAATCTGAAATCCCGAAAATTTTTACCAAGGGTGCGGGGCTACGCCCATAAAGCTCAGATTTAAAAAAATATTTTTAAGGCGTTTAACTCAAGCGATTTTATTGAAATTTGGCATACATATTTCTATAATACAAGGCTATACATTTTCGTTGAAAAAGTGGGCATTAAGCCTCCTATTTCATGTACTTCGGGTCAGCACATTTGAATATGCTACATATTTACATATTTATTACTATCCGCTTTCAACGAAACTCGACAGGAAAGATAGCTAATGGCACCAGCAGGTATCGAAATTGAAAAAGTGGGCCCATTAGAAGAAAATAAATAAATAGTACGCTAGTAAACTGAAATTTAAAAAACAAGTAGGACTAGATTAACAACTAACTAGAAAAATCTGAAAACCCGGAGATTTTAAGCAGGGGGGCGGGGCTATTGCAATAAAGCACACAATTAAAAGAGCAAATTTAAAATATTTGTCTCAAGCGGTTTTATTGAAATTTTGCATAAATGTTGGAATAATGCAAAGTTATAAAGTTTTGTTGAAAAAAGTGGGTGTTAACACGCTCATATTTAAACCTCCTACTTCATGTAAATATACTATTTATTTAAATATTAATATCCGTTTTCAACGAAACTTGACACATATGATTGGCACTGGCAAAAAAAATTTATTTAAAAAAAGTGGGCGGGAATACGCCCATAAAAACTAAACAATTAAATTTGCGCTAGAGAGCTGCAATTTGATACGCCAGCAGGTCAAAATGAGAAACCAACTAGAAAAATCTAAAAAACCAAATATTTCAACCAGGAGTGGCAGGAGCCACGATAATTTTCTACTGAAGCTTTTAACTGAAGCTTTAACTTAAAGCTATCATCTTAAAAAAGGTAAGATGATAATTGAGCGCTGCTCATAACAAAATTTTGAGCTTAAAAAAGTGACGGAGAGTGGGGGTAATGGCCATAACATTTCAGGCTGGAACTTGCACTAGAGTGCTTAAATTCAATACACAAATAAATCTAAATTAGAGATCACCAAGAAAGATTTAAAATCCTAAAAGTTTCAATTGGGGGCATGGACACGCACTTTAAGCTCAAAATTAAGAATTAAAGTTAACGGAATTAACAAACAGGAAAAATTTGAAAGCACCGATTGTTAAATTAGGGAAGTAGGGCCATGATTATACAATTTTTATTGAAATATTATGCTGTAGAGAACTAAAATTTTGCAAAAAAAAAATAGGCGTAGTAAGCTACCAACCGGAAAAATTTAAAAATCAAGCTACTGTTTGAAACTTTGCATGCACATTTCACTCATGCTAGCATTTAATTTTGCGTTTTCAAAAGTACTTCGTCTGAGCAGACTTTACTACACTAAAATTTACACTATATTTTACATATTTCTGCTCAGATGACTCTTAAAAAATTAATCAAATTACTCGGTTCCTATTATGACACAATGGTGCACATATCACCCTATAGCCCATTATTTTATGTAAGTCTGCCCTGTTGAACTGGCGCAGACATTATGAATATAACTATAACAGACTAGAAATTTAAAGTTTAAAAAGCTTTATTAAAAAAAACCTTCAAAAAAGTAGTCAGATCCTCACAAAAACATAAATGTGAAAAAAGGCCAAGTTCCTTTCCAAAGTTTCGGTCATCAAAAGTATTCAGATAAAAATTTTGAAAAAGTTCGTGTTTGGTACTACACCTATCACTGCAACATGGTATGAATTATATAAATTTGTAATCGTAAGGGTGTCAGATAATTTCTAGGTAATGTGCTTACTTGACAACATTTTTCCCAAATATACATTATGTTCTCCTTTTTTAGAAGAGTAGTTCCACGATATCAACAATATCGAAAATGTACCAAAAACCAGTACAATTGTACCATGAATCAGTGATGTGAATTGGAAATTTTGATTTCGTGCCGTATGCCTTTCTAAATAGTGCCAAACTTTTTTTACATAATTTAAATGTTAGCACATAATGTTCATTTATAGTATGTCTAATATAAAGGACATAAATATGTACGCAAAGACTATAATAACTCTAAAATGATTTAAAAAGATATAGTCGTGCATGTTCTGGCTTCTAACATGTTTTCTTGTGAATCCGGATGTTAAAACACATGTCTCAATGTCTCTATCCAAACATTTGACAGCCCAAATCCCAATAAGCTTTCAATACTTAAAAACGTAAAAATACAAGAAGATTACTTATTATTGCAATACAAAAAGTTTTCATATTAATGGACAAAAAGTGCTAGAAAAGGAGCGAGAGTGCCACAGTGCCAGCCAGCATCCAATAGTGCCAAAAATGGCACAATTGTGCCACATTTCCCATCACTGCCATGAATTCCATCCCTGTGCAGTCAAAATGTAATAAAATTCGCCCTTTTGATATTTTCAATTTTATAATTTTAAAACAAGCCTTCCCGCTTAAATTGCAATTAAGTCCAAGCGGAAATGAGATTCCATGATTTCTTTATGTGCGAGTAGGTATAATAAGAAATGCGGGACTCAACTAATTTCCAGCGTATAATAAAGAGAAATTATATTTAAATCTCCAATGTTTATTTTTGAAAAAGTAATAATAATCTTCAATATAAGTAATTATTTTAAATTTAAAGTGGATGTTATGAACACTCGTATTGCCACCAGGGCTGCCAGGAACACTTGTTCCCAAGAATATTTCTAAAAATACCCAATGTATAAAACAATTAATTTTTATAAAATATATTAAAACAATTTCCGACAACGTGTGGTATGGGAGAAGACTTAAATTAATAATCTTTAAAATCAACTACATGTTTGAGAATTTATAAGCTTTCCTGTAATTTCTATATAAGCAATCTGAAATGTCATACACAGTTCTTATCAAAAATATCCTTATCCATTTATTGTTGAGTACAGGTGAATCGCTGCAAATATTATTTATGGTAAGATTTTTTACTATCCGTGACAAGAACTAGTGTTTCGGCAAAAAGTGAGATACATGATTGCTGTTTTTAGTTAAACAAAGTTTTTTTTAGAATTAAATTATTTTCTGCACGTTATTTTTAATCTTTTGCAAGTGCTTTATGATTACATGTAATTTTAAGTGCATAAATGAAAGTAAACAAATGAGTTGATGTGATATAGTTTTAGTGTCAGTCGTTAAAAATATGTATGTATGTGTATATGTTTGTATAAAAAATATTTTGAGTACAATACATAAAGCTACATTCTGAGTCAAATGCGCATCAGAATACCAAATGTTCATTGAGCCCACCAGCAAAGAAGTGGTGATTACCCACATCTAGTTTTTTAAACAATTGCTCTTCTTAATTATTTAATTGCCTTATTACTTTGCAATATTGAGATCTGTGCAAAAACGGTTTTTCAGTTCCATTTACCTTCCCAGCAAAAACAGAGACTCCAAAAAAGTCATGAAAATGTAGAGTTTGCGATCTGGAAGTAGTGAAAATTTCGATCGGATCTAATGATTTTTACATAGGGTTGTCATTGCAAGAAGTTCTCTTTTTCGATGCTTGGTCACTGAATTGGAAGCGATATTAAGAAAAATTCCCTGTTTTGTGTTCTATGATAATATTTTCATCTAAGAAAAATTTTAAAAAGTTACCTATTTTAACTACTCGTTTCTTTTTATACGAATTTAAACCCGAAACAGTGTTTTCATGTAAATTTAAGCAAATAACTTTTAAATTTTAGACTAAAATTAGGTCATAAATATCTTTAAAAAAATTATTTTTTTTTTTAAATTCTGGTGAATATTTTCTAACACTATGGAGGAGTTACAAGGTTTTGTATGACTAAAATAAGCTTCTATATGGTTTTTAGCTCACTCTCGGCAAATTAAAAATATCGATTTTTTGGAAGCAATGAAAATGTAGTTCCACTAGAATGACTTCCATTTTTTCACTGGGTTAGAATACAAAAATGCGGTTTACTCTAATTTTGTTTTATAGTTGGTAGTGTAAATTATAGCCGCAATTCATTTGGTTAGTTTTTATTAGACATAGTCGTAAATCGACAGCGATCAGTCAATTAACCGATTAACCGACGCGTCGCAAATAATGTTTTCATATGTTGTAGTATTATAACGTATTTTTTATGTGTTTCATCTCATATACAAAAGGTTTGTGCTTAGAAATTACTTTTCACACAAAACAAAAATGTTTATTAATCCTAACCTAATTAAAATATGTGCAGAGAAAAATTTGTGAATATAAAATGAAATTCCAACATATTATAGGCAACCCTGCTTCCTGTCACTGCCACAAAAACAATGTTTGCAGGGTTGCTTTCTAAAACGTAATAAGAGAATTTACTTGTGTGTGAAAGTGCGAGTGTGTGATTTTACGTACTTGAAATTGTAATCATGAGGGCATGTGAAAACGTAAGAAATAGTAGTACTCTAAATTAATATAATTTAATTCCAATTTCTATAATTTTTTAAGTTGCTCGATACATGTATAAATGGAGGTATGCATGAGTATTCTGATTATAATGAATACTTTTTACAGACATAACAAACTTTTTGAAGAATTAGCAACAGTGCACAGTGGGTTGCGATTGCAATACGAAAGTCTCCGAAAAGGAGAAAGAATACACATATTGCTATTGAACATAATAGTACGCTGAAGAAGAAAGCGCTCAAATCAATGCTCTAGCTACGTAAATGCTCTGAAAAAATAGAAGTTGAAAGCTAATGTCTTATGTCAAATTCAATTATAGAATTGGGAACACATTTCTTTGTATATTTTCGAAACATCAAATGGATTTACCAGCGCCCAAAAGTTATTGCGAGCAAATTGAAAGTACATACACCCAAAAATTATTGTCAACAACTTTAAAATAAACAGCTTGTTCAGAGTAAATTTTATATTATTATAAGTATAATTGAGGTTTTCAAATACAAGTTAAAAAAAATGCATTAGTGTGAAAAGGACGTATTCCTGCAATTCTAAAAAATAAAGTGTAATAAAAGTAAATATAGAAATTGCTGATTAAATATTCATTTGCCTGATTGCATTCTGTAAATGTTTTCAGTTTCATACAATAGTAAATTTAGCTAAAAAATTTTGTCAGTTAAATTTCCACAAAATTATCAGAATTTATAAAATTATTTATTTGTAGGTCTGCATTCATACAAAATATTTACTGATTTAATGAATACCAAATTCAAATGAAAATTTAAAAGGATTATGAAGTCTTAAGCCTGAATCCGATGCACAGAGAAGAACTAAGTACACAACTCGATACACAACAGCATTTTACATCATATTGTAAGTTTTGAACACTTTAAGTTGTGATTTGTTGCTTTGAGACACTGCTAAGGTCAGGAAATTGAAAAAAAATTCCTTCAGTTTGTAATGTTTTTTTTTTGGTTTCAACATGTTTATATGATTTTTTTGTAGCTAAACCAAAGGCTTACGTATTAAAACAAAAAAATATCTTGAATTTTGATGTTGGAATAATTCGTTAAAAAAATAAAAATATATACTTTTTTTGCTAACGAAAAACAAGAAGAATGTTTTTAAAAGTGAAGGTAGCTACACTTAGAATTATGTTTCATACCACATTTAAATTTAATATCTCTAATTTTAGACGCAAAAAAAGTTTGCTAAAGTTTGCGCCATTTTTGGGTGTTTATTTTTAATTTCAACTTTTTTATGTTTTTGCTAATTTTGTATAGACAAATATGAGTGAGAAACCCTTTTGTCAGTCATAAAATGTTTTGATTTGAGCAGAAGGATGCTTCCCCTTGTCCATAAGAGCTTAAAAGTTTAATTTTAATGATATAAATGCATAGGTAGTACCTTTTTTAATATTTTTATTATTTTTTTTTTCAAATAATATTTTTGTTACCGCTCACAAAAGGAAGCGGGATGAAAATGGCATCTCACGGTCTTCTGAGTCCAAGTTTAAAGTTTTGAACTTTCTCCGACGTTAAAAATTGTATTTTATAAGCAAAAGTATAGAAAAATTTTAGAAAAAAATTAATTTTTCACAGGTAGGATTAGTTTCTCTGAGGGGAACTTTTGTTCCCTTTTGTCCGGGCATTCAATAGCTTTTTACAAGCAATATAAGCTAAGTTATGGCCAGCTTTTTGGCTAAAATACTCCTCTATGAAATGGCAGAAAGTTTTGCGATAGGGAGGGAAAAACCAAGACTTAAAATTAACTTATAAGTAGCGCCAAACACGACAATGAAAATAACAAAAAAATTTTTTCGGGTTCAAAATTATATACTAAAAATTTAAAGTAATTAATAGCCTGTTTGCAGAACACGACTCGTCAATAAAAAACGCTAACATGTTAGCATTATTTATTTTTTGGGGTTTTACAACACGAGTGTTGACGATTTTGATCAAAAAACGTATCAGATGTCAGTTTATTTGTGTTTGTAGGACACGATTTGACTCTTTACAAAAATTGTGTACCAAAATTAACAAAACACTAAAAAAATTAATGAAAGTAAAGAAAGGAAAAATAATGGAATTTCCAACAAGAAAAAAGTAAGTAAACTTTCATTTTAAGAATGTTCATCAAAATAACAACAGGGCTGAAGTTTAGCAAGGTTTTATATCAATGTACAAGCGTATACATACATATGTAATCTCCAATCCAACTAGAGGCTAATGGCAATTATATAGCTCTAAACTATATATGGCAATAAAGTAGCCAAGAGTCTTCTGCTAACATTATATGCAAAAAAAAATTATTTATTCGTGCACTTTATTTGCAAAAATTAAGGAAACAAAAAAGTTTTCACTTATTCAGAATAAATAAATTGGTCACCAAAATCAACAAACTAAGAATAGGATCTTAGTACCCTTTGCTTTGGTAGTACTATCGAACTTTTACTGTTCGTGTGTTTTTTTAAAACTTTAATTTCTTTGCTAAATATCTAGATTTAAGTTTCTGTATCACAATATTGCTAAAAAATAATAATAATAATATTTGCACAAAAATTTAAATTGGCTTTATTTTATGTGTACTGTATTTAACGAAATATTGAATTTTTGTGGGACTTTGACATTTTAAATTGACTTATAGGATGAACAGCTCTTTCGTCCCAAAGTACAGAAAAATTTACTATGAAATCAATCACAAAAGTTTGCTCTAACAAGCACTCAGTTAGTAAGCCAATAAAATCCTCTGCAGGCAACACATATGTATGTACTTTGGTGCGTCTCGTGCGTATGTTAGTAGCGAAAAGCGATTGCACAACCTGGGCGGGAGAATTGGACTCTGATGGAGTGCATGGTACATCATCCGTTGACAAAGATGCTCTCCTATCAGGAATGGAAGTTCACGTGAAATGTGTTCCCTTTCCCTAAATTTTTTAACGCCAACGTTTGCGCTGTATCAGTAAACTATTGCTTCACGTGAACAAAATGTTGTGCCTTTTGTTCCCGATAAGGGTGAATCATAAGCATGATGGTGTCCCATGCACTGTTTGTTCACACGTCGTATTAGCAATTTGCAACACGGATAAAATTGCCACACGCTAGGACATAGGCTGTTCGTTCTGTTTCTGTGCGAGAGTTTTTGGGCTGATCCTCAAAATACGCGTGACCATACAAGCGCTAACTCCACGCCAGTTTCAAGTAATGCTGACAAAGTCGAGTCGCATCCATGAATTCGCTCGTCGTGAGTCGCCTTTGTCGCATTCTACAAACAGGGTATAAGTTTTTGTTAAGCAAAACATTATTTATTATGTCGCAAATTCACTTGAACAAAAAAAATCACTTACTACTCAGAAAACGAGTTTGAAGTTTTCAATATAAAATTGTATTTTTCTCTCAAGACTTGAGTATACGAAATATTTGTATATGAAGTTCTGTGAATAATCATATGAGGACTAATTCTGCATTATTAACTCAAAAATCGAATAGTTGGAGCTATTACATTGTTCAAGTAAATGAGCGACCATTTTTTTGTGTATAGTTAATAAAACCTTCCATTCTCTAAATTAAGTATACAAAATGTGTTAATTTGAACCACTGTAGATAAAATAATGAACAGTCATAGTAAGGAGTGAGCACAAAAAAACTGGTGCATATACTTTTCTTAATAGAAATGATACTGTGAGGGAATTTTTTAAAATTTAAATGTTTTTGAATCTGTTTCTTACCAACACCAAATAATGGAATTTTCAATCTGTTATAAAAAATTTGTATAGTGTTTCTTTAAATTACTTTAATTAGAGTTCTCCACTTTCTATAAAACTCATATCTGGTTTCATCTAAGGTTTTAGAATCCTTGAAATATTTTTTTTAATAATGTCGGAGTTCTGGGCACTTTGGCAGATTAGCTTGCTTGGGTACTTAAAAACTCTATTGGTATAATACATATAGAAATTGGAGCTATACCAAAAAGATTTTTGGGAACTCGGATCTTTCTTACACACGAAATTTTTCTTTAACATTTTCTCTAGAATTGACAACACATAATTTTTGACCAAAACGATCCAAAAACACTGTCGACGTATGCGGATACTTTCAGCTTCGGCTTAGTTGCTTTTTTTCTTTTTTTTACCAGGAAGCTTCGAAAGCGGCACCGACGCATGTGGCTTCAACTTAGCTGCTTTTTTTTGTGGACATTCTCCGATTTTTAACCACCGACAGATTTATTTATTTTGGCAGACGCCATCTTTATTCGGTTCCCATTTTCAAAGCAACTAATTTAACAGACGATTAAGAAAAGCAATGCAACGGTGTTAATTTTTTTTCAAGTACGATAAAAGTTATCGGTAGTGTTGTCAGATTTTTTAGCCTAACTGCCAAATTTCTTGTCGAATATCGCCAATATAATAAAGCATTAATTTTTAGCTACAAAAAATATTTGTAGTTTGTAATTGTTCAATTTGAAATTCAGTACATAATCAGGTGCGTTACGTTTTAAATTCCTTTAAAAATAGTAAAGGGAAATTGATAATTTTAAAGCACTTACGTTGAAAATAAAATACTTTAAATGGTAAATAACACTATTTTTGCTTAATTTGTGTTCCTGTTTTGCTAGCAAATTTTATAAATTTTTCTTAAATTCACAAAATCAGCAAGAAAAAGATTAGGAAATGAGCCATAATATTTTTTTTACTTCTTTTGTTTTTTATCACAGCTGCAACTATGTATAAAAGTTGCGAGTACATTGATACTTAACAATTGTTGATGAATAATAATATTTTAATGATTTAATGATGATTTAATGATTTAATATTTATTAATTGTTTATTGAAGTTTTTTTAATATTTATTTAATATTTCCTTATGTGACTTAGACCACTTTCATAATTAAGGGCACATACATATGAGAAGTAACAGAACAAAACGTGCTTTTAATTTTTTTTAGAAAATGTTTTTTGACGTCCTTGTATTTGCATAATATTTCTTCCATTGTCATAGAAAAATTTTGACTTTAAAATATTGATGCAGAGCAAAAAGTGCTTTTTTTCTTTTATTTTACCATTATTTATTTATAACAATTTATGAGTTTTTTTCATTACAACTAGAGGTGGGAAAATGTCGAAATTTTCCCGAATCACGCAGATTAACATTTCTTACTTTTATTACTTGTTTGATTTTTAAATGAAACAGTTGAATCTGGTATACAATAATTTTCAAATACAAAATCGAAGGACTCAGGGTTTTGGATAGTTAAGCAATAAATAAAAAATATTTGGAATTTATTTTTGTCCGTAACATTTTATTAAAAATCTAACAAGATATTGAAAATGTCAAAACTCTAAAAATTCAGTGAAGTCCGACTTTGACCCGCGCACGAAGGGTTCCGTACGGACACTAGATATTTAATTCAAACCGAACTATATAATAAGTAGTTTTGGCTTCTTTTCGTTTTCGGGTTTATCGGTTTTGAGCGTTTTTTAATTTTGGAGTTTTTTCGGTTTTTGGCGCTACTTTTACTTTTGGTGTTCTTTTATTTGGGCGATTTTTTTTCATTTTGGCGATTTTTTTTATATAGGCGATTTTTTTGTTTTGGCACTTTTTTCGTGTTTTAGCGATTTTTTTCGGTTTTTGGCGTTTCTTAAATTTGGTGTTTTTTTCATTTTTGTGATTTTTTCATTTTTGCGATTTTTTCATTTTGTCAATTTTTTTAATTATGGCGATTTTTTTATTACCGACGATTTTTTAGTTTCGGCGCTTTTTGCGCATTTTAGCGATTTTTTCGGTTTTTGTCGTTTTTCAACTTGACGATTTTTTTAATTTTGGCGATTTTTTTTCATTTGGTGACTTTTTTTAAGCGTTTTTTTTTTGGTTTGGCGGTTTTATAATTTTCGGATTTTTTAGTTGTACCGTTTTAGAAAATTTAAAAAGTTTGGCTTTTACGGTTTCCAAGATATAGCAAGTTGTTAAAATTACATAGTCAACAATAACTGATGGACTACCCTTTAATTAAAATTTTTTTAAATTTTAGTGTTAATTGTTGTAGTATTTATAAAAATACACCAATTTTACAAATTTCACGTGTCAATAAACATATGTACATATGTATGTATATTACATGGAATTTTAAAATTTTTCGTTGCTCGTTTGGAACACCCTTTAATTTTTAATTCTCATGTATTTGTTGTTGTAGCGGCAAAGATTCTTCATACTCTGTCCTAATTTCATGTCCGTAGCTCTTTCGGTTCCTGAGAAAATAGCGTGTGACGGTCAGACGGACAGCGTAGCGAAAACAATTGGGTTCCTTTTCACCTTTGGTGTACAGAATCGTAAAAAGTGGTATACAACGGGACAGAAATTAAAGGCAGGCTCGAGCTGCGAAAAGAGAGATGTCTGGTCAGATTATGTATGCCAAGTTTTTTTTGCTCGCACTCCTTATTTACATAGGTACGGTGAGTGTGTATGTAAATACAGAGGCACACTCACACACATTAATTTATAATAAATGTAATACTCTACTGTCAACGCCATTGATATTGTTGCTGGTGATGACCCAATGGACATTTTTATATTTTTCACTTTAATAAATAAATTGCTAATTAATAATAATTGACTAACACCACCATCGCTAGCTACATACCACCGTCATTGCTCGTTCCTGTTTATGCAACAGCAACAACAAAGGCATAACAATTGATTTTTTTAGTGTGATTTAAATCAGAATACAATGAATTTAATTTATAAATATTTTGCTTATACATAATCACATTCACTAACACCGCTGTGGTATTTGTTCTGAGTAAACGTGCCAACGTGGCCCAACTTTTGTCTGCAAAGCGTTTGGACAGTGTCACCGATCACTGAAATGATGTTTTGATCATACTGAACTAACCGTTTATACTTGTATAGCATACTATACCATTTTTGTATTATATTGCCACACATTCTTATATGTGTATTATATTTCTTAAAAAAATAATAATTAGCAGCATTTTATATTTTACTTGCAAATAGTTGCTTTATTTGCAAATATTTTTTCGTGAGTTATTACTTTCAATAAAAGAGTTATACGGCAACGCTTTCGACTTTTATTTGCAAATAAGATGTGCGTATAAATGGGATAAATATTATTAAATTAAATTAAATATTATTATAAAATTAAATTATTATATTATTATATTATATTTATAGGGAAATACAAAGCAAGCAACAAAAAATCTGATAGCGCCTTTTTATTTACAACAATTTGTAAAAATTCGATTATTAATTTATTGTGGCTATTTGGTTTAGTATTTTAAAAAGGGAGAAACATATATTTTATTAAACAAAATAAAGGAATTGAAATGGTAGCACAAACTGTTGTATCAGTTATTTTATACGTTTTAAAGAAAGTTTGCATATACAACCGATAGAACAATTACTATACCTTGTGAATTGCATACACAACAAAATTAATATATAAAAACAGTACAAACAGTACAGTACTGATTTCCTGTTATGCAAAAATCAGTACATGTACTGACGAAATCAGTACGACCTAGAAGACAGACGTCTTACAGAAAGAAATGCTACAAAATTCGCATTTATCAATGGCGCAATTCGATGTTTGATGCAAACTGTCTTGCGTAAGTGCAAATGCAAAATGTCGTAGATTTTCTTTAGATTGTCTGTGTATTTTGTTTTTGGATTTGAAAGAAAAGCTGCGATATTTTGCATTTGCACTTACACAAGACAATTTGTATCAAACATCGCATACCGCTAGTATATTCGAAAATGGTCGATTAGGTGGAAAATGATGCAATTAATAAACAGAAAGTAAGAACAAGTAGACTTTGCTTTTGAGTTCCCGACATGTAATGTACACACATACAAATTAAAATTTTTTATTAAATACTAGGTATGTACATATGTACGTACAATTAAAAGAAGGGAATTGCCCTCTGGCGTTCCAGAATTTGGAAACTTGTTTAAATCTAGTGGACCAACTTGAAATTCTCAACGTGGTTTTTCCTTATGGTACTTTGTTCTAGCGGCTAGAATCTAGCTATATATTGTCGAATAACCGGCTATACAAGATCTTTAATTGCGGATATATGTATAACAAAATATGTACATATGTATGTATGTATGTATGTGCGACTGTAACCGTCGCTCTGTCTGTAGATTCGTGAATGTTTGTGTATGTGCACGCCTTTATGTACATATACATATACACACATATGTATGTATATATTTTTATTAATATTATCATTTTTGTTTTCGAATGAAAACAGAAATCCCTCAATGTTAAAAAAGATGCAATCATTGTTTTTAATACAAAAGAAAATTAAATAAAACGAAAAGAAATGAAAAAAACAGCATTAATAAAATAAAAGAAATTCATTTTTAAAAGAACACATTGTAATTGTTTGCTAAATCTTTTACTATTGTTTAATTTCCTGTATGTTCTACTCTACACAACAATGCCTGTGCGAGCGAACAATCGAAAGACTTATAATCGTTATTTATAAACGCATGAAAATCAAGGTGCTATTTAGTTGACCAAAATAAGGGCGAAAGATACACAAGGAATACATTATTCGTACATACTTATGTATGTATGTATGTACATATCTACGTGTCATGTGAGTATACTTGTATAGACGATGAATATAAAAAAGTTCAACCAAGAGAATCAAACATTTCGTATAAGATCTGAATTTTTCATACGCTTTAATTAAAAATATATATATTTACATGTATTTGTGTAAATAGCATAAATGTATTGCAAATTATGGAAAGCCATAGCGAATTAATTACTTTCAGGTCTACAAACAGTTCTGCATATGTCGCACAGTGGGTTGTAATTCTCGGGAATTCCCGGGATTTCCCGTCCCTTTACACTTTTAAAATTTCCCGATTTACCGGGATTTTTTGTGCGGGATCCCGGGAAATAATAAAAGAAATAATTGACTATTTTACATTTAGAAAACAGCTGCTTTCACTTTGGCATTTGTGAAAATAGCGGTTTTTCTAACAAATTTTAAATTTTTTTGTCAAATATATTTATATTTTAAGGTAATTTATTGAAATCATTATTCTTTTTTTTTTGTTTTTAATAAAATTGTTTTAGATGAAAAACTCAATTGTGTGGGCGTTTTTTAAGATCTATTTAAATGTATTTTATGTTTATTTTTATTAACTGTGAAATCCAGCGAAAAAACAGCTCAAAATCAATAAAACCCATATTGAATTCAAAAGGAAAATTACGAAAGTATAGTCGTGTTGAAATTTTTTATTTCAATATGGAAATATATAAATTTACAGTATTAATTTTTTTAATTTTTTTTTATTTTTAAGTATCTCATAACATACATTTAACTCTTACATATATTGAAAATTATTAAATTAAGTTGCAGCTTTTCCCTGAGTGTATGCTATTTTTATGTTCACTTATATGTATACAAAGTGGTATAAGCTATATATCTAATTGGTCAAAATATTTAATAGATTACATATGAACAAATCAATAATGCAAAATTTTAATTAGAGTCCTACTAGTATCCAGTAATATAATATTTCTTAAATATTTATTGAATGTTTTTTAAGATTTATTTCATATTTCGAAACAAAAATTCATATGACTTAGACCACTTTCACAATTAATTATGTAATTTTACGTTTTTGATCTCATATAACAAGGTTTTTCGTTTTGCAAAAAACCTTTGAGGAATTAAATAAACTATAATTTAAACAAATATAGTTTCTATCTTAAAATTCAATTAACATACGAGTATTTATGTGTTATTAATACATAACATAAGTTCTAGTTAGTGTTTAAAACTTTCTAATTAAATTTGTGTTAATGCCTGGCAAATTTAATTTTTATTATTTCCATGGAGCGCGATCCCGGGATATTTAAAAAAACTTCCCGCTTTCCCGGGAAATGAAAAAGTCCGGGAATAAAATCTAGTTGTAACCCAAAAGTCTTAGAACAAATCTCTATCGAGGGCAGTTTTTTGATTCTTGATTCTTTCTGACTTCTGCCTTAATTTCACATATAGAAATTTGTATAGAATTTGTGATAGCACACAATTTCATTAATATGCACGGAGAAGCAGTAAAAATAAAAATCAAGACGGAAGGGAATAATGTTAAATGTAAAAATTCCCCGGCTAAATAATTTTCTGAACATCAATTTGAGTTGACTCAAAGAGGTTTCCATGCATCTTCTTAATAGAAAATAAATTTAAAAAATCTTTAGACCATATACATATGTAAAAAGAAATTAGGCAGAACTTTGCTTTTATTCGACTTCAAAAAGTGGGCGTAATCGAGACCAACGAAATTTGGTGCACATCAAGGTCACTTAAAATGATACACACATTTCTTCTGGCATTACAAAAGCCGTCGTCAATTTCTACGATTTAAAAAAATGTGGTAGTTTTAACATGTTCTGTGAATAAACTTAAAAAAGTTATTCTCGATTTTGGAAGACGTTTATATTTTCCCTGCTTCAAAAACTGCGCTTTGTATGAATATATTGTCGCAGGAAATTCAAACCGTCCTATCTAACGTTTTTAAATCAAAAATGTTGTTCAGTATAAAACCATATATGCTAGTAAAATCAATATTAATTACCAGAAGTGTTCGAAATTTAGCAAATAAACTCATTTTGACTTACCAGACAAAGTTAAAAAATAAAATTTTTTATTTATTGTTGAATTTTCTCTGAGCAAAAAAATTTTGATTTGACGAGGTTTCTCCCCTAATCTAGTTAGAAGGTAAAGCATTAAGCATAAAACACATAGAAGGCAGCAGGCTACCAACTACAATCTGTCAAAAAATAGAATACAGACGTTTATATGAAAATGATTATTTTGACGTCGTCACAGTTACAATGCTACTCGATCACTTTTGTCGCTTTCGCTAACTTACCCTCATACCTAAATAAGAATGGCAAGCGTTGCGTTAGAGCAGGGTAAGTATTTTCAGTACAGTCAAATAATATTTTCACATTTAAATGTATTGAAAATGCTTACTCTGCTGCTAACCCAACACAAAGGTCTAAACCGTATTGGAAGTTCCCAACAACTAATATTAGAATCCCCAAAATTCCAGAACTTCCCCGGCACTTTCCTGAAAAATTACGCGCAGCACTGAAAATCTCTAAAATCCGCAGTGGCTGCACCACCGGAATGCGATTTAACAGCATTGTCAAATTTTAAATTTCAAAAGCACTGAAATCAGGAAAAAAGCGCGTAATTGTATGATAAAAATTCTTATTAATATAAAAAAATTATATTTAAAGAACATACATATAAAAGAGTAGTAACAAAAATAAAAAATGGAATGAATTGCAAGTAGCATACAAATTCAAATAAAAGGTAAAAAATATATAATTTTAATCAGAAATAATTCATAGTTAGGCTCAAGTTCAGTTAATATTAATTCAGTTAATATAATTTCGTGCTAACCTAAATAGAAAAATGAAAAAATGGAAAAAACAGAAAATTAATAGTGATACTTATAAATGTGTTTACCAAAGGTAAATCAATTGTATACACAACAATGGTTTCTCATATTCCGTTTCATTGTAAATTTAAGTTAAATAGCTGATGTTAATAAGAATCTCTACCCAAGTAGATAGACTAGGGTGCTGATGAAGTGCGTGGCTGCACAGAAAAGTATCGGTATTTCCCCCAGCTTAAATTCTAAGTTTAATTTTTCTTCTCTTCTTTAGAAACTCACATTAATTAATAAAAATATTTCATTCAATAAGAATTGAAATTACTGAACTTGAGCCTAACTATGAATTATTTCTGATTAAAATTCACTACAGTTCAATTAAAGAATCTAAAAATATATAATTTTTTTAGATATGTATGTAGTCTATTGAACATTATCATCTGACCATATTACGGTATTTCATGGATTTCACAACACAAATTTTCCCGTTTCAGACCGGTTTTTATATTACATATCTTACACTTAAAGAAATTCACAGAGTGTTTAATTTCTGCGTTTGAAGTGACGGAAGTAAGATGGCAATTTTTGCTGATGCCTTAAACGGGCTTGTTTCAACTTAATATTTATAAGATTTTACTTTCAGCAAAAACTTAATAGTAAAATCAATGTTTTTTTTGTTGCATTAAGTGGAAAATTATTCATCCGTTAACTATACTAGACAAAATTTCGCTATTAGACTCTATTTGGATTGGCATTATGTATTTTTTGTTTTTTGACAAAACACTTTTTATATTAATTATTCTTATTTTGCTTAAAATATTAAAGTTTGAGGGTAAATTGCCGCTAATTTCTTCAACCAAACTTCTTAAAAATTTATTAAATGACAAGATTCCCCAAAATAAAATTGATAAATAATTTTATGTTTGGATTTTAGGTTAAGTGCTACCGTAACGAAACAAAAAGCATCAAAAATTAATTTAAAAAAGGACTGAGTACTAACTTAAAAATTTTTCGCGTCCAAAAGCTCAAAAAGCACTAAAAATGGTGCGAAGAGCAGTGAGATGACAACGCTCCTATTTAACTTACAATAAAATATGAGAACCGGACAGTCTAACGAACATTTTCTTCCATAATCATGGGAAAGGTTTTTAATTTCTGAAGGTAATGTTTTCTTTGAACTTTCTTTGAAAGATTTTTTCCATAATACTTACAAGCCACTTCCGATTTCTCAAAATATAAAATCCGGTTACCACCCTCGTAGTACACCATTAAACACGATATAAATGCAGCTTATTAATTTTTTTTTATGCTTGTTAATGAATATTGGATCTCATATATTGTGTGATATCTGTTTGTAATATAGTTACAGATTTGTTTGTTTGATTTTACATTTGCTTAAGTCGTAATTAATCAAAATTTGTCAATCATTCATAAAACGAAAGTTGTTTTCAAAACAGGTAGACACACAGCGCCGTAAAAACATCAAAAAATAAATTTATCCAGTTCGTTACCATACTTTATGTTGTAATTTTATCATGAAAAGTACATAAATGATATTGTTGTATGAAATAAAAAAAAAAACATTGCATTAAAACAAACAATGCGATACAAAGATATGTATATATGACTGATTCTAATCCATCAATAAATGGAAACTAAATTGTGTATGCATGTGTTAGTATCTGTAAATTTCACAAGTGTCCTTTTTTCATTAGCATTGAGATAGTAGAAGTAACAGTTTAGGTTGTGTATATACACACAAAAATATATGTACATACATATACATATGTATGTACATACATGCGTATGTGTTTTATGGATGTGCGTACTTTATTATCTTGTATTTGTGTTTACTTAAATTTTCCAATTTTTCGGGTTTCCTACCAAACAGGTAAGCGACCAAAATAGAGAACACTTTGCCTTCTCCTTTACAAAAATCCTTATTTAATTGTACCCATCTAATAATAATAATAACCCATCTAATAATAATCATTTATATTTATATATACATAGAAATAATGTAATTATATATAATAATTAAAATGATTTCTATTGAAAATTCAACACCGAATACAGGTGTTTTAATTTTTTTATGTATCACCTAAAGTTAAAATTTAGAAAACTCAGAAAATATAGTATATATTACAAAAAAAATTAGAATTCATAAGTTTCAGTTAAACAAAGTATTTTCATATGTGCTATCGATAGAGTGGTTTCAATTCGGTGCCAAGCAGGTTAGCAATTGTGTATAAATTTTGATGTACCAACCCGATGTATAATAAACCCTAAGAAAGAATGAAATTTATCCCAGCATAGTATGAATATAAATAAATTTTGGTTTTAAATAAAATCGTAATTCAAAAATAATCTATAATTAAAACCGCCGAGTATGAACAAAAATTAGACTACAACTTTTTACTGTGAGGACATATACATACAAGTAACTCTCATTTTACGCGAAATGCACCACTGCATAATAAAAAATAATAATAAAAAAACAATACACACAAATAAAACTTTTCCAATTTTGTATGCAATACAGCATAATTTATAAGCACCTTTGCTAATTTTGTCTAATTACCTAGTACTGTGAAGTGTTATTAAGTAGTAGTAGCATAATCAGGTAGCACCTCCCGATGATGCTGTAATAAAATCCGCGAAAACCTTTTTTTAATCCATTAAAAATGTGTGTTGTTATTCGTTAAATACTTACCTGTTATTAACATTAACTACACTTACATGGAAATACATATAGTATAATTACCATAAATATTTTTTATTGCGAAAAATGTACATAGACTTATTGGATAACATTCCAAATTTATTTTTGTTTTTCTATTTATGTTGAATGTAAGAATTCATAAAAGTTTTAAACAGCTGATGTGTGAATAAAGGGAAAAAAGTTAAGCGCATTCTACATATTTTTTGAATTGCACCCTGCAGTCGGAATATCTCGAGATCAGTTAATTACATTGGAATAGTTTTTTCAGGCAAAGTAAAAAGACTCACATGAAAGCTAAAAATGCCAACATAAGAAAAGAAAATTATTTTTATATATACTTTTTATGGTACAAAACAAAATTTTTCCAAAATTTTGACTTTTTTTCAGAAAATTTGCGCGCATCTTCACATTTATGAAAAGGCTGTTAAAAATTTAAGCTTAACATGTTGCCAACTATCCTCATAACTAAATGATATAGCTAAAACTTTCAAAATATACCGTCAAAACTTTTTATAAGCGCATAAGCACAAAAAAAATTTGAAATTAGCAATTTTCGGACACTGCTGAGTGTAGGGTGCATGCGCAAAATACAAAATAATTGACTCTTAGCATATTCTGAATAGATTATTGTTAGCGCTATGTGGTTTAAAAGTGCATGTGTTAAACAAAGTTTTTCACAAAATTGAAAATAATGAAGATACTTTTTCTTAAAAAAACGTGCCTTTTCCAGAAAAATTTTAAAACTTTGAATTCTTTGCATTTTCCCGTTTTCACGACTGCAGGCATTAATAAGTTTTTTACTTATTTTTATTTAAAATTTGATCAGAAATTTAATGCTGTCTTCTAATTTAAAATCCAACAATTGACTAAAAAGTTGTAGGTGAAAAACTAAAAAAAGTCAAAGCAAAAAAAATTTTTTTTGTTAAAAGTCAAATATCTTCTAAGTTATGAGAGGTACGAAAACTCATCTCCGACATTATTTATTAAAAATGTTGAGCTTAGATCAAAACATAAAAATCGGATAATTTTTCTAAAAGTTACAAGCCTCAGAATTTTTTTTGAGTCCCATGTTGTCAACTTAGGCCCACTGTAACTCCTGTCCAGCTAAGGCCAGACGGCTGCCAAGACATTTGTTATAAATCCTGAGTCCTCTTCTACGGATGTGAGAATATAAATCCAATCAGTAGTTTAGAAGTTCCAGATTTATTACCATTTATTTTGCAAAAGTCCCCACTGTGCACTGCAAATAGAAGAATGGAAGGAGAGTAGTACTTAGGTATATAAAAAAGATACTTTGTCAAAAGCCTTCTAGGCAACTAGGAGAGTCTCGTTCATCACAAGATTGCCAAAAAAGTGCACTAAGAACTTGTTAAAAGTTTACAAGGACTACTCAAAATTAAATTTTTAACTTCTTTTGAAATATGTCCTGGGCGCAAAAGCGGATGTATCTTATTAGTCTTACAAAAATTTTTAAGTAAAAAAGAATTACACTTAAAATTTAAGATGTAATTACACAATATATAAAATAAGTAAAGGCGATTGCATTGAATGTTCCATTCAAATTCAAAATTGGATTAATAGAGGTGATAAGCACTGCTCACAAGACATCCCGATAAATCTTCAAGTTTGCGCAAATCTGCTAAACGATCATCAGCAATAGGACACAGCAACCAACAACAACTGTCCTTTCTGCAAAAATTGCCAACTACCAAAAATTAATTTTTTTTTATTTCTTCAAATATGTTTTCCATACAGTCTGTATCTTAAAAGTTATCAATAATTTTGGCATTTGGATAATTCTAAGCAATGGCCCATAAAATCTTAATTTGAAGAAAAAAGTTAGTTGTTTACGACATATCGAATCGAAAATAAGGTTCGTTATGTTTTATATGTATGAATAAAAAACAAACTTATCGGAAATAAAAGTTTACGTGAAATGTGTTCCCTTTGCCTAAAATTGTGATCGCAAACGTTTGCGTGTTGTCATTGTGTCAGTATATTTTTTTATAATTTCACTATTTCTGAGGTCAACATTTTTTGTTTATGACAAATATTTCACGTGAGAAATATTTTAAAATTTTAGTACCGATAAAGATAAATAACCAAGCTAGAACCGTGGTTAGAACAATTACACAATCAAAAACATTCAACAGCCATTTTGTTAATATAAGATATTATCTACATATCCAGAAAAAATTAAAAAAATGTAATCAATTGACATTTTAGAAACATAGAGCAGGGTTACAGCTGCGAAGAAAAATTATAAAACGTAATATTATATTAAGATAATGGAAAGTCCGCAAATCGCTCCATTTGAAGTTGTGTTCCCTCATGAGAACTCAGATCTCCATTTCGGGAACGAATCTCCTTATGTGGCAGTATATAAGAGTGCATGTATTTGTAAATGTTAATAAGAATAAAACTTTTATTTAAGTGTAATAACATACGATTCGGTAGCAATTCTATTTCATGTAACCTACATAGGTTGCTTACCTTCATTCCCAAGTTTGTTGTGATAGGGCTGCTATCTGAGCACCCAAACGTGATGTAATTTTGGAGCCAGAGTTTCAGAAAAATTCAGTGTGCGATTTTCACTTAGTTTCTGAGACGCCCTATGCTATTCCGGGTTCACCGACACTCTATCCCTCCGCCTACATGGACTTGGAGTTTGTGACACAATTTCCTTTGAGCAGTTCTTAAGGTTATATCAGCTAAGATCGGTCGCCAGAACCTCGCTAGTGAAAACAGGACACACCCAGGCCTTTATGCACAGTGGGTAAGTTTGCCAATTAAAGAGGATAGGCTGTGTGCACAAAATCGATTGTATTCGCCTAGCTTTTCCATAGATTTGTCATGCGCCCTAAGCTCCAGTGGGAGTTAAAGGGACAGGTATATATAAAATATGCATAAGACTTAAAAAACAATGGGTTTATACATATAAATAAAATTAATATTATACATCCAATATTTTTACCAACATTTTCCTGCTTCATTAATCTTCTTTTTTTTTTTCAAACTAAAATATATTATTGTCATACAATCTTATAACTAAATCAATATTAAGCATGTTCAATTTCTTATTAAACTGTCATTATACCCTAATATTTTCGTTTTCCGTAAGCGTTGCCAAAATATCAAATGATAAACTCTAGAAGAAATCGTTCCAAAAATTGTGTATATAGTATGATAAGGGTCTTCAGCAAACAAAAATATGGTCTTAAAATTATACACTCTTTGCGCATTTAAGCAAAGCTTGAAAAACAAAATAGATGTTTTTTGATATCTGTTTGAGTCTGCTGGAATTGACGTTATTTGTATCTCTGAAACTTGGCTTCTGTTGGGCATAAGTGACCCTTTATTTAAGCTGTCCGGTTTGAAAATATTCCGTTCCGATAGAAGATTACTTATAAATAGTGTTGAAACTAGGTCTAGAGTTGTAGTATATGTTCAAAATGCTATATACTGTAAAGAAAAATTAAAAAACGTTGCAGATAGTGAGATTGAGTATTTATTTTTAGAGATCTCCACCCAGGAAAAAAAACCTACTTTTAGGTAGTGTGCATAGAGATAGCAGTAGCATAAATGTATATCCCCTCATTAATATCCTTGAATAAATATCTTTTCAATACAACGATATTGTTATAACTGGAGATTTTAATAACAAGTTGTTATCTGAAAATACTTTGATTGAACCAATGAGGACTCCTCTATAACCAACTCTCCACGTCAGTCTTCTCGAAGCACGATATGCTTTTTCTGGTTTAGGATTTCTCTGTTAAAAATTATGAAATATTTTTTTCATACCGTGACTTACATCACATTGACTACACAACACTCTCTGATATTATGCGCTTGGACCATATATATACTCTTGCAAGTGTTGACGATCAACTTTTTTTATTCGGGAAATTTTTATTTACTTGTATAATGTGTGTGTTCCAATAAAAACTAAACGTATCAAAGCCAGTCAGTCACCGTAGTGTAGTGCTGAGATCAAGTTATTAATAAATAAATTCAGTGAAGTGTGACCCGCGCACGAAGGGTTCCGTACTGACACGAGATATGTAATTGAATACAAACTTTAGCCAATATAAACTATAGTTTGGGCATTTTTTTCGTTTTTGGGGTTTTTCGGTTTGAAGATTTTTTTTTAGTTTTGGGGTTTTTTGAATTTATTGGCGCTTTCTGAGTTTTGACACTTTTTTTCTCGTTTTGGCGATTTTTTTTTGGTTTTTGAAGTTTGTTCAATTTTTGCGATTTTTATTATTTTGGCGTTTTTTTTATTTTGGCGATTTTTTTATTTTGGCGATTTTTTTAATTTTGGCGTTTTTTCATCTAGGTGATTTTTTTTTGGTTTTGGCGATTTTTTTAGTTTTGGCACTGTTTTTTCATTTTGGAGATTTTTTTTACAATTAATTATTTTGGTTTTGACGCCTTTTTCGCGTTTTGACGATTTTTTCCCGGTTTTGGTGTTTTTTTCATTTTGGCGATTTTTTGCTTTTGTGCGATTTTTTTGTGCGGTTTATTTTAGTGTTAGATTTTTTTTTAAATTTTGGTGATTTTTTTAATTTTTGGCGATTTTTTTTAAATTTTTGGAGATTTTTTTTCGGTTTGACGACTTTATAATTTTTGGATTTTTTAGTTTTACCGTTTTTGCAAATTTCAATAGTTTACACCATACGGTTTCCAAGATATAGCAAGTTGTCAAAATTACATTAACTGATGGACCACCCTTTAATTAATTTTTTTTAAATTTTAGTGTTAATTGTTGTAGTTTATATAGAAATACACTAATTTTACAAATTTCAAGTGTCAATATACATACATATTACATGTATATTACATGGGACTTTAAAATTTTTCGTTGCTCGTTTTGGAACACCCTTTAATTTTTAATTCTCATGTATTTGTTGTTGTAGTGGCCAAGGTTCTACATACTCTGTCCAAATTTCAGGTCCGTAGCTCTTATAGTTCCTGAGAAAATACCGTGTGACGGACAGCGTAGCGAAAACAATAGGGTTCCTTTTTTCACCTTTGGTGTACGGAACCCTAAAAACGAGATAAAGCTTACTCACGTTGGAAGAGGTTTGAAGCTGATGATCTCCTGCACGTAGAGAAGTCAAAAATCAAAATTCACTTTCGCCGTAGGCAAAAAAATGGAGGGAAATAAGATTGTTGTTAGATACAAAAACTCCTCTTGTTGATCACGATGTCGATATTAACATTATCAATAGCAAATTTATAAACGTAAACATTCCCTTTTCATGTAGAAACACTTACAATGATCTATGTCATGTTGCGGTAAAAATCCATTTAGTTTTAGCTGCGTTGATCAACTTGAAGTTCAAAAAAGTCTCTCTGACGTGAAATCGAATGAAGTTGGCATGGGTGATATAGGTCCCATTTTCTTAAACATTTTAGCACCTATGCTTTTACCCTTTCTAACGTATAGGTTCAATGCCATTCTTACGAAAACCACATTCCCTGAAGAGTGGAAGCTTTCAAGGATCATTCCGATCCCTAAATCTAACAGCGAATTTAGACCAATTGCCATTTGCATAACTGCATTAGTAGACGTTGATAAAGATATTAGATGAAAAATTTATCAGAATATGGTTGCTTTATTGATACTCTTAGATCACAGTAAAGCGTTTGACACCGTGGATCATAAAATTCTGTTAGTAAAGCTTAAAAAGCTTTTCAACTTTTCAAGTTTTTATCATCCTATGTAATGAACCGATTTCAACTTGTCCAGTTAAAAGAAACAATATCAAGAGCACTCAATGTTAAAAGAGGTGTTCCCAATATTCAATTCTTGGGCCCCTTCTTTTCTGTATGAATAGTAATGACTTGCCTGATATACCAATAAACAGTACAATTCATATGTATGCTGACGATGTCCAGCTATATAGCTATTACGATATCGTGATGTAACTTTTGTGTGAGTAGAATCAATGGGAACTTTCAAAAATCTTCGGATAGAAATAAATGGTGATAATCGACGTCACATCAAGACGACAGTAAAAATTGTCACTTATCTACTCTTTTTCGACAAGAATTGACTACTATTAAGATGCTACACTAATTTATAAAGCCTTAGAGATTAGTAAGAGATTGTCAATAAGAGCCAATTGTTGCCGATAAAGAGTACACAAGTGACATTATTTACTCTCTGATTGATGTGACGTCCACGACGCCATTCACAATAAGGAGGAATATATGCTTTAATTCCCAAGCGTCTATTCTGGGAGTAATTTTCAACGATAGACTTACTTGGTCCGACCATAATAATACTGTTTTAGGTAGAGTCTACAGTATGCTGTGCAGTCTGTGGGCATTAAAGATTCAACACAATTTACGATACGTATGGTATTAGCTAAATCTTATCTCATACCGTCTCTTCTATATGGTTGTGAACTTCTTGAAAATTGTGACTGTGAACACAAAAGAAAACTTAATGTTGCCAAGAATAGTATAGCTCGGTACATTATCAATAAAAATCGTTTTACATATGTATATTTCAAATAAATTTTTAAAATCTCCTAAAACGCAAATATCTTATGTTCCTGCACAAAATTATTACATCGAAACAACCGGCATACATTTATAATAGAATTGTGTTTGATATGTCCAACCGTGGTAGGAATATTATACAGCAAAAACAATCAGTCTTTGGAACTCTTTACCAAACAATATCCAAAAATTAGTCAACGGAGAAATATGTAGTTTTCTAAGGAAGCCAAATTGTTTATTTTATTTTTGCTTACTTATTTATACTTACTTTTTATTTATATTCCTTTGCTATTAAAATTGTTTTTCCTAATTTATTCATAACGATATTTCTACATTTTAATTATACTGGAAAACAAAATGGAGTTTTTTTATGATGTTCAAATAAAAATATCCTGACCTTATGTATTTTATCTCCTTATTACGATGGCATCATTAGTTTTTCCTTATCAGCTCTAGTTTTAAAGATATAGTGACATTTAGCATTTGCATAATTAATAATTAATTTTTGTATTATTCCGTATATATTTCACGAGTGGTCCTCCAAACTTTGAAATACCTTCTGGATTATTAATTTACACAAAAATCTCCTTCTGACTACAAACACATTGATGAATACATCAGGATATCTTACTGTTATTGCAATGATGTTAAAAATCGTGTGATTTTAGCTTAGTCCTTAAAATTGTTTGGATTATAGTTTTTTACCTAATATATCTAATTCTTATGTATTTTTGTTCGCTGATTACGAAAATAGATTCATTACTTTTCTAGCCCCTCTAGTTTCAGAGATATCGTGCAATACATAAAAAATACTTAAAATTTTTCTTTTCGAACGCCATCCAAAAATATTGCTTTTTTTTGCAAATGTAATATTTGTCAATTTGTCATTAATGCAATTATTACGTAAAAATAATGTTGTGTGGACCAGTCCAGAAAATGTTTGTGTTATATTGTGTACACAATATAACAAAATGTCAATACGCTGACATTTAATATTTGAGTCTGCAATGCTGTCAACTTATTCCCAAAACTGTCTAAATCAGACGCATAAAATGTTTGTGAGGCAATGCCACACAACGAAAAATAATGGAAATGATAAACATTGCTTGCGATGTCACAAAATACTATAGTGTGTACTCGGCATTAGGCTTATATATAAAGCAAATTTGGCATTTAGCTCAGTTAAGGCCATGACTCACTATCCTACCCGACCCCACTACTCGTATCTAAGAAAAACTCCAACCCCTTTCTGATGAATTGTTATTGTACCGGGATTGTATTTTCTCAAAAATTACAGGGTTGTGTAGGATAGTGTGTACGGCCTGTAACAAAAAAAAAGGCACCTGGCTAAGTGGGGTCACCTTATAGCTGCGCCTTGGCTGTTATTATGAATATCCACATTTTCTTCTCATCATTGGTAGTGACACCAGTATCGTATGCAGTTGAAAAACAGTTCACATTTATAGAGCTCTTAAAAATATCGAAACCCGACACTCGTATATAAAAATCGATGTATCGTTTTTTAAAACATCGGCAGTATGTATCAATATTTATTTTCTTAAATATCGACATTTTGATATATCGATATTTTTCCCATCTCTAATGGATAGAACCACATGTGTGGAGAAGACACAAAGCTATCTAGTGAACTATTAAAAAGGCACGCATAAACAATGGGTATAAATGATGATAACTTTTATCCTAAGACAATAGGGATGCCATGCGGGATTGATTTTTAAAAATCCAGGGATTTTACGGGATTTCGGGATCTAATTTTTGTTTGTTAAAATAAATTATTTTTAAATAAATATGTACACACATAAAATTTGCAAATGAAAATCCACTTAAGCAAGGTTAATCTAATATTTTTCGGCAATGATTTTGCTTCCTATGTGTTTTATGTTAATTTAACATGATTTATAGTAATTGTCAAAGAAAATTTTTTCTTTTGAAATAACTTTATTTCACGTTGAATTAACATATACGTCCTGTTAAAATCCAAACGAAGAATCATATTAAATCAAAGTTATTTCAAGTTAGATCAACATGAATTTAATTTAATGTAGTAATTGTATTTTATTAGTTATTTAACTTACGTGTGGTTGACATAGACATCACAAAATTTTTTGTATATAAATTAAATTGGCTTCCCCGGCCAAGATTTGATTTGTACCATGTTGAATTAAATTATAACATAATATTATTTCTTATCATTTAACATACAATTTGCTTGAAAAATTTTAGTTTTAGTTAAAAAAAACAAAATGCTTTGACTTGAAAAGTTTTAGTTAAAATACAGAATACTTTGACTTGACTCCAGGATTCGAACCTGTGATCCTCCAAATGCAAGACTACTACACTGCCTACCAGCCAGCAGCAGTTTGTCGGCTGTTTACAAACATAAAAAACAACAACAATACAAAGCAACCTACACACTATTAAGCACAAAAGTGTATTGCAGCTATGAACAAAGCAAATAAACCCCAACACACTCAAACAACATATTATTTCTTGTTAATTTAATGTGATTTGAATGAATTTGAATCAGCCTTTTGGCATGGTGATTTTACATTGGTATCTTTTTCTGTGTGTATTCTTAATAAAAATCAGAATGAAAATTTCTTGTTCGTTTTCTTCGGAAAGTGCAAGTTCATTTTAAAAATGTCGTCGAAAAGTAAAGTTGGAAAAAATTTGTTTGATTACTACTTAATTAGAGTTACCCAGAATACTCACATACACAAATTTATAGGCTTGATGAAAGACTAAGCCTCACAATTGTAAGAGAAATTCCGAAAAATACAAGGAGAAGTAGCACAAAACTGAAAGAGTACCCTAAAATAATTATCGAATTGTTGTAGAGGTTAATACAATTCACCGTTGCTTAAAGAAAGAAAGATTATAGACGTGTAAAGCCAGAAAAAGGCCATACATAAGTCCCATAAACAAAACTAAACGATATACTTATGCTCTGGAGTACAAAGACGTCCACCTTAATAAATTTAAGTTTTGAGAAAGAGTTATTTTTACGGACGATATCATAAGTGTTGATGGGGTTGAAGAATTAAAATTTTGGATCGTGGTGGTTGGTTACTTAGATATTTAAAAAAAATATTTTTTGCAGAGTGCGGGCAAATATCACCTTTAAGATAAATATATATTTATGCATACTAATGACCCCTAAGAATAACTTAAGGCTGGTTAAGGAATGGCCTCTCTATAAAGTAAAACCGAAGCTTCCACATCTTCCACAGTACCCAGATTTAAATGTGATCGAATGTGTCAAATGATATCTTTTTTGACAAGGTAAAATTTTGACAAATTCGCCTTAGCATAGAAAGAAGCTGATGAAAAAAATGCTGCGGCGGCGAAGCAAAAAATTTTACTGCAAGCCCCAGGACTAGTGAAATATTACTTACCCTAATATTTTGCTGCCGTTTGGCACAGGTTCTTACTTATGAAAAACTGTTTGATTCAGACATGCATTCATGAAACTGTTTAACTTAATAAATACGTGTCTGAATCAAACAGTTTTTTATTAGTACTTAGTGGTTACGTTTTTTTGGGCACAAGTTTGCCAAATGTGTACCCGGCACTAGTTGTATATTGTAGTAGATGTGGAAAACTATCGATAGTGTCACTATCGAATGTTTTCGATATTTTTGAAAAGCTTTATCGATATATCAATTCAAGACTATCGAAAGTTAAAAAAAAAATCAATATATCGACGATACTATCGTGAAGTTGTATGGTTCTCGCATAATCTACATATTTATTTACACTGAAAATTCAAAACAAAATATTCTTACACAAAACAAAATAAAATGGAATTTTGTTTGTCAGTTCAATAAATAACAAAACTCAAATATGTAATTCTATGAATAAAAAAGTGAGATCAGCGGAAGAAATGTTACCGTCATTCAGTTATTTTTGTTTATGAAAAGCAACATATTTAAATTTTTTGGTTTTAGTGGTGTATCATTTACTACCGACAGTGACTAAATAATATCGATTGTTTTCAAGTATTAATCGACTTCAGAATTAAAACATCGATAGTCACAAAAAAAAAATTAACTATCGATAGTATCGATAGTGCCATCGGTAGTTTTCTACCCCTATATTGTAGCTCACTTGATGTGCCAAAAAAAGCGTAACCACTAATTACACGGTGCGACAGTCCAAAAAACCTGGGACCGGATATTATTTTTCTTGCAGGGCTTGTCGAGTAAAACAAGATTCCAATCGTGAAATATGCCGTACACCTCCAAAAGCCGGATTTACGGTTACAAAACCGGTTTTTTACCTTTGCGCACTTATAAGCTTGTAACTTTTTTGATAATGATCCGATTTTCAATTTCGTACTAGGTTTGAAAAGCAGTTCTTTGGCACATGGCACGCAGATGTAAATCCGGCCTTAGAAAGAAGTTAATATATTTTGCGCTTGTTGTTAATTTATAGGAATTTTTAACGAATAGCCATTTAATTATTTAAAGTTAAGTTATAAAATTATATTATATAATTATATTATACTGTCAGAACATAACATAATACATAAAATAAGCGCCAATGAAATACGTATGTATGTACTTATATAGACATGCTTGACCACCAGCAAATAAATTTCAACTGTTTTATTATGCATATGGGACTTTTAAATATTATAACAAATATTGTGAAGTTAACGGAAATTTTATATATATAAATGTATTCTTAAATAAAAATTGCTCCGAAATTCTGAAAAATAAATGCCAGGACTTAATTTTACAAATTCCGGGATTTCCGGATTTTGCGTTTGGCATTCCTAGTACGTACATATATACGTAGTTTTCTTCGTATACGCAAGTACGTGTACATTTACCTGCACAAATCAACCAGAGTTAAAAAAGTGTTTTGTTAATATTTTTTTAATCTATAGACAGGACTTTGAATGCGCGACTTCTAAATGTTGTTGAAAAAATAACGCTGCTGTGTTGGTTTCAGATTTTCAGTTACTGCTTCAGTTACGAGCATTATTGCCTCTGTTTGCTTGTGATGGCGCTGTTTTTAATGTTGTTGATGCGGCTGATGAAGACAATGATTATGATGATGCTGACGATGATGATGACGATGGTGGTACAAACAGAGCATATTCTTTATGTTGCGAGTATAAACATTGTCACTGTCAAAAGATGAATTTACGTTTAACGTTTAAAAAGAATATACATATATGTATGCACTTATATGTACATACAAAATAAAGGGGAACATAAGAATAGGAATAAAAACAAATATATAATAATAAATAAAAGAATTGTATTAAAGAAAACCTTGAATATCAATGAGGCTTTATGAATCATAATGAACCCTTCAGAATTAAACCTTTTTTGTTTCGGCAACAAAAACAAGAAGAAAATAGTAACAGAAACAAAAGCGAAAAGCAAAAAAGCGAAAAATGAAAATAAAATCATATGATAACTCCAGTAAATTGAAATTGTAAATTATAAATAAAATCGTCTGAAAATCTTGCTATTGATTGTATGTATGTATCTACATACATATGTACATACATATGTATGTAGGTAAGTAGAGATATGCCTGCTTGCAGAAATTCATTTTTGCTCTCATGTTATTGTTCAGGATTATAACAAAAAAGTACACACGATCCTTAAGAATTCTAAGAAAAATGATTTCGGGGTATAATTGTAGATTAGTTTAAAAACAAATGATTGGAAAATAATACAACACCAACAAATATTAACAACAGCACCTTCATAAAAAGCTCAACATTAAACTCAAAAAAAAAAACAATAATTTATGCAATTTTATTTTTCATACGTTTACATAAAAGCTATCACCAACTTGATAAATTTTCATAAAGAACAACATCAACAATATCACAATTAGAGCTGACGATAAACTTATGTACATACATATGTAAATAAGTATGTATGTATGTACGTATTTGTGTATGTGTGTGTGAACATACATATTTGCGCAAAGTCTACCTGGTCAAATCATGCAGTGGTACATGCACGAGCTCCTAATAAAAAAATATGTATTAAAATATATATGTATGTAGGTATTTAGAAAAATAAATGAAAATTTTTTACAAATTATTTGTATAAGCTTTAAAAAGCTCACGGAGAATCATTAATTTTTAATGATACTCGTGATAGAAATTGAGATGTTCAAAATATGTATTAAATATCATCATATGGAAAGGAAACATCAAAGCTCAAAAATTATATATGTACATATTTAGACTCGGATAGGCCGAAAATATGTTCGTTACACACCATTGCACAGTGATCAATTCCGGCCAAAAATCCATAACTTCTGTATTTATATTCACAAATAGCTTAATAGAATAGAATAGCAACTTGTTAAAAACAACATATCTGGGGGTCTACTCTGCAATTGGAACCGAAAGCGAATGCTTTCGAATTGTAATGTTAATAACATTCAAATTCGAAAGATTTTTTTTGTTTTGAAATACGGAGTATACGAACTGCCCTGGGGCCTAATTCCCACGTTCGATTGGTAGTGAGTTATAGTTTTGGATTTTTTTCATTCAATTTCGAATAACACAAATTGAAATTTTTACTGACAGCATTCTATAACCAGCAGCCATTCGAATGCAACCGTTCGCGTTTTTACTTGCAAGTAAAAAGGCATTCGAAATAACGTTTAACACAGAAACAGCGAAGGAAAGGAAAATTTGAGTTCAATATTTTACTTATTTATTTATATATGAATGTATTGCAAAAATGTACGTACAAAAACATATATAAAGAATTTCTATATTTCTATTCTATTCTATGTTTCTATTCTATTCTATATTTTCAAAATTTGTTTTGCCCAACAGTTTTTTTACACATACGTGTGTATGTTCGCACCAGCGATGCCAACTCTACCACTTTTGTGGGACGTGTAACGAAACATATAAAAGATGTCATGGTAGGGTGGGTATAGAACCTGGCAGAACATCAGCCAGGTAATCTTGCTAAAGTGACGTGTTTTTAAGGAGAGACCAGGAAGAAGTGTTTGCTTCGGGCCTCATATTTTTTTTGTTTAAATTTTTATGTTTAAAAGCTGGTATGATATTTTTTTTTGTTAATGTCGTAGACAGCAATAAACACCAGATTGGCTGGAAAGAACTCCACCCCAAGATGACGAGCCCTAGCCGGTGCATACGCCAGCACACCAGCGATTCCAACAATCTGGCCACACAAACATAATGTTTTTGTTCCTTTCTATCTAACAGCTGCTCGCTTTGCACGACACATGACGACATTACAATAAAAATGGCAACCTCTTTTGGGTATCTCTTTTGGGTATCTCACTCAACTCTACCACTTTCCGAGAAAAATCTACCACTTTTTTAGTTTTTCAATAATAATGCTAAATTATAGTTACCCGAGTTTATTTTATCTAATCCAAGCTAGAAGTTCAACTGAAATATATTTTATCAATGCATCAAAACAACGCTGAGTTAACTTCACTATTTAAAACCTGCTACAAGCCCAAATATTTCCTTCACTGTGCCAGTTTGTGAGAAAATTGAATCGAATGTTGAATGTTAATTTGTTAAAAAGTATTTGTAGAAACAATCTTTACTGATATTCTGCAAGGAAAGCTACACGATATATCAGCGCTAGCGCTGGGCAACCTACAACTACAGAGGATCATTAGAAATTATTTAATGAAAATATTCATACGTTTAAATATGAAAATAATAAAGATCTAAAAATTAATTAAATAACGATGACATAATTGAATTCTTATATTTCTTAGTTTTTTAGTTGTTTTTTATATTCAAATTTTGAATATTAACCATCCGCAATTAGATAATATTGTCATAAAATTCCTTATAAAATACTTATTATTGAAACGAAAGGTTAATTAAGGTAAAACATTATTTTTCTAAGGTATTTAAAATACCCTAAAAAATTTGTGCTGTAGATCTACCTCTTTTTAAAGTAGGATTTGATGGAAGCTACCTGTTTTCAAATCGAATCTACCTCTAAGAAAGATTTTGGGTTGGCATCACTGGTTCGCACATACATATGTTTTTTCATACAGACATATATGTGCTATCGGAAGTAATTTCTATTCGAATGCTATTACCATAAAGAGTGCAGGAATAAGGCCCCTGATCGTTCTCTGAAATATTAGACACATTAGACATGAAGGAATCCCAAATTGGAAATCGCGAATTCCAAAATACCGGGATTTTAAAAAACTATTTATATATTAAAATTTTCGTTAGTGTTATGGTATTTTTATAATATTTAAAATCCCATATAGTTCAATAATGCATGTACTTTTAATAATTGCTCAATTCACAACCTCTTGTAGGAGTCGTAGTTCGGAAAATGTTGTTGGTAATTTCTATGTAAACCTTTATTTATAAACAATGATTTCATTGAAACTACAAACAACTCAAGTACAAACTACGACTCCTAAAATAGGTTGTGAATTGAGCAAATGTGCATGACTATTCGTGACAAATTGTTTATATATTAGCAACAACACTATCCAAGCTGATATCTTGGCGATTCTCAAGGTCACGGAGCTAGTGGCCAGAAATGTAGCTGAAGTTGAGAGGCTAACCTATGTCGACATCCAGACAGCGCTAAAAGCTTTGAAGGTGCATAATGTCAAACTGAAACTTGTTAGTGAATGTATGAGAGCCCTCAACTTGGTTATGGACAAATATAGTGTCAGACTATGTTGGGTTCCTGGCCACAGCAGTGTTGAGGGAAATGAAATTGACGACGAGCTGGCAAGAATGAGCAAAACTTACATACAGAGATTTCATAAGACGGAAGATAATTGTGTATTCGGCTGCTCTCGCTCACACAATCATCAAATCCAATTTATTTCTTATTTAGCGTGGTATTATTTTAACGTAATTTTATTTTATACTTGGTGGTCTGAGTGATTTTTGTAAGTAAATGTCTAAAATTAATATTTGTGAATGAAAATGCTTAAAACGAAGTCTTTAATCATGGTAATAACCTCTTTTATTTTGTGTTTTTATTTCGTCTTTTTAATGTTGGACAACTTTTCAATTGCTCAAGTGTATTTTAATTTTTTACTTTCTGGTCTCATTCGCTGTTTGCTTTTTGTAAGTTAAGTTTATAAATTAATATTTTTCCATGAAAATGTTTCAAATGGAGTCTGTTAACGCTTGGAAACTAATTTTATAATACTAATAATTTTTTACACATTGTGGGGTCTTAGTTCAACACTACAAAATCTTTCAATTAATTTTGTAAAAATGTTCACTTTTTCATATCAAAAGTGAACATAAAAGTGTCCTCCTTACATGTTAATAGAAAGTTGACGAGCGGTCGGTAAATGTTTATTTTCTAAAACATTTTAGAAACTTAAGTATTCTGATCACACCAGAGGTGTATTTCAAAGTAAACATTGGCAGCACTAATAGTATTTCTTGAAGGTATTCACACTTTTATAGAAACAACCAAAATCAACTCAGGAAAGTTTCATGTTGTTCTTGCAAATATTTTACGACTGCAACCATCAGCTACTTAACTGGTACAGCAAAACCAATCAAACAATAAACAAACCTTAAAAAAATTACATTGAAATTATAAAATGTTTTCTCCAATATTTAGTTTTATTAGCACACATTTTATTTTTGCAATTTTCAAATTATTATTATTAATTAATGTTTAGTTTAATGTTTATTAATTAACAGTTAAGTTAATAAAAAAAACTTTAATTTAATTATTTATACTTTGATATCTTTGATACTTATAGTATCAGTGTAAACATGAAAACAACCTACAACAGACTCTTGTTCTCTTTTTGTTTTAAGCACGAAAAGAATTTCATAATATTTTGATTATAAAAAGTCGTAATACTTTGTATTACCATGTATTACCTTAAGTATAAATTGTATGTTTTTTGTTTTGATTGGTGTACTAAACATATTCAATAACAAACACACTGTATTTGTCCTTTTCTAACAGTGATAAAATCAGCAGATCTTAGCTTTATTTTCATAAGTAATTTTCTTGAACTCTTACATATATAATTTGTGGAATTGGTTCGGTTTTACATGAAGGAATCTATAACAGATCGGTGAAATTACAGAATAATTAATTAATAATTAGAATTTATAAGTTTTTCTTACGTTGCAGATCAAAAGTATTTTAGTTTTATTTAGACCGTCTCTGTCAAAAACGACCGACTGAATAAGTTCGACCCAAGTCTAGTTTTATTCAAGTTACACAGTAGAATGGCCGCACACTAATAAGTCCTACTCCCATCACCGAATGTGGGAATAAATATTTGTTGAACATGTAGAACTTGTATTATGCTGAAATTTTTTAGTAGAGCAAAAATAATGTTCAAGTGTTCAGGCAAATTTTGTGTGTATGTATGTGCCCATAAATACCCTGTAGTAAATATGTAAAATAATCAATTGACAAAAAAACTAACTTATTAAATAATTATTTTGCAAGTGACTACAAATTGGTTTAAATCTCATGCGGATATCAACCAAACATATTGAATAGGAGCACACGTAAGAAACAAATAAAAGCGAAATACGTAAATGACAAGGAAATAAAAAAAATCAAAAGAAGCATGCCATGAAATCAAATGCCAAATGTTTGTTTTGAAAAAGAAACTAAATAATTTCAATACTTAATATGTATAATATTTTTTATGATCGGATCGTGTTTTTATTTTTAGTGAATATAATAATAATAAATATTTATATATATGTACATATGTATATGTATTTATATATTTACATAGATATATATAAATATACACATATATGTATGTATAAATATATATATATATATATATATATATATATATATAATATATGTAATATAAATATACATATATCTTTTTTTCACTATAACATTAATAACTACAAATTAGTTGAAAAATAAGTAGTTCGTAGTCAATTTAAAAGTCATGCAGAGATGGCCAATTGACTACCGCCTATGACATGACTATGTTAAAATTGTGAGCCGGCGACAAGGAAAAAAGTCACTTAATCAACCAGTTGTGGTTATTAAAAAACCAGTTTGAAGGTACTTACAAATGGCTTTGAGTTCCTATAGGGTATGTAATTAGTTGAATTTGATTAGAACTGTTTATACATTTGTTTTAATTTTTTGACATGTTCAGCCTTATTATGATTGCCGTAGTCGTGACAAAATTGATAAAAACACAATGCTTGTCATATGGGTAATTCCAGAAAAAGGTCAACCAAAAAAAAAACGTTTAATCACATAGTTTTGTTTTGTTTTTAATAAATAATAAGGCTGAAATGTCGAAAATTGCCAGTACAATATTCCTTGTCAGTTCACACGGTTGTAAGAAAATCTTACAATTTATTGCCAGACGGTTGTATGACAATTAATTCATCTGACAAAATTGTCAGCCGAAAAATTGTGAGTTCACACGGTTGCCATATGCACAAATTGTCAGATCTGTTGTTATGCGTTGCCAGACTGAAAGCGTTTGTTAGAAATTGTTAAATATCAATCGTTTGTGTTTGTGTTAAATGTAAAAAGTGAAAGTCTAAATTATTATGGACCATAAAGAAGCAATTGCAATGATTTTGTGTGCATTTTTTTATTTTATTATTATTATTATTATTTTTTATTTTTTTTTATTTAATATCAAGCGTGTGCAGTGTTGCCCATAGAAATAATTCTCTTAGAATGACGCCATTATCAGATGCATAAACTTGGCACATCTGACAATATTAAAATGTCTGACAAATATCTGGCAATAATTTTACAATATGTTCACACGATTGTAAGATGTCTGACAATTTGTTGCCAGCTGCTGGTATTTCAATGGACTGACAATGGTTTTTCTGGCAACGACGTCTGACAAAATTTGTCAGTTCACACAGTTGTAAGAAATTTTTAGCACATTTTACTGGCAATATTGTAAGATCTGACAACCGTCTGTACATAGCTTTACGCATTAGCACAAAAGAAGGAGAACGGAGTTCTAATAACAGAACTTTTTGAATTGGCTTCCACTTATAAAGGGTTTTTTTTTATAGAGTGACACGAATTTACATTACATTTTTAATAAAACAATGAAATATATTTTTAATATCAATAAAAAAGGACTTTATTGGAAAGAAAATTTCATGAAATTAATGTTTAAATATACGTCCGTAAAAAAAAATTTTTTTTGCTGAGCCTTTTTTTTAGCGATTACTTTAAGTAATATGTATAATTTTTTTGATGTAACTTAAAAGTTTTCTAGTAAAAATAACCTTAAGTTTTTAAGTTTGATTTCAATTATACCTTAATATTGCATCCGTTCCCATAAAATCAATATTTATTATTTTTTGCAGCAGTAAATAAGCAGTTGCTATTGTTTAATTTCTTTTGAATTAAAGTTCAGTCAATATTAGCAAAGCGTTAAGTTCTCTTGTCGCGTCCGTATTTGTAATTAACCCACAAAAAAATTAAAACAAAATTTTTATATTTCAAAAATCTACTCTTAAACGATCTCCTTTCACATTCACTTCCCCATTCACAAAAAAAAATTCTTCATAAAATATTAAATGAAATATTTTTTATTAACTAATGTGAGTTTCTAAAGAAGAGAAGAAAAACTGAAGTAGACTTTATTAGCCTGGCGAAATATCGATATTTTCCTGTGCAGCCACGCACGTTATCCGCATCCATGTCTATCTACTGGGTTAGAGATTGTAATTAACATCAGCTAACGCAAATTTTCAATGAAATGGAATATAAGAAATGATTATATTGCGTATACATTATGTCCCTATAAGATAGTTCAGTGACATATTTCCTGCGGGAAACTTATAGCGACACATAAACAACTTTTAAATGTTCCTTTAACTGTCATTTAACTAATTTGCTGGAGTTTAATCCTGTGATCGCTTAATGTCTTTTATTTCATTATTCTTCTGTTTTTTATGCAGTTGAAAAATACACGTATATAATACATACATACATATGTATATTAATTTGGATAATTTCCTGTTCTGAATTAATGTTAAAACTGCTAAGGAAGAGAGTTTATCGCATCTCAGATATAATTGGATATTCGAAGTACATGACTTATTTGCTAATTAACATTTTAATGAATAAACTAATTTTGATGACTTAACCGTAAGTTAGATTGCAGATTATTTTAGTTCCTATAAGTGATTAAATTGTATGGACGTTATTGAAAAGAAAAAAAAGACTTGTACACACTAGTTGAAATAATTCAATCCTGATTTTCCCCCTTTTAATTTTTACTTTCTTGTCTTTGTATTGTTTTTGTCTCTCATTTTGACTGGAGGTCTTTAAATGTTCATTTGGCTACATTACCAGTAAATAGTACAACATTATTAAACTATGTACATACGTTATAACAAATAACGTTTAATCTGAAAAAGTTCACACTTCCGAATGACACGTGTACAAACTGCGGCAAAGTGGAAAACACAATTCCATGTTGATGAAACATCCCAATTAGAATGAAACAACTAATTTTTTTAATACACGTAACGTCTCCGCGTACGTATGTATGTATGTATGTACACACATATACACTTAATTTCTCTCAATATGCAATTACACGTTTTTTACGATGTGCAGTAAAGTGATAAGCCCAATTGTACATATTGTTCGTTCCTTTATGCGATAGTATGTATTAGACTAGAAGCGCCACTTCCTTTCACGTAGAATATTAAATATAATACTCGTACCCAATGAAAAAAATGGAATTCGTTCTAGTGGAACTACATTTTCATTGCTTCCAAAAAATCGATATTTTTAATTTTCCGGGAGTAAGCAAAAAAACATTTAGAAGCTTATTTTAGTCGTACAAGACCTTGTAACTCCTCCATAGTGTTAAAAAATACTCACCAGAAATTAAAAAAAAAATATTTTTTTTAAAGAAATTTATGAACTAATTTCAGGCTAAAATTTAAAAGGTATTCGCTTAAATTTACATGAAAACACTATTTCAGGCTTAAATTCGTATAAAAAGAAACGAAATGTTAAAATAGGTAACTATTTACCATTTTTCCTAGATGAAAATATTATCATAGAAAGCCAAAAAAGGAATTTTTCTTAATATTGCTTCCAATTCAGTGGCCAGGCATGGAAAAAGAGAACTTCTTGCAATGACAACCTTATATAAAAATCATTAGATCCGATCGAAATTTTCACTACTTCCAGATCGCAAACTCTACATTTTCATGACTTTTTTGAAGTCTCTTTTTTTACTGGATAATTAATTACCTTTTGAAAACTTGGAACTTTAAAAATAAATACGTTCCTTAAAAGGTACATTCGTAAAAAGTATATTTTTAAAAAAATCTCTTGTAAATAAGAAAATTAATTAAAACATGTAAGAGTGCTATATTCGGCTGTGCCGAATCTTATATACCTGTTACCAAAGTGCTGTTTATGTAGTATAGAAATACATACATTTTGTGAAAAAATTCATAATTTTTGCTCTAGTGCAATTTTTAGTAAGTGACCCCTCGGTATTTTTGGATTGATTACTTTTTTTGGATTTTAGCAATAAGTTGAATATCGATGCCTTACTTTCTCAACCTCGTATCTTAAGAAATACAAGTTTGCAGGAGAGAAAAAAGAAACGGTTTATCTCTTTATACTTCGGTGTTTGGATAAAAGTTCATATGCAATTATTAAGGAATGGATTACATTTATATAAATTAGCAGTAATAATACACTAATCTTTTCTAGTTTAATTTTGAAACGCATTTATTGAGATACTATAATATTTAGTATTTCACCTGACCTGAAATTCGATAGAAACGAATGCTCACTAAAGGGAAGAAATTTCGAAACAAAATTGTTCAATACTTTTTCGCAAATCTAAAAAAAAATCGAATATTCACTAAAGCTTCGAACTTCAAACTTTTTAATAACCCTATAAAATAATTTTAGTATTATACCTCCATACCATATAGTTTTATTCAATAATCCTTTATTTTACAAAATTGTTAAGTGTCTCAATTTAGACATTCCATTGAAAAAGTTATACAGCGCGGTATTATGTAAACGTTTATTCCTAAAGAATTTTTTCGAATTTGTTCAGCACAAAGGAACGGGAAATGAAACGGAACATGTTCCTTAATTAATTTTATAGTTAGGACTGTATTTTAGCGATAAATTTTATTTCCATTTCCATTTATTAAAAATAAATTTAGTAAAGTGCGACTGTGACTTGCGCACGAAGTGTGCCGTACTAAATAAGCTTAAGCCTATATAAAATATAGTCTTGGCATTTTTTTCCTTTTTTTGGGGGTTTTTCTGTTTTAAGCGTTTTTTAAGAGGGTTTTTTAGCTTCGGCGTTTTTTGTACGTTTTTAACGTTTTTTTTGGTTTTGGTGTTTTTTCTCGTTTTAGCGATATTTTTTAGGTTTTTGGCATTTTCTTTAATATGGCGATTTTTTTAGTTTTGGTGCTTTTTTTCGTTTAAGCGTTTTTTTGTGTTTTTTATTTTGACGATTTTTTTCATTTTAGCGCTTTTTTCATTTTGGCAATTTATTTTAATGTCACATTTTTTTTAAATTTGGTGTTTTTTCGCTTTGGGGTTTGTCGTTTATTTATTTTTTTTAGTTTTTAGCCGTTTTTTAAAGGTTTTTTTTTAGTTTTTGCGTTTTTTTAATTTGGTGCTTTCTTAGTTTTTATGCTTTTTTCTCGTTTTAGCGTTTTTTTTTTTGGATTTTGCGTTTTTTACTTTAATGCTTTTTTAGTTTTGGTGTTTTTATATTGGCGACTTTTTTATCACTTTGGTATTTTTTTCATTTTAGCGATTTTTTCATATTGTAGATTTTTTTTTCCAATTTGGTGCTTTTTTTCGTTTTTGTGATTTTGTTTTGGGCTTAGTAATTTTTTTGTAATTTGGTGCTGTTTTTTAGTTTTGGTGCTTTTTTCTCGTTTTAGCGATTATTTTAGGTTTTTGGAATTTTTTTATTCGGTGTTTTTTTAGTTTTGGTGAGTTTTTCTCCTTTTAGCGATTTTTTTTAAGTTTTTGGCGGTTTTTTTATTGTGACGATTTTTTTCACTTTGGCGATTTTTCGTTTTGGCGATTTTTTTCATTTTTGCAATTTATTTTAGTGTTAGAATTTTTATAATTTTTGATTTTTTTTTCGTTTTATTTAGTTTTGGTGCTTTTTTTTGTTTTAGCGATTTTTTAAGGTTTTTGACTTTTTTTTTTTTATGTCGATTTTTTTTTTGTAATTTTGGAGATATTTTTCATTTGAGAGTTTTTTTTTCATTTTTGCAATTTATTTTAGTGCTAGAATTTTTTTAATTTACTGATTTTTTCGTTTAGACGATTTTTTCGGCTTTTGGCGATTTTTTTCGGTTTTGCGATTTTATAATTTTGGGATTTTTTTTGTTTTATCGATTTTGAAAATTTCAAGACTTTACCGCCTACGGGTACCAAGATACAGCAAGTTGTAAAAATTACTTAGTCAAAATTACATAGACTGATAGAACATCCTGTAATTCTAATTTTCATAAATTTTAGTGTTAATTGTTGCAGTCTGTATAAAAATGCAGTAATTTTACAAATTTCAAGTGTCTATATACATACATATGTACTTACAGTTGTATATATGTATATTATATGTTATTTTAATATTATTCAATGCTCGTTTTGGAACACCCTTTAATTTTTAACTTTCATATTTTTGTTATTGTAGCGCACACTTTGTCCATATTTCACGTCCGTAGCTCTTACAGTTCCTGAGCAAATAGCCTTTTTCCTAAAACATAAAATATGTTTAATTATAAAAAAAAAATATTAAAGTTTTCCAACCCTGGAAATGTATTTGTAATGTTTTTATTTATTTTTTAAATTAGAAATACAAATTTTATTCATACTGAAGTATAAAATAGGTTAATTTAATAAAAAAAAGTAATAAAAACTAATTTTCGGTAGTTATTTTGTATGGGAAAATAGAGTTTGAGTTTTCCAGCTCTGAAACCGTGTGCTCGATTTTGCTGATTTTCAATAATTTTTTCTGAAAAGTTCTGACACACCAGTCCAAGAACTAAGTCTCTAGCTGTTCTGGGAGCTTCGGAAAACCGATTTCACGTACAGACAGACGGACAGACGGACATGGATTGTTCGTCTTCCCTATTCATAAAGATCCAGAATCCAGTATATATATTTATATATATATATATATATATATATATATATATATATATATATATATATATATACTTTATATATATATATATATATGTATATATACTTTATATATATACTTTATATGTCGCTTATTAATATTGTGGAAATTACACACGGAATGACAAACCTATATATACCCTTTTATCATTTTTTGGTAAAGGGTATAAAAACCACTTGTTACAAATCTTTCCTTTGAAAAAGATCCCCTTGGATAAAGAGTTCTCGTATCTAACATATGACATTTGAAAAAATACTTTTAAAAAAAGTGCTCCTCAATAACTACTTTTTATAAAATACTTTTTTTAAATATTACTTTGAGAAAAAAAGAAATGTGAAAAATGCCAAGTTCCTTTCTAAAATTTCGGTCATCAAAAGTAGTGAGATAAAAATGTTGACCAAGTTCGTGTTTGGTACAATACCTACCACTGCAACATTATATGAATTATATAAATTTGTAATCGTAAGGGTGTCAGATAATCTGCTTACTTGACAACATTTTTCCTGATATAAAGAAACGAACAAATATAGATTATTTTCTCCTTTTTTAGAAGAGTAAAAATATTGCCAAGTTCGCACAACATGTTGCTATAATACAAACTGAAACCGAAACAAATAACGGTATCGGTATTGATACCGGTACAACTATTTTTTAGATTTCGGTATCGGTAACGGTATCGGTATTTTTTTATTTCAGTATGGGCATTACCGGTACATACCGTTACCGGGTTTATAATACCGGTATACCGATATAAATTTATTTGTTCAGACGGTCGACAGAGCAAAAAATCTTTGTTTTGTTAAATTTTTTCGGAAAGGTAGTACATTAACTTAAATGTATTTAAACTTACATACATATATGTTTCTATATATGTTTTTATATTTTTATTAAGAAATAATTAATTGAAAAAGTAAAAAGTAATCTTTGCATACATAAAGTATACATTTTGGTTAATTAAACAAAATAATAAAAATAAATACATACAGTGTATGTTGTACAATAGAGTAGCAGTTAGTTGTATGTAGATTTTTTTTTGTAGATTTCTTTTATTCTCACCCCCCAAATCGGTTTAGTTTTATGTAAAAAATACAAGAAAATTTAATAGCGATAAGTTGTGTTTTAGGGGGTGCGTCCGTTCCTCAAAGTTAGCCCTCAAGCCCATATGTATGTCCAATGTAATTTTTTTTGTTTTCAGTTTTTTTTATGACTATACTTAATATACATATGTATGAAATAATTTAATGGATATAACCTTTTATTGTAAACGCTTAGTAAAAAAATTTCAATATAAATGCAATTTTGGTAAATATAATTTTTGGTATTTTGTTGGTTATTTTCTTCATTATTTCCTAAAATATTAATTTTAGCAAAAAAAGTTTCTTTAGGACTAATGTTATAGACTAGAAGAGCTAAAATATTGCCATATATCATATTCTTGTAAAAAGATAGTCATATGCAAAAAATTACATTGAAAAATGGGCTTGAAGGCCAACTTTGAGGGGTGGACGCACCCCATAAAACACAATTTATCGCTATGAAATTTTTTGTATTTTTTTTTACATAAAACTGAACTGATTTGGGAGGTGAGAGTAAAAGAAATCAAGAAAAAATAAATAACGGCCACTCTAATGTACATATATGTATACACGAAGTACATACATGTAGAATTGTATGCACTTAGTTAAATGCGAATATTCGTATTCGAATATTCGGCCGTTTTTAGATATATTCGTACTCGCCAAATTCAGACGACACGAATATTTCAATTCAAATATTTTGTATTTTTTTGGAATTGCCGGGAACGCAAAAGCAAATTCTATTTGTTATTACTTTCTGTATATTGATTGCATCAGTTTCTACCTAAGAAAGACTTTTCAGCCGAAAATATTTATTGGCAAGTGTTATGTTTTAAATGTTTAATTTTAAAATTTTCCCCTTATTCATAATAAGTTTCATTTTCTAAATCTAACAACATTTGACTTCTCCACTAGCAGAACAGTGGACAAAGGTTGGTTAAAAGCCAATACTTCCTTCCTTCGAATACTTCCTACACTGTAAGCAAACCCCCATAAATGTAGCAGACTTTTTTTAGATTTTTGATAGAAAAAAAATCCACTTGCACTTGGCTTACATGAGCTTGGCATCGATTTTAATTTTTCATCAAGCCAAGTTTATCTATTTCGGTGCTTTGTGGCTCCGCCCCTTTTAAATTTATATAGTCTAAATTTCAGACTTGAGATTTGTGATACCTCCTCATAACACTCGGACAGCTAGTTTAAAAACTGCAGAATTATTTCAAATTTTTAAACAAATCCCCATGGGGGCCTAAAGTAAGCGTGGGGTACCACCAGAAGACATCGTCGGATCGAAAAAACCTCATATTTCAGACAGCACCCGTATATCAATTAAAGGAAAAATCTTTGCGAACAGTCTAATGTGCATACATTAAAAAAGCACTCTTCAAACCTTTAAATCTCCGCATTACCTTGTGTATGTGGAACCGCCAATATACTAACTTTCGCGATTTCATATACATAACTGTTGCTTACAAAGGCTTTGCGCTTTTCTCTTTTTCATTCCTAAAGGCATTAACCAGCTCACGAAGTTTGTTAATATTTCGCACAAGTGATGATTATGATATGATTGCAATTTCCGGTTGATTAATAAAAACAGTACAGCATAAGAATGTGTAAAGGCGAACGAAAACGTGTTTATATAAAAAAGTTAATTGAAATATATTTTTGAAATTTATTTTTTGTGGGAATCGGTATACCGGTACATACCGGTATAGACCTAAACGTTATTCCTGATACCGGTATTTTCTAACCGAAATGGATTTCGGTATCGGTATCGATACCGGTATCTAATTTTAGCGGTATTTGAATCGGTATCGGTATTTTTACGATACCGTTTGCCAACCTTGGTTTTAATATTATTTGGTAAGTTGTTCCATAAGTTCACAGCACTACCAAAAAACAATCAAATCAAACAATCAAAGCGATAATTCAATCATTAAATTTATAGAAATCAACGGAATTCTCTAGATACTTTTACCCGACTGCGCAACGCAAAGAAGGGTATTGTGTTTATCAGTCTATGTACATATGTATGTATGTATGTGTGTTCCTTTACGGCACTATATAAACCGAACGTGTGGACCAATTTTGTTGATTTTTGCACATACGGAAAAAAATAAATAAAAAGTCGTCGAATTGTATCAAAATGGGTATCATTCGACAGGTATTTTTAAATCACCTTAAGGTTTCTCTTATGATTTTTCATTTGGAATAACCACGTAGGATATTTAACGGCTCAAAGTTGGTCGCAGTCCGCGATTTGGCTTTTTTTATAAACACTTTTTAAAAAACAAATTTCATATTACTTCGAAAAATTATATTGAAAACTCGTCTTAGTACAAAAAACATTATTTTTGATTTGTAAACATCTCTACGCTAGGGGGTAAAAATCTTTTTCACAATCACAAATTTTGAGTAAGATGAGATGCACACTAGTGACATGAGAGATTTTTAAAAAGCTGTACTACAGTGAAATATTCTAAAACAAACGCTAAACAACTGTGTTGACAAGACAAACAACTGAAAAAAATGTGTTGTCAACAGTGTTGTTTAGCGTTTGTTTTAGAATATTTCGCTTTAGTAAAGCATTTGAAAAATCGCTCATGTCTTATAATGTCTTATATATGGTCTTGTGCAGGTCACTAACGCATACGGCGTTATAAAATCGGTGTGAGCTATGTATGAGTGTTTAGTGTAATCATACAAACAAGAAGTATAAAGAAACTTAAGAACTGAATAGAAATACACTCATCTGAATTTTAAAGCATACCTTCAGGAGTTAATTTTAATAGAATATGCTTGTGAAGTGTAATAGTGTTGCCAGTGGGAATAATTTTGTTAAAAAGTTGAAAATATAAAATAAATAATATATATATAAACTTTTAAATAAAAGAGCGTTTTAAATGTCAAATATTTGTTTAAAAGATATATAGCAGTCCTTATAGAGAATTTATAATATTATAGTATAACATATCTTCATTACGTACTATTGCCTTACACTGAAGCTGGTGCAGGACAATTTGGTATCAATCTATGTATATCTCATGCCAATTATTATGGGTGGAGATTTTAATACAAATTTTGCAAGCCCACAAACGCAAGCTTTATCAACATTTTTATTTGACGTTTTCCACTTGCATATTAGCAGTTCTCCACAAACCCCCCACATCTAATAATTCCACTACTATTAATGCAGTTTTCCATAGATTTTTCAATACAGTAGAGTCAAAAATTAATATATCATAAGCCAAATTAAATTTGATAATAATTAATGAAGAAAAAGCACTATGGTTAGTTCCAAATATTCTGACTAACACAGAGTTGAACGGACCAACTAGCTGTTTTCGAAGGCCATTAAACCTTCATCATTAGCGTTTTTTGTGTTTGGTCTTAAAAAGCGATACGAACTTTAGCCTGTTTAATTCATAAAATATAGAAACAAATGAAGGTCGAACAATAATAATTAACTAGATATACCAACGGACGACACAATCGTCCGTATTCTAGAATCTAAGGGCCTAATTTTGTAAAACGCAACGCTTAGCGTTGACAAATTTTCTATGTATTTTGTTTTTGTAATTAAATTTTTTCCGTATAAAATTTATCAACGCTTGGCGTTGCGTTTTACAAAATTAAGCCCCAAATGTAAATAATTTTATTAATATTCAAAGAAAATGTATCTAAACAATATACAAAACGCATTAAAACACACACACCTACATACTGACATACATATGCAAAATTAAATAATACATGAAATTAAAAACAAAAACGAAATCCCTTTAACTAAGCTGATTCAACAATATTGAACTCTCTTCCTTTAAGTGATTTATGGCTTTCATACAATAACAAATAAGAGAAAAAAATTTTGGATTAAGAGAAATAAATAAAATATAGATTTTTAACATTTGTACTGAAAACCCTTTAAAACCATATAAATCTTTTTAAAATCGGTGCAGTAGTACCAGCGTAAAAGGAATTACAAAAAACATGAAACATGATTGCCTATTAATTATATAGATATCTTATTTTAGTTACCATTAGCTAATAATAACTATTTGTACTTAAGGCATGTACCATAGATGGGAAATTTGCAGTACTACTAAAAATTCAGTAAAAATAATTTTTTAAACAGTAAATTTTTACTAATTACTAAAATTTTTTCTGCAATTTCTATAAATGATTTATTATATGATGAGGTGCATTAAATTTTCAGTGATCAGTAATAATAAAATTCTACCAAGTGGCTAAATATATTTCATACAAAAATTTCAAAATTTGAATGAAAAAAACTTTGCCACTTGCTAAAATTTTATTTGTAATACGGCCCTACGATTTTACTGGTAGTGCAAATTAAATTTCATTATCAGTAAAAATTTACTGAATTTTTTCAGTAATCAGTAAATTTACTGCTTACTGCAATTTTTAATGCAAAACGAAAACCAGCAAATTACTATGTATTTACAATATTGAAAGTTTCAATACTTTGAATTGATTAAATTGAAAATATATACTAAAAGCATAAATACTTCCAACTTTAAAAAAATTTTCATTACTAGATGTTGACACATCTCCTCTGCGACCGGACTCACATTGCTTTTTTTCTCTAAAATTGCATTCGTTTTTAAACTTATTTCTTAAATTAAATTTTATGTACGAGTATATGTTTGTGTTTTTTAAATAATGGATTCACATTTTCGTTTAAAATTATGAATGGGTAAGACTTATTTAAGAAATCGTCTTCATGTAAATACTGTTCATATTTAATACAATCGAAAGATTTAATGAAATATTATTCTAATAATAATTATGATAAAGATATTTTGAAACGTTTAACAAAAAAATTTAAATTATTCCAATTATTATTATATTATTACAATTGAGGAACTGTTGAACTTAGAACCTGGATATTATATACAATGAAATCATTATAACATACAAAAAATGGTTTTAACTTAAAGTTTATTTTTTGAGCAACATACAGTATGGTGCAAATATGAGTCAATACATACCAAAGTAAAAATATGAATTTTTTATTTGTTTTAAGTAACTTAAACTACATATTTCTTTTATTTAATAAATATATATATTGCACCAGTCTTATTAAATAATATTAAAAATATTGTACATTCGTACGTGGTAACAAAAAATCATAACTTACTTAACTAATAACTATTTTCCCCAACAAAAAAAATAATTACTTCCTACAATAAGCAACATAACTACTTCCAAAGAATCTATTATTTTAGTCTCACGCCTTGTTAAAATCATTAAGTTAGTAATCCAGTAAGGATTAGCTTCAACCAAAAATGCTTAATTCCAAACTCGATTACGTTTTTTTTTAAATTTTTTGCTGGGTAATTCTGCCCTTAAACTTATACCCACACAAACCAAACTTAACATACAACTTATTTAACAAATAAAAGTCACCTGGCTTAGTGGGGTCACCTTACAGATGCGACTTGGCTGTTATTATGAAATTTCCATTTTTTCACATCACTAGCAGTGACGGCTAAAATTTATAGAGCTTTTAAAAGTATCGAAACCGGATACTCGTAAGTAAGAATCGATGTATCGATATATCAGGTTTTGAAATATCGGCGAAGTATATCGATATTTATTTTCTCAAATATCGTTATATCGAACCTATCCTGGGTTTGAGTGCCCTATTGACCATTAGGCAGAATGGTTATATGTACGATTCCTGCTGGAGATTGTGAGTTTTTCTGCAGGCAAGCCAAGGTAACTTCACAGTTTGCGTTTGATTTTATTGATTTTTTACCAGAATATTTGCCACCCCATATATTATGGCTATACTTGCTTTAACGATTTCTCATGAAGTTTTTAATTATACTTGAACAAAAAAAAAAAAAAAAAAAAATAACAAATAATATTATTTTTGGGGTAATTAAATTATATTTGTTTTTGTTGTTTTGTGCCATAAATTTTAAAATAATTTTTATACCTTCGGAGTGAAAATCCTCATTGGGAAGTTTCATTTGCAGACACAAAATTATTTTGTTGCAAAGTATCCAGAATGTAATTATTTCAAGTCATATTTCTTTATTATACTACTTATTTGTGCTTCTTATTAATATTAAGGCAGATAACATAAATGGCAGGAGTAGCCAGACAAAGAGCCACATGCCCCTTCCAAAGTGGGATTGAAATTCAGCTTATTTCGATTTCACAACAAGGCCAAATGTCTTAGATTATTTTACGGTTAATTAGTGAGTATCATAAGAATACGAATATATTGATACAATTTAATATTTATTTTATGAAAATACGCGTGTAGATGTGTATAGTACGTGAGTGAATAAATAATATTATCAAGCAGTAGAGGAAAGGAATTTGATACACCCAACAAATGAAAAGGTTTGAACTAAAATTATATTAAAATTTAATTTAATTTTAGTTAAAATTTAATTCAATCTTAGTTCAAACCTTTTAATTATTAAATTAAAAATAAATTAAAACTAACAACTATCTAGATCAGCTCCCAGTGTTTTACGGGTGTGCGAGTATATTATCCAGTTCTTAAAGAACTACCACTAGTACATGCTCTTACCTGTTGAATTTAACATGGGGATGCGTTAAGAAGGTGGCAATTTACCCCCTCTGCACAACCATTACCTAGCAACGTAGATACCGATATAGACCTTTATAATGCACTATCCCCAATTCAACTGATATTGTGTATTAAATTCATCAAAAAGCAGACATAAAAGTGTTGATCATTTATAACGGGATCTGTTTATCATATACATATGTACATATGCATATGTTTTCCACTGTTGAAAAAAAAATTGTTTTCTGCATTACTTGGAGATATAGAATTAGCTAGCGAGACGGGAATATCTATTTTTACATTAAATCATTAGACTTTGGTGTCTAGAGAAAAATGTAGATATGATTGAAATGCCACATGGGTAGCTCCTATTGCAAATTGAGCAAAAGCGCTAACTACTTCGCATGTCATACTACTGGGCTACGTCTAAACACACATACACTGGCATTTGCATTTGAGGTAAACAGCTTTGAAAGATCTTACACAACATTGTTGCCGCCAGCGTGACCGTTTGACCGACTAAAGTAGCAAATTGCCACTTTTTCGACTGCCTTGCCACTTTTTTATCTGCCTTGCCACTTTTTGTCTCCCTTTTTGTAGAGCCAATTATATAAAAATACATTAAAAATAAAAAAATTAGTGTAGTTTTCTCGTTTTATAATATTTTTGCCCCTTTTTTGAGATAAATCCCCTTTTGGTGCCACTTGTTGAAAAATGTCATCGGTCACCCTGGTTGCAGCCGAGTTCAGATTGGCTGTTATGCTCTCGTCTCTCGTTTGAAATCACAAAGCTCTTTTGTAAACGCTCGCACCTTGTGTACTTTGTGTATTTTTTATGCATTTTTTTTTATTTATTGTATCTTCATATATGAACTAACAATATGTATTCAAATTTTAAGTGATTAGCCAGATCAATGTCGGACATAACTTAGTGATAGTTATTAATAATACATAAGAAGTGATAGGCAAAAAAAAATGTATTTTCAAGCAGCTTCATCTGGAGTGTTTAGTATTAGAGCCCTTGTATCTCTCTTTTTTAAGCGGATGTGTCCAGTAAAATTCATAATATTACGAGCAAGCGGATTAGGATGTGACACGAGTTTTTTTTAGATATTTGCCTGCGTATTTTGCAATTTCTTCAGTCACTACTGGCATATTTAAATCACGATGTATATTTGAATTTTTGATGAACCATGGAGTCGATGTTAAATCAAATATAAAAATGGCCCCAGTATATTCCCCTGTGGCACACCGGATGAGATAGTTTCAGGCATACTCATAAAGTATCCTTCCACAACTGTAAATTTTCCAGCAAGAATGTAACTTTCCAAAATATTTAGAATGTTTATTGGTAAGTATGTCTTCAATTTCAAAATCAGGCCTTCATGCCACACTTTATCAAATGCCTGAATAACAAAAATAAACAGCGCAGAGCAATATTTCTTTTCCTCAAATGTTTTTCTTATAAATTGAACCAATCTATGCGTTTGCTTAATGGTGCTGTGCTGGCTTCTAAAAGCAAATTAATGGTCCGGGATGCACCCATTATCAGTTAAAATTGAAGATGATTTTCTCATGAGTTGCTTATCAAAAAGCTTTGACATTGTTGGCAGTAAGCTTATTTGCCTATATGTCTCAGCCTTGGTAAGATCTTTACCTGGCTTTGGAATCATTTTAACCTTGGAAAGCTTCCAGAAGTGTGGATAATACTCTAGTCGTCAAATGGCATTAAAAATGAATAACAGGATTCGAATTGCAGTACGAGGTAAATTAATCAGCATCTGATTACTAATTTCATCAATACCGGGAGCTTTTTTCGGGTTGAGCTCGGCGATTAGTTTATGTACATCACACATCTTAAATTTTAATGGTCGAGGGGGTAGAGCAACTACACTCGGCAAATCAGCAACACCTGTACATGTGTTTGGTGTAAATACGGATTTTAAATGCTTTGCAAACAAGTTACCTTTTTCAATATCACTCCTGGCCCAAACTCCGGTAGATGTGCGCAGAGGTGGCTTAAACTCAACGGGTGTTTTAAGCTTTTAAGCAGTGCGCCACAAAGAGTAATTAGATGCTGGTATGACATCAAGACCTTCCACATAATTTTTAAAAGATGCAGTTTTGCAGATGCAAGCAATTCTTGGAGTCGTTTAGTGCACTCTTTAAATCGGATTTTGTGTTTAGGTGATCTGTGCTGTTGCCCTTCCCTGTTAGCTCTTCTTTTTTCACGTACGAGACGTTCAACGTCTGTAGAATAAATTTTATTGAACCCAGTATGCGGATGGGAGGTAGTGGCATGTTCAGAAGCGTGTTTTATATTCTCGTTAAGATTGGAAATGTTAGATTCAATATCATCGGGTGTTCTTAACGTAATATTTTCCGTGCAATGACTACTAAGATATTTTTTGAGTCCCAGTCAATTAACACGATTTATCATCTTGACATGTGGGTGAGGTAAAGCGCTTCTCAGTGGGCTACAGATTGTAACGATCGTGGGAGAGTTATCGGACGAGAGATCTAGGGATGCTACAACGGGAATAAGACAAGCTAATCGCTTTGCGGGTTGTGTTTGTTCTTTAAAAACAAAAATAAAAAAAATAAAAAAAAATTAATAAAAATTCCCTAGAAATACTTTTTATGACGCCGAAATCTATAACATCCGGAATTTTTTCGTACGTATGTAGGCCAGTAAGTGGCTCAAAATAGCATCCAAGCCCATTTTTGAAATTGTGTTGAACAACGCTCGTCCTCTAGGTGTGATAAGACGCGAACCCCAGAAAGTATGTATTGCATTATAGTCTCCAGCTGCTACGAAACAAGGGCCAAGAGATTTGTAGAAATCCTCGTATTGATCCTCAGTAATTGCGAATCTAGGAGGGGAGTAAATTGATGATATGACAAAATTTGTACAAAAATCTTGGATACAAATATTTGCTGCTTGTAGATGTTCTTCACAAATGTTGTCAAGAATATAATGCTTGAGTCTTGACTTTATTAAAATTGCTGATCCCCCGCAAGCTCTTCGTCTTGGGTCCTTTGAATCATATAAAATGTAGCCATTAATTTTGAATAGACTTCTTGAAGTCAAATGAGTCTCAGAAACCAACATCAATATTTTTTTCCGTAAGGAAGTGCTCAAGTTAATTTTTATGTTGGCGAATGCCGCTTGCTTTCCGGGAACATACTTTTAACGTGTTCATGGCTTGTTAACTAATTCTTGAAGCATTGTAGACAAATATATGATACAACAGTTTCTTTTTGACAATCACCCTTATTCTTGTTGGCGTCGACAACATCAATTTAACACAACATCAACTTTGTGTTCCCTAACATTGTTACGACGATGTTGCCTGTTTTTCGATAAATACAATACACATATCCAATATTTGAGTCAGCTGATTAATTTTGCTTACAATATTTAAGTCAGCTGATTAATTTTGCTTACAATATTTGAGTCAGCTGATTCATTTCGTTTACTATTTTTGGTAGAAGTTTTTTTGAACAAGTAAAATGTTCGTAAATAAATTAAAATAAAATGTTTTTCTTTCCTATTGTGCTGAAGAAAATAAAAAATAATAGTGAAAAGAAGATTTCTCAGAGAAAAGTCAGGCATATGCCGTTACCCAATGAAAAATAAGTGATAAATTCAGACATATTTTTAGAAAATAATGAGTAATGTTCACAGTTTTAATATTTTAAAGTAATTTTCGGCTCAATAAAACATCATTTAGGCATGTATTGGATACAATAGAACCTGATTTTGGAAATAAAAGGGATCAGATCAACGCTTATTGGAGATTGGAGCTTCCTCCAAAGGGGCTCAGTGCTAATTGTTTTATATACGCGACCTATATTTGCTTCTAACTCAGCGTTGTTTGCAACCTTTTCTTAATTTAAACCTCAATTCCCACCAAATCTGTAAAAATAATTCTTTCATACAGTATACTTTCCCAACATAACATTTTTTTTACATTTTGCCATCCACCACTAGTTTTAATTGGTGAAATTTAGTACAGTCGCAGCACTTTCCCATTTTACCTTGAAATTATTAGCAACACTGCCCTTGCGGAACTTTTTTCAACTCTGCCACAAGCTTTTCAAATTGGTTGGGGTTGGTAATTTAAAGTTTGTCCATATCATCTGTTTCCCTTTTTTAAAGAATTTTTTTAAAATAAATATGTACATATGTATGCTTTGGTATATCTTATATTTCCCTTATTTAAATTATTTTTCAAATTCATTGAGGTAGGAACGGTAACATCAACATAAACATATGTTGACAGTCATCGATAAATGGCAATACTATCTACGGGAATACCGATTGGCCAAAAAAAAAAATTAAAAACGATGATGTGTTACGTTTCCGACACCAAATTGAGTGAGGTTGAATGTCTTAATAAATGCACTGTTTGCAACAAGGTTTATAAAAGTCGGTGAAGTTTGGGGTAAGCAAACGTGATAAAGGAGCGAAGAAGAAATTTAGTTTGGTGTAGTCCCGCCAACTCTTTTAAACTCGAGATTGTGCTATTACAAGATTCCTAAGTGCTTGCTTTTACATAAAATATTAAAAGTTTTAATTCTTGATGTTCTAACTTTTTGAACAAGTAATCCTTTCGTCATAAGGAATCAAAGTGTTCATTGAGTTTCGAAGTTAGCATTGAGTTGGTTAGGTACTGCTTACATTTTTAACACTGGTGGCAAGCGGCAGCCATACAATCGAGGAAGAAACAAATATTTTTCGAATTTAATAACAAATAACGGAGTTTTGAAGTTTTTTAAATATTGTTTTTTCAAATAATATAAAAAAATAAAAATATGAGATTCTAATACGGAAGACTAATCTTTATAAAAAAAAATTCATTAAAGTGCGAGTTTGACTCGCGCACCAAGCGTTCCATATAAACACTAGCTAGATATGTAATACTATAGGAACTTTAGCCTATATAATATATATTTTTTCGGTTTTTAGCGTTTTTAAATTTCGTTTTTTTTAGTTTTGGCCTTTTTAGCGTTTTTGGCGTTTACTCGGTTTAGGCGATTTTTTTAGTTTTGACCCTTTTTTCTCGTTTTGGCGATTTTTATTTCGGGTTTCTTGCGTTTTTATTTCATTTCGGTGATTTTTTTAATTTTAACGATTTTTTCCACTTTAGCTGTTTTTTTATATTTTAGTTTTAGATTTTTTTAATACTAATAATCTTTTCGTTTTGGCGATTTTTTCCGGTTTAGCGATATTACATATAGTTTTGGAATTTTTTATTTCTACTGTTTTTGAAAATTCCAATAGTTTGCCACTTACGGTTTCCAAGATACAGCAAGTTGTCAAAATTGCATAGTCAAAATTACATTAACTGAGAGAACACACTTTAATTTAGATTTTTTAAAAATTTTTGTATTAATTGTTGTAGTCTGTGTAAAAATACACTAACTACACTAACAAATTTCAAGTGCCTATATACATTAATTGTATGTATGTATATTACATAGGATTTTAACATTTTTCGTTGCTCGTTTTGGAACAACCTTTAATTTTTAAGTCTAATGTATTTGTGGTTGTAGCGGCCAAAGCTCTACATACTGTGTCCAAATTTCAGGTGCGTAGTTCTTACGGTTCTCGAGAAAATAGCCTGTGAAATAGAAAGAAAGACGGATAGGGTACGGAACCCTAAAAATAACTTCTACTTTTGTCGCGTCCGTTTCTCATTGACATTTACGTGCTTGATCTATTTTTTTTTATCAAAATTATCATAGGAAAACGGGATCTCCAAAAATTAATGAGTAGAGAATCATATATTTTATTTTATTTATTATATATTTTATTAGTTCCAAACAATAATTTTAAAAAGATAAAATATCAATTTAGTACCCCATTCATATCTACTGAAAGTATAGTTATGCCAAATATCGAAGCATTTCGGCAAAAAACTTTCTTCGTTGCCCGCTTCACAAATAATACCCCATACTTACATACATAAGTACGTAAATGGAAGTAAAAGATTATGTTTGCTGGATTAGCAACGTAATAAACAAGTTTAATGTTTGTGCGATTACTGGCTACTTAATCCAGTTAGATGTGTGTGTGGCAACTATGTATTCATTTCATAATTATAAGCATGCCACAAATATCAAGAATTAGAAGACAAAACAAGACAGAAATAAGAATATTTATTAAATTGTACGTTAATAACATTTATTCGACTAAATCAAATTAATTTGTTTAGGGGAAATCATCATGAATTCTTACCTCAAAAACAAACAACCCTGAGAATACTTGATTGCATGTATGTCGTATATTTTAACAAAAGTATATTCATTCATGTATTAATTCCTTCATTCATTACGAATAATGTGTGTTTATTTATACATACATGCATACATATGTATACATTAGGGGGCGCCTTAGTAAAAGTTTTTGGATTTTATCCAGTATCATCCCCCGAACAGGTGAAAATAAGTATAAAAAAAAGTATGATCTGCAAGATTTCAAGTCAAATGGTGAAGATTAAGGTCTGCCTCAAGCCCACTGAAATTCGGGGAAGCCCATAATTTCTCTGAAAATCTGTATTTAATGTATTGTAACTTGAAAGATATTAATTTTACAACCAAATAGTGGAAAAAAATTTTTTGCAATGAAGTTTACAACATAGTATCATATTTAAAAACTAAATTGAGAAGAATTGTAAAATCCTGAAGAATTAAAGCAAAAGTTAACGAAATGTCGATATAAAAATATAAAGAAATATATTAAATTTACTAACCTAAAGCTTAAAAAAATAGATTCATTGAACACATATAAAAGGTCGAAAAATTAGATAAACAATCATAAAACAGTTTTCTTTTGTTTTCTATGTTATAACACATATACACACATATGTTGACATTTTATTATCATTTTAATAAAAAATAAAAAATTAGCAATTAAAATCTGCAAATTAAAAAAGGTTATTTGTTGTTAGTTAAGCACGTCTAGATGCATTTCGTAGCTTCTTAAACAACTCGTTATTATATTTCAACCACAGTTCCAAATATTTAGATTACAAAACCTTAATGCTTATACATGAAACTCAATATATCGAATCTTTTTTATTGCAAAGTATACATATCAATTATAGAATCAAAACTTTCGTACTCGTTATTTTCAGTATCATTATTGTTTTTAAATCTCTACTGGGATAAATAAACCGCAAATAAAACTATTTGGGTACATACATTTGTTTTAAGCTTCTTGAATTGTAGAACATTTGGTTTGAGGTAAGGAGTTACTGGATTTAGAAATTTTAAAGTTACCATAAGTTTGGAACATATACATAATTTCTGGAAGTCTATTAAGCATTTGCGATAGCAATATTTTTAATATTATTCTCTATTATTAAAATTACAATACGGCCAAAAATATCGACAATTGCCATTTAAATATTTTCATCTCCATAAACAAATTTTTATCGCCAAATCTGACAACGTTGTTTATAAAAAATCAAAAGGTGATCAAAAAACACTCATATACATAGCTATTGTATACATGTATCAGTAAAACTTTGATATAGCAAAATGCAAACAAATACGAAAACAAATTCAATTATAAAAACCCAAATTCTACAAATTTTACAGGAAAATTTATGGCCTGTAATATGAACAGCACTGGGGTGGCATTAGCTAAAGTAGTTAGCACATTTACTACAAAGCCGAAGGTCCTGACTTCGAGCTCAGTCTGCGACAGTCATTAAATAACAGCACCATCCATCTTTCTGATGAGGTTTAGTGTTCATTTGTATCAGTTGTTGTAGAGAAGTCCAAGCGATGAAGGCATATTCACTGGCAGTGTTGCCAAAATGTTGTAGGCATTTCCCACCATATAGCCCCTGAAAACCCGCTAAAAACCGCTAGCTGAATACAAATAAACGCTTATATAACCGCTAAGTTTTTTATAACCAACATATATCTTTTTTATGGTTTATTGGTAAAAAAAGAACAAGATACATTTTATAAAATATGCATACATATACATATGTATGTATATTGGAATCTCATATTTCCCCAATATTTGTAAGCAAAATTCAGCCTACTCTTTAAGTAGCTATTTTATTTACTACAGAGTTTCCATACACGAACATCGAAGCAGGAAAAAGTAGAATCCAAGGGATGGAATAGTCCCTTGGATAGTATTAATTTTTAAGCTGATTCAGTATCTTTTCAATACCTTATGCGATAGACCCTAATTATTCTACACGTGTGGAATAATATCTTGCCGTTTTGGTTGAAGTATTTGTAAAATATTGTTAAGATTTCCTGACTTTCTGACTATCTGAAATTAAAAAATAGTGCTGATAAAATAAACTGTGTGGCTCAATTCAAATTGGCTTGAATTTTAATTTCGAAGGAAAATTTCAATAAAAAAAGTCTCTAATCAAAAACAAATTATTCAGAAAATGTTACTGTTTTGAGAGATTTTGGTTGATATTATTGAATGATTAAATTGGTTTGTAATATAATTTTAATTTCAAATTAAATTTTATTCATTAAAAATGAGATTTGTTCACTTTTATACTCGTATGTATGTATGTACTTATATACATATGTTTTTATTTTTATCCTCTTAAAGTTTCACATTATACTACACGACCACAATATGTAAATTTTTTATTTGCAAACATGACGTTAGTTTCTTTTCGCTGTACGTGTTTATATCAAAAAAAAAAAAAACTCAACATAAATACCAGGGTACGTGTCGCATGGCTGCGTTGAAAATACTTTATCTTGATTCAATATCTTTCTTTATAAGATTCAGAAAAACGCTGAAAATCCGTCAAGTAAGAAATTCTTCCGTTAAAATTCCCGCTGGTGGGTTTTTAAATAGACTTGCCGCTAATGAAAACAAAATACAGTCACATATAGCGGGAAAACAGCCGGTTTGGCAACACTGTTCACTGGTCACTGAATTATACCGACTTCAGCGGATACTAGTCCTAATGTAACATCAGAGCGCCCTCCTTCGTCAGTATTGTGTAGCAGCATCATCGACATTTGCACCAGAGTCGCTGCAATAATGCATTATTTAAAAAAGTGTACACTTGTCTTCTCTATCACTATCCCTTCCCTATTACCCCCTCTCATTATCTTCTCTTCAACTCACAGGTAGCACAAAAAGATCATTGGATTGCACCCAAGTGAGCTCGACTCTAAGCTTCACCCTTCCTTACCAGCAGCCTGCTAACATAACTAGCCTAAATAGCATTTCCTTACCATCTTTTGCACTATTACATTTCTTGGATTTTAGCGTTTTGTTGCGAATTCGAAAATAATCCTGTTTTGCCTGTATTAAAAATATTGTGCGGCTCATATTCTTCCAATAAGATTGGTAACTGTGTATTCCAGTCCGACTTGATCACTTGCACGTGCACTTTTCAAAACCGTTACTAGCTTAAAATTGTTGTGTTTCAAATGTGGGGTAAAGTGTTCAACTTTGCTTTTTAGCAGTGCCCCTCCTAAGCGCATGCTTTGAATTGGATATGGCGTAAACCATTTGGATAAACATTATTCAAGGCCTTCATAATCAGCAAAAGGAATTCTCCCGATTTTTGTTTTAAATTGTAGAGGGAGTCCTCGGTGGTACATTGAATTCTTTAGCAATTTGTTGCTTATATTTGTCGGAACAATTGTCGCCATCAATTATATAAATTTTTTCTCACGTAGAAGTTTATGTACACTTTCATCCACTAATTTTTGGCATGAATTAGAACAGAACTGACTGACGTTTGTGACGCATTAAATATCCACTTGCAGGCAAATTAAAATTTCGTTGTTTTGATATCGCGACTTTGATTAAAATTTATAAATTGCTTAATTCTGATTCCGGTTAGTAAAGGCTTTTCAATTATTACTTCGCTTCTTCGTTTGTTGCTCAAAATTTGTTGGTAATAACTATAAATCGTTTTTAGAGTATTTTTATATGAAAAAACTTTGCAATAAAGAGGTTTTTTTTTAGCGAACCGTGAAGAAAATTCGTTATATTGAGTTTCATGTATAAGCATTAAGGTTTTGTAAGCTACATAGTTGGAATTGTGGTTGAAGTATATTACTGAGTTGTCTAAGCAGCAACGAACTGCATCTTGACGTGCTTAACTAACAACAAACAACCTTTTTTAGTTTGCAGATTTTAATTGCTAATTTTTAATTTTTTTATTAAAATAATAATAGAATGGCAACATAAGTTCATACACACATATAAATACATACGCATATGTATGTATTTGTATAAAATTATGTACATAGAAAATAAATTTTTTTTGATATAAAAATTTTATTACTTTTTGGTTTTATTCAGTTCTTCTCAATTAACCCTCATATGCAAAAAATTAAAGTGTGCGTTAAGACAAAATTTCCACACAAAAACATGTTTAACGTACACTTGAAGCGTTTAGCGTACGTTAATTTTTTTGCATATGTTTGTAAGTTTTTAAATATGAGGCTAGGGGAAAACTTGTGGAAGTATGTCAAACATTTTTTACAGTATTTTGTTGTAAAATTAATATCTTTCAAGTAAAACATTAAATACAGATTTACAGAGAAATTCTGGGTTTCGCCTAATTTCAATGGGTTGACCCCTTAATCTTCACCAATTAATTTGAAATTTTTACATATCATAATTTTTTACCTATTGTCTCTAATTGGGGGGATGAGAATAAGGAAAAGTTGAAAAAAAAATTCCCCATATAGCTAAGACCCACACTAATATACGTACATATATTCTCACCCAGCGAAAAAAATAGTAAGCAGGCCTTTTGGAAGCCCTTTTTTGTCAGACACAAGGCCTCATTACCAGCCAGCCAAAGCCTTTTGCGTCCCCTTCCTCAACAGGCCTCCTACCAGCCTTCTTTTTCAATGTTATCTAAGGTGTTTGAATATGTTATTTTGTTTTTAGCAGCAAAGCCTTATCAGCTTTGTTGATAAAAACGTAGTATGTGCACAAAATGTGTGTATGTATAATAAAAAAAGGGCCTATGCAAAATCGAGTAGATAGGCTTTTCCTAAGGCCTTCCTGAGAAATAAAGCGGGCATGAAGAAGGCCTTTTAAGGGAAGGCCTCCAAAACTTTTTCACTGTATGTATGCATGGTATTAAACGTTTGCACACACATACACAAATGTGTATACATACCCAGCGGGAAAAGGAGATGTCTTTAATTTTTCAGACCTTATTAAAAGCCTCTCTAGGAATTTTTTTGTTCAATTACTATTCTTATCTAACGACTAAGGACTGCCTTATCGCATAAAACATAAGATACGCAAGGTAGAAGAAAAGGGAAGAAAAGGGAGAAGAGAAGGAGCGGAATTTGTGGTTTTTTCTTACTAAAACATAAGTAAAATTCACTAGTTTGAAGGCCTTTCAGAATTACTGGCAAATGACAACACATGTGAAAGAGATATGGGTATGGAGTGGAGCGAATAAGCCTTGTACATAGGCCTTCTAAAAGGCATCATTGCTCCTTGTTTTTTCCACTGGTTACACACATATATATGTATACATATACTATGTAGTAAATGTATGCATGCAGTATTTGGCAAATAGTTAAAGAAGTGCATACATAACTGGCGCATGTTGGTGATTAATTTCTTAACACTAAAGTTAAAGTCAATGTATAGAATGTAACTTGCATAAGGCAATAAACGTACTTAACACACTTCAACCCCTCTCTAATCTTCGTCGAACTGACCCACACTCTCTTTATGGGTGATGATTATTTTTTTCATATACAACCGTGTACAACTTGTTCAAGTGATTACAAATGTTTTTATGATTTTTATTATTAACTACTGCCCATAATACATAATTAATTTATAACGAGTAGAATAAATTGTTTTCACTGTATTCTTCTCTGATTTGCTCACAACCCCTTGTAATTTTTGATAGTGCCAGTGTCATCATTTTTGAAGATTTTGAAATAATCCCAACTTAATGAAATGTTCCCAACTTAGCCAAAAATTTATGGCTAAATGTATACGAAAAATATAAAAATTTGTTAAACAAATAACAGCCTTATTTATAAAAATTATTAAGGCTTTATTCACGCTTTTTAAGAAAACTTTTGTATGAAAATTTGTTTTAAAAAAACTTCATAAAGCCTCTGTAAGTTTTATAAATAAAGCTGTAAGTATTTAGCAACTTGTTAATAAAAATAATTCAAATTTTTATTTTCCTGAAAAATTTAACAAAAATTTCTGAAATATTTAAGAAGACAACCACCATACATACATATGTACCTACATACTCACTTAAAATTACTTTTTAATAATAAATTTAATCAGAACTCTTTCCTTGAGAAGAAACTCGCATACTCTATTCAAAATTTCAAGTGAAATACTGTCAAACTACATATAAAAAGATTGGCATGAACTGTTTCTGAAAAAATTGTTTGCAGTAGTAGGACTATGTGGGACATTATTCATGAAGCGGACAAAGAATTATGTTTGGCCGAAATTCCTCTATATTTGGCAAAGCTATACTTCTAGTCGATATCAATGGGTGTTCCAAATATTTTATTTTATATATGTATATGTATATGTATGTCGAGTTATGTGTTAGCACCAGATAATGACAAAAGTAAGTTGGACGTAAAACAACTACGAATTCGTGCAGCTAAAAATAAAAAACACGCAAAATACAAAAGCACGCATTAATTTTAAACCGAATACTATACGTAAAAATATCCAAAAACTATTTGTATACGCATTTTTTAAATTATCCAGCACAAACGACAACAACTAAAATTTATAGATTGCGTGAATATACAAATATTCTGAATATAAAAATATTCTGAATATTAAACCGAATACACATGAGTAATAAAGATGTATTTTATTTACACACACATAAGGCACGTTTTCAAACAGCCACAACTTTTCTATTCCATTTTATGTACACAACAGAGAAAGCCAAAAAGTTAATTTTTGACTGTTCAATACATATCGATGCTCCATCGACTATGAGTATGATAGCAGACTCGCATCAACAAGCATGCTTACATACAGGCACACATATGTATCTATAGCAATGATGCGCACACAATGCCCCCGGGGGCCGAACAATTTTCGCGATTTACACATACACAACAGGAATGTTGACGAAGCGCACTGCAAAGAGTACAAAAGTTATAATTTTATTCAGTTGTATGCCAACTTTTAAGCAAGAAGGTTGATGTCGCTTGATTTGTTATGATACAACAACAAAATACACAGTTGAGATTACAAGTTAGAGAAAAAGAGAAGAACAACTGAGTAAATTTATGATTTTTTTTCCAACATTTGAATACACTTGGAATAATTTTATGTTTACATATTAACCATTTTTTATTATTTTGAAATGTGGAAGGTATATTATGAGAAAATTTTTTTATTTTCACTAAACATATTTAATGAAGCTGAGTGCCTTGTATGCAATCAAAAATTAAAAAGAATAAGTGCATAAAGTTTTAAGCGTCATTATGAAAGTCGTCATTTAGAAATGTGTAGTTTGTCAGGGGAGGACAGAGATAAGCTTATTAATTAAACATAGTTCATGTTATTAATTAAACATAAAAAATTTTGTATACAAAAACATTATTCAATACATTTACCAGCAAATTTCTCCTAGTGCACTCACCACTACACACACATTTTGAATCTGTTTCTCTTTGTGGACAACGCTGATCTATAGCTATCAGCACAAATAAGTGCTCATATCGTTCAAACCAATGTGCTAGTTCGATCAAACCAATGTGCTATAGATATTCGTATCAATACGTGTGCGCACAAGTATGTAATGACTTGTATGATTATATGAACAATGTTACCAAATATGTATGTACATAAAAGAATCCTTGTGTATAAATTTAACAAATACCTAATTTATATTATGCATATACCCCCTTATGCAAAAAAATATTTTACTTTAGCTTTAAAGTTCATATCAGTTGATAAGCACTTTAAGGCTAATATTGCTTTGTTAAGAAATTGTATGCAAAACACAGCTTTAATTATTTTGTTATTTAATAATAAATACTGACAACACCACCGTGTTCAACAACCACTTCACAGCTTAAGATGTACAAAATCGAATACAATTTCATTCGGGTAGTCAAATTTTTTTTATTTTATTAAATACATTTTTATTTTCTTGAAGTAAAGCAACCTAATTTAAACAATATGACCTTCTGACACGTTAGGATAACAGATAAACATTTCTATGAAGTATACGTAAAAAAATATGAGGAACAGAGAACAATTATCACAATTTCTTTTATTCGAATGAAATGAGTATTTGAATATCGAGCTCTTTTCGATTTGTTTTGATTGTATGTACATCATTAAAACATTTTTGTACAATTGTATTTATTTTAATACTTTTTTTATGGATTTTACCATGTATTTTGCATCAGTTGAATAATTTGATGATGTTTTCCATTACATGACAGAAATAGTAAATCTAAGCTAAGAGCTAGCTTCATTTGCAAATGTAAAATGAATGAATATGTGCTTTATTAACAAATATATTTGGGGTACAAAATACACATTTTGAAAATATCAACTTAAAGTAGTCTTAACAAACGTGAGGACCTACTTTAGAAATTTGACATAATAATTTTTTTAGAATACAACTTTAGTTAACATTGCTTTGCAAAGCGATGTTAAGTTTTTTTGTATAAGACCCTTAATAATTAAGTCTTTTTACGAAAGTTTTTGCCAACTCAACCAGTTTCATGAAAAATGCGTAAATGCGTGGCGGTATTCTTTAGAAAATTTCTACTTAAAAAAGAAAGAATTATATAAACTAGCAATGATTAAAACAGTTAAAAAAATATTTTAAAGCTGATTATATAAGCCGTAAAAAAAGCAATAACTCGAAAATTGGCTCACAGCATATGTATCGAGAAAACTTGAAAAATTCGAATATATTCAAAAAATTTCGAAAAACTAAAAAAAAATATTTAAAAAAACACTCAGTAGATTTGAATTATCAAAAATAATCAAGGTTGGAAACCGAAACAAATAACTGTATCGGTATTGATACCGGTACAACTATTTTTTAAATTTCGGTATCGGTAACGGTATCGGTATTTTTTTATTTCGGCATCGGTATTACCGGTACATACCGTAACCGAGTTTATAATACCGGTATACCGATATAACTGCTAAATTTATTAGTTCAGATACAGACATAGCAAAAAATCTTATTTTTTATTAAATTACTTCGAAAAGTTAGTATTTTTACATTAACATATAAAAACATTTAAACTTATATGTTTCTATATACGTTTTTATACTTTTATTAAAAAATAATTTATTAAAAAGTAAAATAAGCAAACTGCAGTTGAAACATTGCATATATGTATAAAGTATACATTTTGGTTAATTTAACAAAATGATAAAAATAAATACATTACATTGTATACATATTATATATGAAATACATGTAGAATATATATATATATATATATATATATATATATATATATATATATATATATATATTCGTATTCGAATTCTCGAATATTCGGCAGTTTTTAAATATTGGTATTCGTACTCGCCAAATTCAGAGAAACGAATATTTAAATATTTCAATTCAAACAATAAACGAGATTCTTGTAGCCAACTTAAAAACAAACAAAACGAATTTCTTGTACAATTAATATTAAAAAAAGTTAAAGAAAGTAATTTTCTTCACCTCAAGAGAGCGGTCTTTACCTTAAGATGTAAAAGTTTTGAAAAATTTTCTTTATCATTGAATTAGACCTATTTTTGTTCTAAATATCAAATTCCAAAATTTATTACGCCACCTTAAGACAAGATATGTTTTTAAATATTTCCAAATATGAAAATTTTTTAAACTTTAGTTGAACTATAGTGAATTTTAATCAGAAATAATTTCTAAATCGGGCTTAAGTTCAGCAATTTCAATTCTTATTGAACGAAATATTTTTTTATTAATTAATGTGAGTTTCTAAAGAGAAGAAAAAAATATTTCCAAAAATCTAATCTGCGCCCGGCGAAAAGTAAGAAGAATATTGCAAAAATACTGAAAGGATTTTGTGTTTTTTTTGGAATTGCCGAGAACTCAAAAGCAAATTCTATTTTTTATTACTTTCTTTGTATTCATTGCATCATTTTCTACCTAGGAGAGACTTTTCATCCGAAAATATTGATTGGCAAAATACTTTTATAATACCTAAATAATTAACCTACGTTTTCCTTCAAAAAAACGGCGGAAATAAACTTTTTTTTTCAAAATTTTAATGTTACAAATTTTGTCCCTTAATTTTAGTATTTTTTCTTGAACATTTTCTTAATTGTAAACCAAAACCCGGAAATGTAGCAGACTTGTTTTATGACTTGAATAGAAAAAATATCCACTAGCAAAAAATATTTTTTATCTGATCAAAAATATGACCTTGGCATCGGTTTTAATTTTTCATTACTTCTGACTTGAGCTCTATGACACCTCTTCAAATGCTGTAAAAAATTTCATAACAATCGGACAGGTAGTTTAGAAACTAAAAGAAGAAAAATTTTTTTTACAAAATCCTCACTGTGTATCGGGTACTTTAGGCCCCACTAGGCAGCAGATCCGACGGTACCGAGCTAAAAAATTAAGACCGCATTAATGGCAGCAAACATCATATTTTAGACAGCGCACATATGTGCCCTTAATTATGAAATTGGTCGTCATATATTTCTCTGGTCTAGATATTTAGTAGATCACATTTGAACAAATTAAAAAGTATTTTTATATTATGCAGCATTTTAATTTAGAGTTGTACTAGTCTCGATTTATATAAATTTATTTAATATTTTTTATATCAGAAATAATTCATAGTTAGGCTCAAGTTCAGTAATTTCAATTCTTATTGAATGAAATATTTTTATTAATTAATGTGAATTTCTAAAGAAGAGAAGAAAAATTAAACTTAGACTTTAAGCTGGGGGAAATACCGATACTTTTCTGTGCAGCTACGCACTTCATCAGCACCCTAGTCTATCTACTTGGGTAGAGATTCTTATTAACATCAGCTATTTAACTTAATTGAATTGAAATTACTGAACTTGAGCCTAACTATGAATTATTTCTGATTAAAATTCACTACAGTTCAATTAAAATATCTAAAAATATTTTTTATATATTTATTGAAGTTTTTCAAAGATTTATTTGATATTTCGAAGCAAAAATGCACATAACTTGGACCAGAGCTATTCAACCTTTTTGGTTCGCGTACCACACAATATCGTCACTTTTGCTAACTTCATGCCAATTTTTGCTTATACATAGGTCCGTCAATCTCCATATTAGTTTGTGTATCTGGAACAGCCAATATACTAACTTTCTCGAATTCATATATGTACATAAATGTGGGTTAACATGGCTTTGCTCTTTTCACAAATTTAAAACATTTACTTATATGTCTAGGGATGTTTTTTGTTCCTAAAGGCTTTAAGCAGCTCATGAAGTTTGGTAGTGTTTCGAACTAGTGATGATTATTATATGATTTCAATTTACGGTTGATTAAAAAAACAGGGCTGCATAAGATTTTGTCAAGGAGAACGTGTTTATAAAACAAAGTTAATTGAAATATATTTTTGAAATTTTATTTTTGGTGGGAATCGGTATACCGGTACGTACCGGTATAGACGTAAACGGTATTCTGGATACCGGTATTTTCTAACCGAAATGGATTTCGGTATCGGTATCGATACCGGTATCTAATTTTAGCGGTATTTGAATCAGTATCGGTATTTTTACGATACCGTTTGCCAACCTTGAAAATAATCCATGTAAAAAAACATGTGAAAATTCGGGAATAATTTCTTAATTGAAAAAAAAACTAAAAAATTTATTAGAAAACGCTAATATTGTAAGGAATGTTAAAAACTTGGAAAAATTTGCGAAAAAGATATCAAAGTATGATACTGATTCAAAATCTTTAAAACTGTAAATAAATCAAAGAATTGAGAACTTCACTTTTATTGAGAAAAAAGAAAAAATTAGCGATAAATTGTAAACAGGCCCTTAAATAACTTCCAAATACCTAAAGAATTAAGGAAAGCCAAAATAACGAAAATTTGCTCAAATTCACTAACATCAAATATATATATAAGTAGATGGATTAAAAATTAGTAAAAACAAGTCAAGATTTGGCTACAAAGTCACTTTTATCACGAACATTTAGAAAAATTGCAAAATTGAAAACAAGTGCTAACACTCATAATTACTTCCGTAAATATTGAATAGGGCTTAGGTATAAAGAATGCGAAATATTTAATAGGGCATAGGTATAGGGAAGACGAAGAAAGTGGTGAGTTTTGTGTTAAAATATTTTGATAAAAATTTTAGTACTTCAACAACTATAAACTACTATTTCTGGCAAAACTTATAAAAAAATATTTAAAAAATCGAATGTGTTGCAAGTCATGGGTATATCGATAAATATGCGTAGATATGAGGGATATAACGAAGAATGCACATCGATACATACAAGTATGAAATAAAGTGCGCAGGGGTACGCACTAGCATAAAAAATGTTCGATATGCGCTGGAGTATCCAAAAATTTTTGTATCGTTTGGCTTTCCCTGGTACACAAATGATTGTATACAATGGCGAATGATCAATAAATATTCCGAGTATGACTGTATTATTTTTTTTACTGAATAAATATGAATGAAATAACTATTTAGAATGAAAGTATGAGATAGAGTCAATTAGTTTAATATGCATGTGCCTCTTTTTTGCAGCGTTGTTTAGTGTCTTGCATACACAAAGTAGAGATATTCTTTTATGTTGGAATCGGCTTAATACCATATTCAGACGGCAACATGAACCACTTGGTTTGCTTTCTGAACTACGATTGCCAACCATGCCGCTCAAACGACACATTCGGCGTTCGTTTTGACAAATATTTTTGCTGCAGTAATGCCAACTTATCCGTTTTCGGGTTATATTTAACACGTTTGCAGTCACTCAAAACTCGAAAATAGTGTATGCCCCAAACTAAAAAAAACCGCAAATCTAGCACTTTTTACAATTATCTTTCAGCGCTTTTAGCATTTTTTACTTATTGTTCAATATGGCTACCTTTGCGAACTTTTTTCCCTTTAATATAGCAATGTCGACTTTTTATTAATTTTATTTTTCTAGTTTGCTTTACCAATTTAAAAGAGAAGAATAATATAAGGAAGAATCTAGAATAATCAGCTATTTCTTTCAAATTTTTCGTGGTTTGAAGGATATTCAGTACATCTAAAAAAAAGACAATGTATGTATGTTTTTGGAAGTGCGAGAAATCGAAATTTTATTTAATAACGACCAGTTTTATCTAGGCCAGGCCAAGTTCCGGCCAATGCACGCAGTGTGTATACTTACAGGAAGCCATTCGAGCTGTTTTTACCCCCCTCATAATTAGAATAAATTCATGTTACCTCATGTGCGAAGTTTGAAAGTTTTACAATGAAAGGTTCCGGAGATATGGAGAAGCAAAAAGTGCATATTTTAAGACACTCACTGACCACTGACCAATGACACACTCATCAAATTGATGAAGCACTTCCGCTATAGCTACAAAGCTGAAATTTGTTACACGAGTAGATCTAGGTGAGCAATGAACTAGAAAAGTCTGAAACCCCAAAAGATTTAACCGTGGTAGGGGGGGCGTGGGTACGCCCATAAAAGTTAAAATTTGCTCTAGTGAGCTGAAATTTGGTACGGTACACAAGTATAACTAAGTGAGCTTACCTAAAAAAAATCTGAAACCCGAAAAGTTTTACCAAGGATGCGGGGCTACGCCCATAAAGCTCAGAATTAAAAAAAAATATTTCTAAGGCGTTTAACTCAAGCGATTTTATTGAAATTTGGCACACATGTTGCAATAATACAAGGCTCTAAATTTTTATTGAAAAAAGTGGGCGCTAACACGCCCATACAATTTAAGCCTCCTATTTCATATGTTTCGGGTCAGCACTTTTAAATGCACTATTTATGTATTTACTATTATCCTTCTCCGACGAAAATAAACAGGGGCCAAGGCTTGGCACTCTCTGAAAGAATTTAAGTTTTTCATAAGTTTAGTTGTAAACTTGACACAAAATATAGGATTTTGTGCAACACAAATTTTTTAAACAAATTTTAAAACCTCCTTTCTATACCAAAAATCAGCATAAGGTTCGACCATTAGTAGACTTCGCAAATTATTATGGCATATTTTTCAAGAAGCCTATCTAATCCTGTACTGCATTCTATTGACCGTCTTCTACAAAAGAATGTACCATTTATATGGAGCTCAGAATGTGAGCAGTCCTTACAAAAAGTGAAGAAAGATATGCACTTGGATGTACTACCACTAGTTTTGGCTGTAGACGCCAGTCTGTACGGTGTAGGTGCTGTATTAGGAACAAAAAAGCCTATCCCAATTAAAAGTGCAACAAAGTATAGTAAAAATGACAGAGAAGCATTTTTTTGCAGAAAATTTATACTCTTAACAAATAACAACCCCATTGTACAAATATTTTCGCCAACAAAGAAAGGACTGCCAATATTGTCAACCTCATACATGCAGTATTATTCTATTTTGTTACAATTTTTAAATATGCGTAAAAATTCAAAAGACAACGGTAATGTAGATTAAAGACCTGCAAAAGACGTCTTATAAGAACTTTTAAGACATGAGGGCAATTTCAAATGCTTTACTACAGTGAAATCTTCTGAAACAAACGCTAAACAACGTTTTCGGCAATACATTTGTTTAACTTATTGCAGGTATAAGAGTAAAGAAGGAAATAGTTCGTGACTGAAGAATTTGTGGTGCTTGTGCTTTTTTCTCTCATTGACGCGTATTCTAACGTCATGCAAGTACATACATACATATCTACATAATTTTTGTATGATCTCTTATTTTTCTGCGCACATACAAACGCACACATGCATTTACATGAGTTTTGTGCGCTTGCGTTAAAAAACCTCCCTTAAACACAAACATAATAGCTTACAATCCAAATCTTACACACACACACACACCCAAACGTACAATATGCAAAATAATAAGCATATATGTATAAACAGTACTTATTTTAATTGTTTGTTTAAACAAGACGTCTTGGCGACATCGCTTGTTAACAGTCATACACACGTACACCAATACATCCATCGTGCTTCGTTTATACTGCGACAGCATTTATTATTGGCTTATTATAATGCATGCCACGAGAGTACATTTAAGAAACATGACGTATTTACATTTCAAGACTGCTTACGCAGACCACTAATGTAGATGCTATGTCACGTTTAGTGGGCAATTAAAATAATTGGGACGTGTTCACGTCGAAAAAAATGAAATTGTCCAAGAGGATACAAATGCTATGGAAGTTAATATGATTACATCTTTACCAATAAAATTAGCAGAGTTAAGTGCAGCCACAGAAGCAGCCATGCATATCAAAATATTGCGTGATACTTTAAAAGTAGGCTGCGAATACGACCGTAAACACAGATTTAACATCGAACAAATATAGTTCGGACTACAACAATAGCGCCTTTTAAGAGGGATTCCAGGCTAAATCCCAGAAGAACTTCGAATGTAAATCTAATCCGAAAAATATGCCGCATATTTTGGAATAAACTAAAATGAAAACGTTGCTATTGGTAACCCTCCTTTGATCGTGACATCGAAAATGTAGTCCCAAACTGTGTGGAGTGTCAAACAGTTCGATCGTAAGCTCCAAAAGTTATGCCAACACAACAACACAATGTGAAAACCACCCAGAAGAGTTTTTGAAAGAGTCCACGCGGATTTTTCTGGGCCATACAAGTGAGAAAATCTTTTTATTTTAATGGATGCTCTTAGAAAATTACCCTAGATTCACGTTGTGCCAGATATTATTGCAAAGTCCACAATAACCGTCTTATTCATAAACGCTTCATAAAGCTTCATAAAATATTAATAAGCAAAAATCGAAAAAACACTATTCATAAATGCTTAACAGCCTATTAAACGTTTAATAAACGTTTCATAACTTCGAAACTTTTAATATAGCCTCTATGCTACTTTAAGCGTTTGATAAACAATTATAAAGAATATTATTTTGATTTTTTCGGCGCCTTGTGTGAGATTTTCTTTGGTTTTTCTCTTCTATGTTTATTTTTTATTCTTATGAATTTCTTTGGAATAAAAAGAAAAATACATATGTAAGTACATTTAAACATCGTTGAAAATTGAAGAAATCCCATTCACTTGCAAAAAGAAAAATAGAATTATACACATAAGGGCATATGTATGTATGTATGTACGTACAAACATACGTATGTCTGTATGTCACTGCATGCTTACATATATATGTATGTACCCTAGACGAGATCTAACTAGTGTCCAACTGGTATTTTACTAGTACAGAAACCACCACCACTATTTGCCAACTGTAAACTTTCCTATAACATTTTAATGCTCAAAATAACATTGATTGTGTTTAGAAAATTACTAGTGATATTGGTACTAGTTAAGGACTACTTTATTACCAGTTGTTTTAAATAAAAATATGTGTTATATAGAGACATTAATGTTCTTGATTCAAATCCGCTTTCAATTGTTGTCTATCACGTTCAGATTTTTTTAAATCTCCCAGTAAAAAATTTTCAAGTTTTTGTAATGGTTTGTACTCTTTTAATGGCTTACAATGTCATGAGTGGTAATTATGTATAGCAATGATTGTCCTTTAATGAATAAAATAGCAATTTATTTATATCATTACGTGAATATCCGTAACACACTTGCACCTTGTGGTTCACTTGCAAAACCATACCATTAAAGGGAATTATTTTTTTATGGTTCAAAAAATTAAAAAATATAGTAATAATAAGAATATATGTATCCAATGGCTTGGAAAGCAGCGCGGCTGCATATTGGATATCTGTATCTGTACGTACAATTAGCTTGTAGAGGTTAAAAAACGTGACTCTTCATGTACGGAATTTTAACTGAACTTCTCCATCTTTATTCATTATATATAAGTAGAACATTTAACCCACTTTGCGCCACCGTCCTTTTAAAAGGTCCCGTTATTTTTGCTGCATTTCTCTACCAACACTTGATCTATAGATCTGATTTTTAACACACTGAAAACAGAACAAGTAACAGTTGACTGGGAGAGTTGTAATAGTGCGGTCGGTTGTTATCTACGATAAGACAAAAAAACACACAGCAAACAACAAAATATATTTTTTGGGGCTTTATTATTACGTTAATTGGTTCATAATATTTAAGTTTTGTGCTATGAAAAAAAATATAGCTTTCATTTGCTTTTTATTTATAAAAATATACAGTTCCGATTAAAAGACGGTGGCAAAATAGCCTACCTTTAACATTATTGTTTTATATAAAACAAATATTTGCTAATGCCGTTAATTCTGAATCAAATATTGGAAGAGGTAGAGAATTTGAGCAGAAAAGATCAACCGGACGAGATTTATATATTGCAACCAGAAAATTGTAATAAAGATGGTACAGATGAAGATAGTGGCGAAGAAAATAATGTAGATTTGTACAACTTGCCAGATGCCCAATTGCGGTCCGAAGCTGCTGTGAATAATCTATCCGAGGAAGACGACGACAGCGAAGGTGACATATGCTTAGCACACTTGGCTAAGCATCTGAACCAAAGAAGTATACTTGAGAAAAGAAAGATATTAAACTAACTTTATTTATTTGGAAAGAAGTATCAGGTTGTAAATATGAGCTCTATCCAATGGAATCATTTTTATGCTTCTTCGTTGATGAAATAAATCATAGTTATTCCTGAAAAATATAAATAAATACGCATCAGTCAGTGTTTTGCTTGACATGTCGGTGCAAAATGGTTGGCACATCTACCGTAATAATGGCGGTAAGCTGGATGGTCTTGTCTTTCGTCGACAAATAGCAACAGGTCTTTTAGAAAATTTTCAAAAACCAACATCTACAGCTGCACTAAAGTATGGTACAAGTTTTCACTCGCACTCCCGTCTTGATGGAAGAGATCATCTAATTGTGTATAAAGAACGGCAAACCCGTTGCATTGTATGCCACAAAAAAGCAAATTTTTATTGCTCAAAATGTAATATGACATTGCACCCAAAAAATTGTTTTGTGTTATACCACGGAAAAATAGTTCTGAAATTCATATTACCTTGTTTTTTTGGATTTTATAATAATTTTGTAATGATTTGAATTTATATCAGTTGTGTTAATAAAATTAATTTAAAATCAACAATAGTAGTTTATTTTGCCAAATTCCTTTTAAAAGAACGGCATTTTCCAGGAAAATTGTAAAAATTCAAAGAATTGTTAGTAACAATATTTCATCAGTGTTGCATTTTTAGAATAAATCAACAAAAAAAATAATTTTTTCACCAAAAAATTTTTTTGGCGTTAAGTGGGTTAATAAGTTTTTCATTCTAGCACTAATACATACTTAAATAAATGTAACTAAGAAATTAACTAAGAAATTAAACTTACAATGTTGCATTACAATTTACATTGATGTAACATAGCGTAGTACATATATTGAGTTAAAAGTTTAACGACAATTTAAACACAGTCGATATACGAAGGTGTAGCTGAGAGTCCCTACAAGCTCATGCAGTAACTATGAAAGAGAGATACCAAACATGCAATATTTGCTCAACATAACTCATTAAGATCGCTATTTGCGAAATATATGTATCGATTTAGAAGAATTGGCTACGCTAGGGGGTATATAAAAAATATTGTTGTTTTTTTCTAATTGTCCCTTTAAAGATCACATGCGGTTCCGGGAACCAAAATATTGCAAATGAGCCTATAGAGGCTAACCTAAATTAGAGCGTGAAGCATTCTATTAGCAGCAGGGTACATATTTTCAGTACATTCAAATAATATTTTATACGTTTAAATGTACTGAAAATTCGTACCCTGCTGCTAACGCAACGCTTGACACTGTAATTTAGGTTGGACTCTTAGTTGACAGGGAAAAATATTTTTGCCATCATTGTGCATAAAATAAGGCTTAATAAACGATTTGGTATACGCTATGAACAGAGATGGAGAGGAATTTAAGCACGCGAAAAGTAAATTTCCAAATCGAAGGAGGGCATATTGTTTGGTCCCCAAATATGATAAATATTTAAGGAATTGTTCTAATCTGAGCTGGCCAAAAAAAAAGAAGAGCATGGGTAACTTTCGAAATGTAGTCACAATTTTCCTGGAAATAAAAGGTCTGCGAATGTTGAAGAAATGGTACAAGACTTATTCTTGCATAGCAACAATTCGGATGCAACATGTCATTTTAAATACACTTCCTGCATTTGCATTTAGAATTTTATCGTTATACCATGTCTGATGAGCATGGTGAAATGTTCTACCGAGATAAAACGCCCATGGAAAAAAGAAAGTGGTCCCCAGATATGCTTACTGCTTGCTTTCTTTCTGGAAAATCATTCCTGAAACAGCAAATAAAACTTATAAAACATAGATCTACTAAGCAGTAGTTTATTTTTTATGTTATATTAGTATTTAATTTCATTTAAGATTTGAATTCATATAATAGAAGTCATATTTACGTGTCAGATTTCTTACTTTTATCATAATAAATACGTACATAATATTCCAATGTAAGTATTTCATTTAAATAAGAAAATCTCAAAAACTAGACGATTTGGATTCAGCAAACTAAAATCCATTAAAATCATATAATAAAGTTGTTATTACAGATTTTTCTTTAATTTTTATTTTTTGCAAAACAGTGCTATTAAGTTGTAATAGTATGAATCCAGGTACTTTTACAAGCATTCAAGGAGAAGTCTAATATTTCCTGGGAATGTTTACAAAATGCAATATCATCTTTATGTCATTAACCTTGTACAGTGTCTCACTCTCAGAAAAGAAATACTTTAATTGTTGTTTATATAATTACAGAAATCAATTCATTAAATTTTTCTTGATGCATAAACAATTTGTTACAAGGAATGTTACTTGGAATGAAAAATAGGACGCAGATTCCGATTGCAGCTGTGATGTAAAATTAATTATGCCAATCATTACACTAGTATTGAAAAGCGAAAAATAAAATACTTAACGCCCCACTGTGCATATTCATAGTTAATGGCATTGAAAAATTAATAAAACATTGTTGCAAATGACACAAAGCTCAGGCATAGAATAATGGTTAGATTTCTAATCAATTCTGCATAAAATATGATGGGTACGAATGTGCGTAAATGAATGTACATATATTAACGATAAGTCATTAAAATCAAAACGTATTTTCTGAAATCGTATCATCTCATGACTTGTATAAAAACAACATTAAATGAAATTCATAATAAAAATTATATTTACATAAACAGAAGCAAGTACAATAATTGGAAAAATTAATAGAAAAAAACTTTTCCGAAGAAAGCAGAAAAATAGTATTTGTACACTGTAGAGAGCCTTGACTTGTATTAAATGAGGAGAAAAAATGTTTTCGTAATATTCCGGTGTAAGTTTAAGGATAGTTTTAGGAAATTATCTTTAAAATATTTTCAGTCAAGATTAATTTAAATTATAATTTTATCTCCAGTTTCATAAGGATCATTTTAAATCTTTACTGGGTTTATCCCAAGGTTGGAAACCGAAACAAATAACGGTATCGGTACCGGTACAACTTTTTTTAAATTTCGGTATCGGTATCGGTAACGGTATTTTTTTTATTTCGGTATCGGTATTACCGGTACATACCGTTACCGAGCTTATAATACCGGTATACCGATATTACTGCTAAATTTATTAGTTCAGACAATGGACAAAGCAAAAAATCTTTTTTTTTCCTAAATTACTTCGAAAAGTTAAATAGCTGATGTTAATAAGAATCTCTACCCAAGTAGATAGACTAGGGTGCTGATAAAGTGCGTGGCTGCACAGAAAAGTATCAGTATTTCCCCCAGCTATAAAGTCTAGTTTAATTTTTCTTCTCTTCTTCAAAAACTCACATTAATTAGTAATAATATTTCATTCAATAAGAATTGAAATTACTGAACTTAAGCCCGAATAAGAAATAATTTCTGATTAAAATTCACTACAGTTCAATTAAATCTAAAAATTTCTCATATTTCCAAAAATCTTATCTTCATCCTGCGAAAAATAAGAAGAATAATGCAAACATACTGAAAATGCCCAGTTTTAGGATTTTGTATTTTTTTTAATTGCCGGGAACTCAAAAGCAAATTCTATTTGTTATTGCTTTCTGTGTATTGCATAATTTTTTACATAAGAAAGACTTCAGCCGAAAATATTTATTTGTAAAATTTTTTATAATATCGAAATAAATAACCCCATTTTTTAATGTTACAAATTTTGTCTCTTGTTCATAATAAGTTTCATTATATATACGGCCGATATAGTCTAAATTCCAGACCTAAACTCTGTGAAACCTCCTCTAATGCTGTAATAAATTAATAACAATCGGAGAGCTAGTTTAACAACTGCAGAATTATTTCGAATTGTTTTAGAAAATCCCCACTGTGTATCCGGTACTTAGGCCCCACCAAAAGGCACCGTCTGATCGAGCTAAAAAATTAAGACCGCATGTATGGCACCAAACCTCATATCTTAGACAGTGCACATATGTGGCCTTAATTATGAAAGTGGTCTAAGTCATATATTTCTTTGGTCGATATATTTTGTAGATTACATTTGAAAAAATCAACAAATATTTTTATATCATGCAACATTTTTTTAGAGTTGTACTAGTCTCGATTAATATAATTTTTTTTAACATTTATTAAATATTTATTGAAGATATTTTAAGATTTATTTGATATTTTGAAGCAAAAATGCACATGACTGTGGCCACTTTCATAATTAAGGGCACATATGTAGTATATTAAAGAAAAAATCTTTGCGACCAGTCTAATGTGCATACATTACAAAAACACTCTTCAAACCTTTAAATCTCCGCATTACCTTGTGTATCTGGAACAGCCAATATACTAACTTTCACGATTTCAGCTCACGAAGTTTGTTAGTATTTCGTAAAGGCGAAGAAAAACGTTTTTATATAAGAAAGTTAATTGAAATATATTTTTGAATTTTTATTTTTGGTGGGAATCGGTATACCGGTACATACCGGTATAGACATAAACGGTATCCTCGATACCGGTATTTTCTAACCGAAATGAATTTCGGTATCGGTATCGGTACCGGTATCTAATTATAGCGGTATTTGAACCGGTATCGGTATTTTTACGACACCGTTTGCCAACCTTGGTTTATCCATGTGCACTTTTACAAGCACAAAATTTGTTAATATAAACTAATTTAAATTTTGATTAGAATTGCACCTGCAATGATTTTTGTAAGCCCAACCACGACAGTTGTAACTTAAGAAAATAAAATGTGCATTGAAATCTCTTTGTAAGGATGAAGTATTCCTATACTTTAAATATAATATCTTGTCTTGTTGTATAGGAAATGGAAATAAATAAATTAAATTAAATTAAAATCAGCTTTGTTTTACAAAAAATCGAGTGAACCAAAAAATATTTTCGCCCAATATTGTTTTGTCAAATTATGATGTTATATTGACAATAATTTTTATTACTGTAGCTTAATTTTAAAAAACAATTTGTTGAAAAAAATGTTTAACAAAAAAAGTCAATTAAAATCATTGTTACATTAACACTAAACTTGGTTGTTATCGTAATATTTGAACACTATATTTCTTTTTGAAAGTGTTGAGTTCAGCTAATGGTTTGTGCACTGAGGAAGCCAAGTGAACATGTGAGCATTATTTAATTAACAAATATGTGGACAAGGTATCAAACTATTGGAAAAACACTAGCAGAATGAGACAACATAATATTCACGAAGAGCGCTACACCTTCATCATCAGCGTTCATGTGTTCACCAACTCGACAGTTGCAAAACAGCAAGATTTAAAAAAAATTTCTGGATTTTACATATGATTACAAATTGTATTATATATCCCAGGAACTAAATATTTAATAATTATTTTTTTCATTCTTTGTTTTGCTTATTATTGTCTGGAGAAGAATGATATGAAAGAAATAATTAAGAAAATTGCGCGGAATAAGGTAAAACGGGAAAAAACTCTACTGCTGGTATTTTTTTTATTTATATTTTTAATGAAATTGGTTTACAGTTTAAAGTCAACTCAGTTTCTTAATGGATGCGATAGAAGTCACAGGAAAATTCTAGTTTGAAATAAGAAATTAAATAAAATATCCAGGACATACTCATGTGTATAAAGAAAAAACATTTTTTATTATAATTTTCAACATTTTGCTTTAGCTGTACTTTTAGGCAGGAAACCATAATTGTAGACCTGCATATTGAGGCACCTAAGTACATTTTACTTATCTGCATAAAAAATTGTGCAAAGTTGATTGTGGAGTTAAGTCAAAAATACTGTAAGTGTAATAATATGGATTATCACGTCCTAGCTCTTGTATTTGTCATAAAGAGCATAGCTCTAAAGTTTTGTATGTAAAAATGCACAACAAAGACATGATTACTCATTTTCTTAAACGCCATTGTTCTGTATTTTATTATTGACAATAATGCGAAAACAGTAACATATTACTCTGTTGCATTCTCTAGTAGTTTCTTTATTGCGAGTTAAATTTTTTTGTGAAAAATGGCAAAAACAATTTAATGAATCTATGGAAAAATTGCTGAAAAGTAGCGATCAAAATAAAAGTGGCTAAAAATGGCTATTAGCTAAATTCACTTTTCTCCTAGCTAAATGGGATGAAAAATGGCTAAATTTAGCCAACAATTTTAGTTAATTTTAGTTAATATTTTTCGAACTTAATTTGTTTCTATATATATGATTTGTTTGAACGGGCTAAAGTTCGTATCGCTTTTTAAGCCAAATTACATGTAATAATTATTAATGAACAAATAACATCAAAGTTAGTTGTAAATATTCTGACAACACATAGTTGAACGGAACAGCCAGCCGTTTTCGAAGGCCACTAAACCTTCATCATCAGCGTTCTTCTGTGTTGGTCCACTGTGTGTGGTGTCAGTTGATGTAAATCTCTGCCCTATATACGAAACTTTCTTGCAAATGGAATACGTGAATTGTTTTGATTCATTGTATTTTAATTTTGCTAACACGTGTTTTCTAATGAAAGCCCAAATTTACCATCTCTAATTTACAACAGACTTACCATTGTCGTTTATTCTTTACTAATTACGCACATGTTAGTTAATTTGCTTATTTTTGTTCTACTTAAGAAAATTGCCAAATTGGCATCACTGGTTTGTAATGTGGTAGCTTTTCTAATAAGCTCAAGGGTCTCTTTGAAAGCAGTGAGATGTTTGCTAGGGTTGACATAAGTCTTTATGAGAGTAAAGTGCAGCATTTATCTGGATATCGTAACAACTGAGCCAAATAAATGGTTACGTAACATAGAGCATTTTTAAGTCCTTACCAAGATCTCATTAACTTGAAAGTCATTTCTACAAAATTTCACTCAGTATACTAAGTTAAAAATACCATACATGTCGGCCTAAATTCAAACTATTCAAAATCGTTGTTAGAGACGTGGTTCCATATCATTGACAGGTCGTCAGATTATGTGTAATTCACTTGATTTTACAACTGTGGTATTCAAACTTTTGGGGCACATGCTTTGTGCACCATCTCCCTGTTGCGGTGCATACGCTGATGAGTTTCAGGAGTTTCTTGTTAACAATCCACTATCAATGGTAATTTCATATCGTTTCCGGTCCATTCACGTACTGGATTTGGATCACCCCAGGTACCAGTAGCGCATTAATAAAGATATTATAAGCGTTCCCAACCAAAAAAGACTACAGACTATTTTCAAATATGATTATTAAAGTATCCGTTGGTATAGTTATTGAAATCATCCAAAAGCCGACAGCAAGTAAATGAATTAAACAATTATTTTTGTGTGTATGCATGTGTATTTGTGCGTAATTTTGTAATAAACATCTATATATACATACCTACATATATATATTTGTTTCCTCATTATTTTATATTTCCCCCATTAGAATCTGTGGAGCTTCCGATACCATCAATTAGATACATGCAAAAATCACATTTAATTAAGACAGTCAGGCAGTCAGTCAGTCCGCAGCAATTTTATTTCATATTCAATTCCAATGGATATAACAAATACACTTATTTATTTATAAATTCATTTATGAGTGTAATGCTTTTAATGTCACACACACCCACACACACACACACACACTTTCAAATAAACAGTTTTACCCTCCCAAGCACATAAATTAATACACAAATCAAGTCTCATGGCCCTTTGATAAACCCAAGAATGAATGAATGAATATCGGAATGATGAGCTCCACATAAGTTTCTTGATTGAAATTTACTTCTGAAACTAGTCCGATACCTGCAGGTAACGCCACTGACCAGTTTATGTACACTTTTAATTATATTCTAAACATAACATTTTATTTTATTTAATCAAAAAAGTTTTTCTGTTAAAAATTTCAATACATGGCATTAATATTTGAAATTTATTTCGGGCAAATGGCCACTGCGGCAGTCCTTGACGAAGCGTTTCCTGAATGTACAATGCTGAGTAAGCCTCTCACACATGACTGACCCTATTCCAAGAATAATACGAACAATTTTGGCCTCCATGACGCAAAGTGGGGTATTTAAAAAAAAGTAGAAATAATTCTGCAGTTTCTAAACGAGCCGTTTAATTGCAATGAAATTTCTTACAGCATTTAAAGAGGCGTTACCTAGCTTAAATCTGGAATTTAAATTATATATGTTTAAAAGGGGTGGAGCCAGACAGCCCCAAAGTGGATAACCTCGGGTTAATGAAAAATTCAAACCAATGCCAAGCTGATGTTTTTGATCTGATAAAAACGATTTTTTGCAAGTGGATTTCTCTATATAAGAATTAAAAAAAGTTTCTTACATTTATGCATTTTCACTTACAGTTTAGGAAGAATAAAATTACAATTTTGGGTTTTTAAAATTTCGAAACAAATTTAATATCAAAATCACTACTAAGTCAAAAGTTATACGACTTATTCCATATAAAACCAACCAAAAAATCAAAATTTTGGGACTGACCCCTTACAAATCAAACCAAACTCGATATTGTAGTTAAGTTTTTCACAACTAAAATTTTTACCAAAAAATATTAATAATACAATTTATTTATTTGACATATTGTCAGAAGTGTAAATAATACAATAATTGAAATTTATTTGCTGGTGGTTAAGCATGTCTATATATGTACGTATTTCATTGGCGCATGAACCAAATCATCAGTAGACTTCACCCACAAATTTTGAACAGTCCTCTTACTTTATGCACAGACTTTCAAAAACCATATCAAGATATTAATAATATTGCCGACTTCTTACTTTGGCTTTGTGTAAGTTAACTCGACTAAAAACTCTTTCTACATTTGCTTAAGATTGCGGTAGTCTAAAATAAAATTAGTTAACACGGAATAACATACTTAACATGGGAGATAAAGGACAGTAAATCCCTTTTTTTCACTTATGATTCTTTTTGAATCTAAAACTTTCAAGTGTATCAGGGAATTTTGATAAATTTATTTGTCTGAATTAAAATTCGATTTCCTGTCTTACATTCTTCAACAAACTGAAAAAAACTTTTATTTTCTATAATGTAGTGATCAATTAATCTTAAGGCTTTTAATTCATCTTCGATGTCAAATGTTATTAAAATCTTTATCATACATTTTGAAATTTGATTAACTATAGCATCCGCAAATACATCATTGCTATATATGCACTTCCAACTAAAAATCTTCAATGTCTAAATAATTATTCTCATCTTTATAATCCACCAAATAAAAATTATCACGCACAAGCCAATCTATTTTTAAAAATTCCTCATACCTTTTCTTAGAGTAGTTCTTGCATTGGACCATATAAATTTTATAATTCGGTTCTTTCATTTGATAAATTATGAATAATAATATGTTTAGAAACCCTTTAGTTCCAAAATTATTAATACAAAAATTAAGATTGACTGCCTTTTACTTCTTATTTGTATTGTATATTCTAGCAAAACCTGCCAAGTTTTTGGTCAAGATCAAATTTGTTTTATAGTTCTACAAAATCGTCAAATCGAAGGCGAAAATCATCCAGTCGTCAAAAGGCTGTCTTTGGCACCCAAAATCGTCAAATCTGGCAACCGCGGTGACAGACCTCGCATTTGGTTGGTATTCATATGACTATTTCCGTATTAGTCACAGTATCTTACATGTAACTCTTTGGTAACAATTAGTCATCTCTTGGCAATGATACCCATACGGATACGATTTTATTGTGTACTGCGAAGTATGCATATTGTTTTTTACAAAGTATAATATCAAGCGAGCTAGGATGTGTCACATGCAAGTGAAACCATGTGTCAAAATGATTGCAAGATTAGAGTAACATGACTATCGCCTCAAGTCGAATCGTAGATCAGCTTGCTGATCCCATTTCTGGGTAATTGGCCTCCTCGTGATAGCATCCAGATTCAGTTTAACGAGACTAAAGCAAATTTGGGTGGTGAACTTCACTCAAGGATACTGGCAGCCCCAGTAACTGGGATAATCCGCGAAAGCCCAATCAGCTATCAGCATGAACAACCTAAAAAGATTCAAGAAAACTCATATGAAAGAAACGGACAAGAAATTTCGGCAAAAGACCACATGCAAAAGCCCCAAATTGGGCAACCTAGGGTTAATAAAAAATTAAAACCAATGCCAAGTTAATGTTTTTGATCTAATAAAAAATATATTTTGGAATTTAATTATTTTTCTATCCAAGAGCTAAAAAAATCTAAATTTATAAGATATACCAGAAAAAAAATAAAATTTTGGTTTGTTTTACCAACCCTGATTTATTGTTATGCTAACGGAGAAGTCAAATCTTGTTCGATTTAGCAAAGGAAACTTAATCTGAATTAAGAACAAAATTTGTAACATTAAAAAAAATTGTATCAAAAGCACAATTAAATGAAAATTTATAAGCAATTTCAATTAAAATTTTGAAAAAAGTTTAGAAACTGCTGAGTTACTTGTATTTTTTATGCACCATAAGGCACCTTCAGATCGAGCTAAAAATTAAAACCGCATTTATGACAGCAAACCTCATATTTTAAACAGTGCATATATTAAGAATTAAAAAAAAGTCCCATACAAGCTGCGACCAGTCTAATGTAATCACATATACATATAACACATTTAAAAAATCTGGTGTGTACTTTTTTTTTAATCTACTCGTTTTATTTAAATTTAAAATTTCAAACCCAGCCGCTTATGCGTTAGATATTTTAATAATGGCCCGTTAAATCTTGTCATATACTTTAATTTTAATTCGGTTTTTAATAAAAAAATATATCCTCACAAAAACATAAATGTGAAAAAAGGCCAAGTTCCTTTCAAAAATTTCGACCATCAAAAGTAGTGAGATAAAAATGTTTACCAAGTTCTTGTTTGGCACAATACCTATCACTGTAATATGCTATGCATTATGTAAATTTTTAACCGTAAGAGTGTCATATAATTTCTAGATAATCTGCTAACTTGACAATATTTTTCCCGATATAAAGAAATAAACAAGTATACATTATTCTCTTCTTTTTTAGAAAAGTAAAAATATTGCCAAACTGCTAAGATTATCTACAAATTATATGACACTTATTGTTACAAATTTATATAATGAATATCATATTACAGTGAAAGGTATTGTGCCAAACAAGAACTTGCTCAAAATTTGTATGTCACTACTTTTGATGGCCGAAATTTTGGAAAGGAACTTGGCCTTTTTTCACATTTATATATTTGTGAGGATCTGACTACTTTTTGAAACGTTTCCATAATAAAGCTTAATAAACTTTAAATTTCTAGTATGTTATAGTTCTATTAATAATTATTGTGTCAATTTAAAAGGCCAGACCTACATACAATAATGGGTTAGAGTGTGATATGTGCACCATTGTGTCATTACAGGGATCGACTGATGTACTTAATTTTTTAAGAATCATTAGAGTAAAAATATGTAAAATATAGTGTACATTTTGGTGGAAGTGACCCCGCTTATTTTTCTAAAGTCTGCTTAGACGATGTGCTTTTGAAAATGCAAAATTAAAGGCTGGCATAAGTGAAATGTGCATGCATAGTTTAAATTTAAATTAAATGTTTTAAATTTTTCTAGTTGGTAACTTACCTAAGTAATTTTTTTTCCAAATTTCAGTTATATGCCGCATAACATTGCGCTAAGTTGTTATAAATATAGCCACAGATCCCTAATGTAACAACCAGTGCTTTCGGATTTTTCCTGTACGCAACTAACTCCTTAACTTAAAGGGTATCGAATTTAAACTCTCTAGTTCAAATTCTAGCTCTAAATATTATGGCTGTCACCCCAACTCTCCTTAACTTTCTTAAACTCAAGATTTTGTTATGAGCAGCGCTCAATTATCATCGTCCTCTTTTTAAGATGATAGTTTTAAGTTAAAGTTTCAGTTAAAAGCTTCACTATTAGCGTGTCCACTGCCACTCTTGGTTTAAATATTATTATTATTACGTGTCAAGTTTCGATGGAATCGGACAATAATATCTACATATGTAGTATAAATCTGCTGATCCGAAGTACAAGAAAGAAGAGACTAAAATTTTATTATCATGTTAACGCCCACGTTTTTAAAGGAAAATTTATAGCCTTTCATTATTAAAACATTTATGCCAAATTTTAATAAAACTGCTTACGCCATCAATTTAAATTTCATGTTTTAGTTCTAAACTTAATAGGCGTAGCCCCGCCCCTATGGATATATTTTCCTGGCTTTAAGATTTTTCTAGTTAGTTTCTAGCTTAGACCTGCTTGTCTATCAAATTTCACCTTATTAGCGAAAATTTAATTTCTTTTTCTTATTTGCGTGAACAAGCCTACTTTTGAGTTGTTGAGTTTCGCTGGAAACGTTTAATAATAAATACATAAATAGTATATTTAAGTGTTGCTGATCCGAAGTACATATGCACATGAAATAGGAGGGCACATTTTGTGGGTTCTTAAAGAACATTTATTGGATTAGGTTTTTTAATTCTGAGCTTTGTGGACGTAGCCCCGCCCCCTGGCTATAATTTTCAGGTTTTCAGATTTTTTTAGCTAGTTCCTAATCTAGACCTACTTCTTTATCAAATTTCAAATTACTAGCGCAAAATTTTAATTTTTTTTCTAATGGGCGTGATACCGCCAACTTTTTCAATCTCAAGATTTTCTTTGGCCAGTGGTTATCTTTCTTTTCGAGTTTCGTTGGAAACGGATTGTAATAAATTTATAAATATGTAGTATACTCAAATTTACAGGGTGGCCCAGAAAGACCGAAGTGGTGTGAATTCCTTATAACTTTTTATTTAAGACATATTTTTTTAATTTTTTGTTTTTTAAATGCAGTAAATTTATAGGGAATATTTTTAAATTAGTTATTAAAAATGATATCCCGCAAGTGGTGGACATTTTCTGCTTCGCACAAATGTGTTCTTTCCATTTCCATTATTCATAACTTAGTTATGAGTGACGAAGCCTCGTTAACAAACAAAACTTTAGGATATGGGATATTGAAAACCCGAGAGTACTTCATCAACGACAATTACACCCAGTTAAGTATACTGTTTGATGCGGTGTTTCTTCAGAAAGGATCATTGGCCCATATTTTTTTGAAAATTAACGAGGTGTCGCCATTTCCATCAATGGTGATCGATATCAGGCCATGTTGGAAAATTTGGTAAAGCCAACCGTGGAAAACCATCCGCAAATATGGTTCCAACAGGATGGAGCCACAGCGCACACTTCCAGGGCCACAATGGCTCTTTTACGCGACATCTTTGGTGAAAAAATAATTTCGCGTAGAAGCAATTTTAATTGGCCTCCGCGTTCCCCGGATTTAACTGCTCCAGACTGTTTCCTTTGGAGTTATTTAAAAGGGAAAGTTTATCTTAATAAGCCTAGGACTATTGAGGAATTAAAAACCAATATTCCAGACGAAATTAACAACATAACACCGGAAGTTTTGCGAAAGGTCATTGAAAATGTGTTGGAAAGAGCACATTTGTGCGAAGCAGAAAATGGCCACCACTTGCGGGATATAATTTTTAATAACTAATCTTAAAATATTCCCTATAAATTTAATGTATTTAAAAAACAAAAAACTAAAAAAATATGTCTTAAATAAAAAGTTATAAGGATTTCACACCACTTCGGTCTTTCTGGGCCACCCTGTATATGAAATAGTAGGCTTAAAATGTATGGGCGTGTTAATGCGTTAGATTTGTATTTTAAGTTCTGATCCTTATGGGCTTATGGGCCAACCTTGGTACAATTTTTGAGTTTACAGATTTTTCTAGTAATTTTCTAATCTATAACTACTCGTTTATCAAACTTCAGCTTATTAGAGCAAATTTTAATTTTTTATTGTTATGGGCGTGTTTTTGCCTACTTTTTTATTCAAAATTTTTTTTGGCTAGTGTTTATCTTTCCTGTTTAGTTTCGTTGGAAACGGATAATAGTACTTACATAAATAGTACATTTGAATGTGCTGACCGGAAGTACATGAAATAGGAGGTTTAAATTGTATGGACGTGTTAACGCCAACTTTTTTCAACAAAAATTTATAGCCTTGTATTTTTGTAACATGTGTGCCAAATTTCAATAAAATCGCTTGAGTTAAACGCTTAAGATATGTGTTTTTAATTCTGAGCCTTATGGGCGTAGCCCCGGATCCTTGGTAAAAATTTTCGGGTTTTCAAATTTTTCTAGGTAATAACTCACATAGTTCTGCTGTGTACCAAATTTCAGCTCACTAGCACAAAATTAAATTTTTATGGGTGTAGCCCCACCCCCTAATTCATCGCTCACCTAGATCTTCTTGTCTACCAAATTTCAGATCTCTAGTTATAGCGGAAGTGCTTCATAATATTGGTGAGTGAGTCAGTAGGTCAGTGAGTCAGTTAGTATGTCTTAAAATATGCACTTTTTGCACCTCCATATCTCCGGAACCTTTTATAGTAAAACTTTCAAACGTTGCATATAAGGTAACATGAATTTATTCTAGTTGTGGTTTAAATTTTATAATTTTACAATTGCGGGGAACAAAGTTATGAGGGGGGTAAAAATAGCTCGAATGGCTTCCTTGAAATATACACACTGCGTGCATTGGCAGGAACTTGGCCTGGCGCACTGCCATGCGCCTAGATTGCTTCCATCTGGCTCACCTCGAACAAAAAAAATTATTATTCATGCGCAACAGCAAGTGATTCTGTAACATTGTGTCCTTTACAAAAACGCTTCTTGAAAGCTGTAATTTTTGCTGAGCCGCAGTGTGCTTGAGATATTTTTCCTGTAGGAAGTAATAATAATTTCGAATTTCCAGTTTTGCATTACTTTGGCTTAAGTTACTCTTAACTACTTTTAATTATACTGTCGTATTCATAATTGCATTTATAAACTCCCAGTTACCCACACCTGCTGCTAGCATGCACTTCCATAAACTGCTACCTTTGTGACTAACTGTTTTACGAGTGTTCTTCGGATTTTCATTTATTTTTCCCACACTGAAAGACGCCAAAGCCAAAAACATTTTCTTGACACATATGAAGAAATTACTATCTCAAAACTCACTTGTTTTGTTTTTATATAGAGTTTCGTTAGTATCGAGTTTCTTACGTGTTGTACTTATATTGGCATCCGGTTCTTTGGATCGATCTGCGTACTGTATCTGCAGAAACATTTTGCCTGGATATTCTTGTAACTCTGTGTCAATCTTTGGTGCACTTTCTAATGGATCCTTCTTAATTATAGCTTCTATTGTCCATTCTTCTTTTTTATTTAGTTTTTAAAGACGTCGTCTTTTTGGTATATTTTTAATTATTTTTTTATCGAATAATTGCTTTTTGGATAGATGACTTGCTTTGATGCATTGTATTGGCCATTTTGGAGTGTGATTTTCCTGTTTGGTCTTTGTTAATTGCAATATTGCGTTCTTTAATTGCTAATTGCTTTCAAAACATTTTTATATCAATAAAACTCGGGATTTTTCTACTTGACAGCAAAAAGGCATTTTACTAATTGTATTTTAAAAGTTCAGTTGCAAGTAACTACAAAAAACCAATAAAAAGTTTTTACAATGTTTTTTCACATACCATATTTAAGAGATTTCAACGCATAGTTTTTATACCTTTCACCAAAAATGGTAAAGGTTATATATAGGTTTGTCATTTCGTGTGTAATTTAATCAATATTACTAAGCAATCAATATTATAAAGTATATACATACATACATATATTCTGGATCCTTGTGCCCGTCTTTTAAGAGCTCAAACAGACTTGCGGCATGAGCACATTTTCAATACAAATTGACACAAAAATCAAAAAATCAACACCAGGACGTAGTCGAGAGGTAGAATCTATTTTATTTTGACAACGATTTTTTTAATGCACTCACACATAAATACTCATTCTCTCAACTTCCGATAAATTTCATATATTTAGTGAACAAAACTACAAAGAAATATGGGCACAAAAGAAAATGAAATAAAAAAAAATTAGAGAACATCTAAAGTGGTTTTATCGTTGGCTTAGATAGCTTAGCCGTGTCCAGAATTTACTTACGGACCCACAAACTTTAAGTAATAACACTATTTATTTACCCTTTCTGAGGGTTAAAATATACTCTTATCTTTATTTACAATTTTAATAGTTGGATATATTATAACAATAGCTAACATGAAGAGAATATTCAATCGGTGATAATCGTGAATAATATTTGCCTTTTATAGTTATCCTCGTCAGGGCAGGGGCAGCAATCGGTTATAATTACGGTTACGGTATCTCAGGGGTATTGGTGGCATATACGATGATGTCGGAAGTCGGTCGGTGGCAATTGTGATTAGCCTTGTAATTACTTCATTATGATAGTGTGGCAGCAATCTGTTATAGATACGGGTACGGTATTTCGGGGTATTTCTGGCACCAACGATGATATTGGTCGGTGGCACTCGTGATTACCCTTGTAACACTTTCTTGGGCAGTTCAGGTGGATTGATGCAATTAATAGTGACACTAGAGTGCCGAACAGCAATCGGTTTCTTATATAAATAAATTAATATATACATACGCGAATACATATCTGTCGGTAGCCAGCAGTGATGCAATCCCTCAGACTATTTATCATCACTTTCTAAGCACTCTTCTTCTGATAACAAAAATGCTACAACTGCTGATGTTACTTTAATTTATTTATGACCAATTATTTCTTATTATCTAATGAAATATAATTAATTTTATTGATATTTTAATGAAAACGATATTTTTTTTAATTTTCTGCAAAACAAGTAAAATTAAAATTTGTAAACAATTAAGCAAATGTGAGCAACAGAGAATTCGATCATTGGTTTCAGTTACATTAGAAATTACTAAAACCAATAAATGTAACCCATATTGGTTTGCAAAAATGACAGTCAGCAAAACCGACATGGTTTTTGTAACACCCCTGAATAATTTTTTAGAATACAACCTTACTTAACATTCCTTTGCAAAGCTTTGTTAAGTTTTTTTGCACAAGACTCACATAAACTTTAGTTTTCCATATAAAAGTAACAAGCTAAAATAAATAAACTTATTTTATATATCTGTACGAATAAAATTTTTATTAAAAATTAAAATAATTAAATAAAAAAGACATTTCCAGGGTTGGAAAACTTTAAATTTTTTTGTTTTAATAAAAAAAAAATTAAATATATCTTATATTCTTAAGCAAAAACAGATTGGTGTAAATAATCAGAAACATCTAAAATTATCATTCCAGGGTTGGGAAACTTACACTTCTCATATTAAAGTAATTAAATATAACTAACTTTTTTCTTATTTCCTTTTTGCTTTGTTCACTTGACATATTTATATATATATATATATATTTTTTTTTTTTTTAAAGAACAAGGTGGGTATAAGGAATCAGGAAAATCTAAAAGAATGATTCCATGGTTGGAAAATTTAATTTTGATGTATATAAAAGTAACAAGGTAATTTTTTTTTAACAAATTATTTATACTTTATGTTTTAGAATGAAGCAGATGGACATGAAAATTAGATAAATAAAAATCCAGACCTGGAAAACTTAAAATTTTTCTGGTATATAAAACTAATTGTTTCTTTGGTAATTCAATATATTCAATATTTTAGAAAGAAATAAATTAGTATTTAAAACCGATAAATCAAAATTGTGGTTCCAGGGTTGGAAACTAAAAAAAAAGTTAAGTAAAAAAATAGCAAAAAAAAAATTTTTTTTTCAGTTAAACATATTTCATGTTTTAGGAAGATATATGTTAAATTTTTTATGGATGTCTACTAGAAGTATAAAAGAAGGTTTGTATGACACAAACCTGCTTATTATGCTCTCAGCACAGTTATGTTTCAAGCCGATGGTCTTTCCTTGACAGCTTGCAACGACTTCTTATAAATTATTAATAAATGGAAATTAATTAACAAAGGAAATATTCCATTTCGTTTCCCTGAAACTTTTCCTTTGTGCTGAACAAAATTCCAAAAAATTCTGTAGGAATAACCCGTTTAAATAGTACCGCGATATATACCATTTGTAATGGGATGTTTAAATTAAGACACTAAAAAATTTTAAGTACGGGAAAATATAAAACAAGTTAGTTTACTTGGTATGGATTTAAAATACTAAGACTATTTTAGGGTTATTAATAGCAGCCCGGTTTTTGAACATCTCGACAGCGAGTAGACAAGCCCCAATTTTTTGGTACTGCATTGATGTGGCGTTGATGTTGACAATAGAATAAAATATTCAACTATTGCTAATATCGAAAATAAAAAATTTAAATCAAATTCTGTAATCGAAAAATACTGAGAGGTCACTTATTAAAAATTGCACTAGAGCAAAAAATTATAAATTTTTTCACAAAACAAATATGTATGTATCTGTTTGTATTCTAAATCTGCATATGTACGTACGTCGGTGAAGGGTAAATAAGGTTTGGCACAGCCGAATATAGCACTCTTATTTGTGTTGTTTTGATTTATACCACATTTTTCTGCTTGGTATTGCTTTTAAGAAAATATTAATAAAAATAATTATTATTTCATTAATAAAATATTAATAAAATAATAAATAAAAAAAATTTGATCAAATATTTTTTTTTTGTAAAATTGATGAACATTCTTATTTCAGCTGGTATACCTTGAGTTATGCTGCACACTGTATATCGAGAGCATATATTCAAAATATGTCAACTCAAAAAAGCTTATTTCTATTAGAGCGAAAAAACTAGTTATTTCGCTTCTTGTTGTAAAAATAAATGATAAGATAGTTTAAATAAGTAAACTAATTTAAAGGTATGCAAAAAAAAATTTGGATTACAAAGCGATACGAACTTTAGCCTGATCAACTCATATATATATAAGAATGAAGTTCGAACAATAACAATTAAAATTAACTAAACAAATTTTATTTTGCACTGGTTTACATATTTTTTTGGAGATAACATATTTCAGTCTATCAAAATTCAAATATTTTTTTGGAGTTAGCATATTTTGTCGAAAAATACCCCGATTTTTTTAAATACATTTATTATTTAAATAATTTGTGAGATCTCTTGCAAGATATAAGAATTGAAAAGAAAAACTTAACAGAAGAAACTATCATAACAAAATAACTTAAGCCACACTGAAAGCCTCTTCCATCTCGAGCTGATCAGCTTTAGGACTCTCTAACTCAGTCTCTTTTGCTACAGGCTTAATTCAGATTTGCAATTTCAACCCATTCATAATGTTTCGATTAACAACTAAATTATACATATATTTCAAATTTTTTTTAAACGTTAGAAGTAAGTATATCTCAAAAATTAGCCAAGGCTATCAAAATCATTATCTGATTATTGTTCAGCATGTAAAATGCAATAACATATGAGGAAGATTTATAATAAATTATTAATTTTTTAAACAATTTTAGAAATTTACATGGGAGTTAGCATTTATTTTCACCAAAACAATAATAACTTGAGATAGCAGAATAGAAAAAGTTTATACAAAACGAGAAAAAATTATTTTTTTAATTCGAAATTTATATATCAGATAAATATTGCATAGGGGAGCTTTTTGTCATCGGAAACTCATTTTGACCAAATTTGAGTTGACATATATTGAATATAAGTATGTATGTTCTCGATGTGTAAGTATATGTATATGTATATGTATATGTATATGTATATGTATATGTATATGTATATGTATATGTATATGTATATGTATATGTATATGTATATGTATATGTATATGTATATGTATATGTATATGTATATGTATATGTATATGTATATGTATATGTATATGTATATGTATATGTATATGTATATGTATATGTATATGTATATGTATATGTATATGTATATGTATATGTATATGTATATGTATATGTATATGTATATGTATATGTATATGTATATGTATATGTATATGTATATGTATATGTATATGTATATGTATATGTATATGTATATGTATATGTATATGTATATGTATATGTATATGTATATGTATATGTATATGTATATGTATATGTATATGTATATGTATATGTATATGTATATGTATATGTATATGTATATGTATATGTATATGTATATGTATATGTATATGTATATGTATATGTATATGTATATGTATATGTATATGTATATGTATATGTATATGTATATGTATATGTATATGTATATGTATATGTATATGTATATGTATATGTATATGTATATGTATATGTATATGTATATGTATATGTATATGTATATGTATATGTATATGTATATGTATATGTATATGTATATGTATATGTATATGTATATGTATATGTATATGTATATGTATATGTATATGTATATGTATATGTATATGTATATGTATATGTATATGTATATGTATATGTATATGTATATGTATATGTATATGTATATGTATATGTATATGTATATGTATATGTATATGTATATGTATATGTATATGTATATGTATATGTATATGTATATGTATATGTATATGTATATGTATATGTATATGTATATGTATATGTATATGTATATGTATATGTATATGTATATGTATATGTATATGTATATGTATATGTATATGTATATGTATATGTATATGTATATGTATATGTATATGTATATGTATATGTATATGTATATGTATATGTATATGTATATGTATATGTATATGTATATGTATATGTATATGTATATGTATATGTATATGTATATGTATATGTATATGTATATGTATATGTATATGTATATGTATATGTATATGTATATGTATATGTATATGTATATGTATATGTATATGTATATGTATATGTATATGTATATGTATATGTATATGTATATGTATATGTATATGTATATGTATATGTATATGTATATGTATATGTATATGTATATGTATATGTATATGTATATGTATATGTATATGTATATGTATATGTATATGTATATGTATATGTATATGTATATGTATATGTATATGTATATGTATATGTATATGTATATGTATATGTATATGTATATGTATATGTATATGTATATGTATATGTATATGTATATGTATATGTATATGTATATGTATATGTATATGTATATGTATATGTATATGTATATGTATATGTATATGTATATGTATATGTATATGTATATGTATATGTATATGTATATGTATATGTATATGTATATGTATATGTATATGTATATGTATATGTATATGTATATGTATATGTATATGTATATGTATATGCAAATAATATATACTTTCAATTAAGTATTTTAATAAAATTACATATACATATGCATGTTTTTTTATATAAGCACTCCTACATATACATGCATACGAGTATAATCAAAAGGGGCGACATTTCAAAGAGTACCTAAGGAGGGAGTTGGCCTAAGTCTACTACTGGCTGTTACATATATATATATATATATATATATATATATATATATATATATATATATATATATATATATATATATTAGTTCCCGTAGTTCCTATCAGGAGCATAGCGCCATGGCTGTTATATCAAACATAATAATATAAAAATAATTGAAATATGTTGCAGAGTACATATACGTATAAAATGTTCAATCATATACAAAGAATGACGAAAAAGAGGTTGACAATCGAGAGTTTTTACATAATATAGAAATTTTATTTAATATCAAGTTTGTTTCAGAACATTTAAATAATCCTTTATAAATAGTTATGTCGTCTGTTATTAATTTCGTATGCTTGAGAGTTCCTTTGACTTTTACTTATTGCTTTTTCCCTTTTACCCGTTTCTTTCTTGTAGCTTTTTCATTATGCATTTATTTGAAGAACTATGTTTTCCCTGTAATAAAATTACAACCCGTTTTTCAATGTCTCTAAAGTAAAGAACACACTAATATTAAGGCAGAAAAAATAACCAAATATTGATAAGGTTTTATTGCGAAAATTGCAACGAATACGTAACTAAAACAAATAATAAAATAAAAATTGGACAAAAAAAAAACACCCCAACATGTTTTTGTCCTGAAGATTTACCCAGGGTAATGTTATTAAAACGACGGTTGTTTAAGCATACATACATACATTTACTTACGTACAGTACATACACTGTGTTTTGTTTTTTATTCTTAAATTAAAAAAAAAAACCTTAACCAAAAAACCCTTAAAACTCAAAATTGTAAAAGAACGCTTAATTTGTAAAGTCACCCTCTCAAACATTTTTCCCTTTTTATATGTGTGTATATATTTTTTATTTAACTATACTCTATTCACCTCTGCCACCGTCAGTCGATGCTAATGTCACCACTTCACCCTCACAAAGAATATTTTAAATAAAAAAAACAGTACCCTCACAGACAGTCCAGAAAAAAATGAGGAAATGCTTAATAAGAAAAAAAGCATTAGCACTGGAAATTATTTTGACGAGTTAAATTCTAAAAAATATGTGCAATATCCATACAGCAGCAACAACATCACTAAGAGCCACCAACAATCATTATTTTTTAATGTTTTCCTCCATCCCAAAAACATTTTTTTGTTTTGTTAATATTTTTCATTCTTTCTTTTGAAAACGAAAAAAGTCTGTATAAGATGTTAGCTTTTACTTACGAGAGTGGTTTCAGAATGTACCCACAAAGCGAGGGAAATTATAGAATAGTTTTATTTTACAATGGGATCATTCAAACGGTATACTTAACTGTCTTAATATCATAACATAGCTTAAAAAAGATTTGTTCTGGCTCAAACTTTCTTTGCTTGTTTATTGTTTTGTCATAAGGGGCTGTTCATATATTACATAACTTTTGGAATTAATAAACGAAATTTATAAATAAAAACAGATTTAATCTGTATTATTTGAATTTAAAGAATAAACTAAAAACTATGTAGAAAGTATAAAACAATTGTTACATAGAAATTTCAACATTGAAACTAAATGTCATAGTAGAAAATGTTAAATTGGATTTTCGACATTAACTCTCCAGAGGGGGGGGGGAGTTAAGGGTTTGCTACTGTTTAGAATATGTATGCTGAAAATTTAGTAAAAATTTAGTTATAAAACTCCGAAAATAGCGTTACGTAATAATAAAAAAATTGTTATTTAAAAAACATTGATATATTTCTCTTCATTTTATTTGTTTGTTTTTATTTTTTTTTTGTAGTAAGAATCCTAATGACTTGTTCCTGAATTTACATAATATATGTAAGTATGTACAGGTGCAAATATGTATGCAAGTTGAGAATTAAGAGGTGCTAAAATTGAGCTTTCATTACAAAAAATCTTTCAGCAAATTGTAATACGATGAATTAAAACAATTCACATATTCCATTTGCAATGAAAGCTGAGTATATAAAGTAGAAATATACATTAACTAACACCACACTAAGTGGACCAAAATCAAAGATCGCTGTTGGTGAAGATGTAGTGCCCTTCGAAAACAGTTAGTTGTTCCGTTCAACTAAGTGTTTATCAGAATATTTACAATTAACTTTGGTGTTATTTGTTCACTAATAATTAGCACATGTAATTTGGTTTACAAGGCGATATGAACGTTAGACTAATAAAATCATGTATCAAAGTATCTCACATTTAGTTATAATTAGTATGTAATTAATTATAAGATAAGGTATCCATAGTCGACTAGGATAATTATAATTAGTGTTAAGTTAAGCTACGTTATTTTACACAAACAATGTTTAAGTAGAAAATTACAAAAACTAAATTATTATATTGGAATGTAATTGGAATGTATTTGGAATAAGCAACAACAAATTGTTATGAATTGGAAAACGTTAAATTAGTATAAAAGAAGGAAAAATGTAAATAAAAGGCACTTACTGATCCTGCCTAAAACCGGCATCTTTTATTTGGAGAGCTTTCATCAGCTCTAAGAAAAAGTTCTACAACAGGCATTCAAGTGCCTTCAACAATTTAACAGCCAGTGGCTTAAATCTGCGCCTGCTAAAATACGGGTAGGCAGACAAATAATAATAATAATAATTACAAATAAAATTACACACACACTACATGGCGATCCTGCCAAACAAAAATTTAAATAAAAAGATACCTGTGGAGGAATATAAGCCGGCAGGTGAAAACTCCGACGCACCACCATTTATTCTAGGGCCAAAGAAACTCACAATAGAGGAGTACCACAAAAGACAACAAAGGAATTTGTAGGAAAAGCTGACCAGAATTCCAGAAGTTGACAGGCCACGGCATAGAAGAGGTGGAAAGTTAGTGCGCATCCGTAGAAAACTTGCCGCACTGAGGGAGACAGTGAACTCGGACCCACCCCCATTATGGCAAATTGCCTTTGAAATCTGGATACAGATCGGCAAGCTGGAAGAGCAGCTAAACCAGCATCAGAGTCTTAAGACACATTAATAAAGCAAAAAATACAAATAAAACACAACACACAATTTCTCATTATGAATTTTTAAAGGCAAGAAAATAAAAATAATATAAAAGACAAAACCTTGTACCATCATATACATATACATATGTATGTATATAGAAGGTTTGTTAGGTTAGCAAGCTGCTGGTAAGGAAGGGTGAAATTCAGAGTCCAGCTCACTTGGGTCCAATACAATGATCCCTTTGTGATACCTGTGAGTTGAAGAGAAGACAGCTAGAGACGGTGATTGGAAAGGAATAGTGATAGAGAAGACAGGTCGTAAAGGAAGAGATAGAGGAAAGCTTCATTCTTTTGCAGATCTGCGTTTTTTGCACGCATTTTAATAATGAAGTGTTTGTTGCAGCGCCTTCTGGTGTCAAATGAGGCGTATTAAATTTTGAAGATGTGTTTAGTTTAGTAGCCATTTTATTGGTTATTTTACTTTGCCGATGATTCTGCTATTAAACGAAGGAGGGCGCTCTGGTGTTACATTAGGATTAGTAGTATCTGCTGAAATCGATATAGTTCAGTGACTTGACCAGTGCATTATGACTGCATCACTAGAATTTTTGGATACCACGCTCGAACTCAGTTCCTTCAGCTTTGTAGTCAACGTGCTGAATATTTTAGTTAGCGCCGCCCTCATGTATATACAAAAATGTATTTTTTTCCCCCGAACTAAACGTTTGCACTGATCGTGATACCGAATATTGGTGTGAAATGTGAAAAAGTTAATACAAAATGTCACAAAGAAAGTTGGTTTACTAGTCCAATATGTATATAATGAGGGCCAATTGCCTTCATATGTGCCGAAAGAATTGTATATTCGTTGTATTTATAAAATATTCAGGAAGCATATGATGCCAGAATAAAATGAAAAAAAAAAATATTTTGAGAAACTGCTTTTTCTGCCTTACCGCGTAGTACCTCTGCCACTCACCCGCTCTCCCACACCAATACACCTCAGTCAACACCATAATATCCCACCCTATCTTCACATCTACTTACAAAATACACATACATGCATAAGTATGTATATTTTATGTATATAAAGTCATCTGACAATATTAATATGAATGTATGCATTAGCGTTTGCCTGCTTACCTACCGGCAAACGGCCCCGATTTATAAGGCCTTCTGCAAGACCTTCCTAGATCTTTTTTTAGATCCAGTACCCATGCTTACTTGTCTTGGCAGGAAAGTCTACTTACTCCTTTCTACATAGGCTGTTTGTACGCCTAAGACGTTCCAAAAAGAAAACTGTATGCCTTTGTAAGGCATAACAACAAATAAAAAATCCTTAAACAAAATTGCAAAAACTGAAAAGACGAAACTTTGCAAGTCAGAAAATCTTTATTACGCAGAGCCGTGTCGGAAAACACCATGGTGGAGAAAATCCTTAAGCCCCGTCGAAGCCGGCTTTGTACAAATCTGTATTGAGCGAAGTAGCTTTTCGATATACCGAGAGAAAACCCCCTCGCTAGGTCAAAGGCCGTCTTTGCAGAAACCTTTCTTTATATATAATTTAATACATAATAATGTTGTCCTACTGTGCCGATCTTTGGCCGGACTCAAAACTTTTCTACACCATGATGTTTCCCGACACTGCGCAACCTAATAAATGTTTTCTGTCTCATAAAGTTTTCTTGACCCATAAAGTTTTCCTTCATTGCCGACCAAGCCTGCATTTTTTACTATTTCATGAAAGATGTCCTCAAACGCTTTAAAATTAAACTAATACTGGTCAGATTCGTCATTTTTTATGAAGACCAATTATACTAAGCTTGTATCACCCGAAAATAGTTGTAAAAGGTTTGGTGATTGTTCATCGAATTTGGGCGAATCAACATTTTTATATATTTAGGTATTTTTTCATAATGAAAAATTGCCATATTTTCAAAAAAAATTAAAAACCCAAGAAAAAAATGTTGGGCTATTATTTATTCCCGATTCGGGTAATTCCACGTAATGAACAAACACCCAAAAATTTCATACGATTATTCATTTTACATTTTTGTGTTATTCTTCATTTGTTTTAGAATATGGGACAGGCGATGGTTTTTCTGACATTTCTTCACAATGAGTATCCAACAATTTTGAGCATTCCTTCATTTAGCTGTTTGTACTTGGACGATAATTCGTTCAGCCGAGAATTCACACTCAATTGGAAATGTCTTGGAATTATTAACAACAAATTATTAAAAAGAATGGGATTTTGTCAAAATTGTATAAGAGTAAATAGAGGACTGTATTTAAAATAAACAACATTCTTATCCTGCCTAATAACCGGCATATTTATTTTTCAAGAAGGAGCTTTGGCCAGATCTTAAGGAATATAATAAAAACAGACATTCACATACCCTCGACAATATCTAGCCAGTGACATTTGTTAGCGCTGGGAAGTTCACGTAGGGTTATTAAATTTGCCCCAAATTATAAATTTGCAACATAACGCTAATCACTACAGAACGCTTAAAAATTTATCCAAATTAGAAAAAGAAAATACTCTAATGACAATTAGCAAACAAAGCACATTGTAAGATTCAGCCATTTTAGGAATATAAAAATAAATATCTTGAAAACAAATGAAGCTAGACTAGGGTTTCTAATTTTCCGGCTTTTTCCAGTTCCCGTAGTAGAGAATTAAAATGTTTTATTTCCGGGAATTCTTGGGAATTTCAAAAACCTATGAATTTAATGAAATGCCCTCAATAAAAAATATAATTTTATGAAAAAATAAAAACAAAACAACTATATTCGTTCATTTGATGACCTACAATATTTAAAAAACAAAACAAAAACAAATAAATTCATATGCTTTGAGTTATAGCATGGATGAAAATTCCATATACTATAAAGACTTTTTATGTTGAAAATATTTCGTAAACCTCCTTACCTTTGCTTACAGATTTGTATTTTTAGGTAATAAAACAACGAACAGCTAATACCAAAAACGTAAATATTAATTTCCCGAAAATTCCAATTGAAAATATCCCGGCATTTGTAAAAAACTAATTCCCGCGTAGAAACTCTAAGCTGGACTTGTGAATTTTGGTAGAAGAGGTTACTAGGTCAATACGTATAATTGGACCACTGCCACGCTCACCTCCTATAAAACTGCAAAGATTTATATCTGATATTATTCGCGTTGAATAATCGAAAAGTCAAAAAGCAACGGCGATTAATTAAAATAAATAATAAAGAGGTAGAAGTAACAATAGCAGGACTATTCTGATATAGTAATAATTTGCAACCAAAGTTATCAAAATAGAAAATTGATATTCTGATAATACCAATAGTTCAATTTCGTATTAAAGTTTGCGAAAAATGGGTAACAAACGCTTACATTCATTTATCACTGCTCAAGTCAATTTTATTGCAAAAATGGCGAAAAATTGCAGAATTACAAACAAGCCCTACAATTGCTTAAAAGAACCTAATATTGCAAGGAATTACAAAAATTCAGAAAAACGCGAAAGTTATGAAAATTCCCGAAAAGAATCTCTACCCAAGTAGATAGACTAGGGTGCTGATGAAGTGCGTGGCTGCACAGAAAAGTATCGGTATTTCCCCCAGCTTAAAGTCTAAGTTTAATTTTTCTTCTCTTCTTTAGAAACTCACATTAATTAATAAAAATATTTCATTCAATAAGAATTGAAATTATTGAACTTGAGCCTAACTATGAATTATTTCTGATTAAAATTCACTACAGTTCAATTAAAGAATCTAAAAATTTCTCACTTAATTCCCGAAAACTTTATAAGATTAAAAACTATGGCGAAGTCTGGTATTGATTAAAAGGCGGTCAAACTGTAAAAACGAAAAACTGTCAAGAAATCACTTATCGCGAAAATTTGCGCATTCGTGTGATTTTCTCGATTTTTTAAGTTTTGGCGTTTCCTATAATATTTTTACTGTTAAGCAATTTTTGGGCTTGTTTTCAATTTTGCAGTTTTTCGCAAATGATGACTATTTTTGCGATTTTGAGCATATTCTTGGTTTTTTTTATAGTTATACCGACTTTTTATCACTATAAGACTTTGTCCATCTTTTTAATATTTACAAAGTTCTTGTGATTTTTTGTAGTTTTCGCAATATTTTCTAAATTTTTGCATTTGTAACAATTTTAGATATATTACAAAAGTTTTAGGATTTGTTCTCACTTTTTTAATTTTGCGCTATTTTTAATGTAAAAGCGATCTTGGATTTTTCAGTACTGCATTAATAAATAAATTTTATATTTTGCTAGAGCAATCTTTTTTATATTAAATTTTATTAAAAAATATATGACATTTTTTTTACCACATTTATTGAATTATTTTTTGTTTGCCTTTTAGATGGAATACCGGAACAAATAAAAGTTACAGTGAGGTAATAAAAATTCGATTACAAATTTCTAATAACCAAATTATCAGTAAGTAAGTACTTCTCAAGAATCGATTGTTTTAGTCTCACGCCTTGTTAAAATCATTAAGTTGGTAATCCAGTAGATAAGTGCTTCTACCAAACATCAAAATCATCAAAACACGACTTTTATCCAGCTAGATTAGCAAAATCTTACACTGTGCAAAGTGATATTAATAAGCGAGCACAAAAATACAATAAAAACATTACAGAATCTTAATTAATTTAATTTAGAAGGTCTTGGCTGGCTAGTACATCATGTGAAAGAAATGCACGAGTATGGAATGGCGTAATAAAGCCTTGTGTCTGACAAATAAGGGCTTCCAGAAGGCCTCCTTGCTGGTTATTTTTGTCACTGGGTATGTGTGGTTGCGTGTGTGTGTGTATGCATACATATACATATTTACCGTTGCTGATTTAAATTTTTCTTTTAATTTTTTTTTATTTATTTTTTACAATATACCGCCAAAGTTACCGTCACTGCCACCGACGCCTTGGTAGAAAGGGGTGGCCTTGAGTGTAGCAGCCAGCTATGAATTGTGTGACACACTGATTCAGACTCACCACCGCCACTAATACATTTTAGTCTAATATTTCAGGGGTTGATTTTTTTATAATATGTACTGTCATTGTTGTAAGTTTTTTGTTTTTATTTTTTTATTTTTGCATCCACATCCTCATTTTTTTATTTCATTTATATATACTTACATCCATACATATACACATTCACGCACACATAGAGCGTCCTTAAAAAAATACTGATTTCAACAAATTTAAATATATATGCAGGAATGAAATATTATATATCGATTTTTATATCCTCACCCTATAAGATTATCAGCATACACATTGAATAGAGAGCGTTAGATACAAGTGCATGAATTTATTTGTGCTTTTATTTTCGTTGGTAATTGCAAAAAAGAGAAAACATGTATGTATCCAAAAAATGTAATTTTCTATTCGAAAACTTTATATTAATATTAAGGAAAAGCGCTAATAATTTTCGGAAAAAAATCACACGTAGAGAAAAATCAACCAGGATTATGATATACCCAAGCAGCAGAGTCTGATCGTGTTAAGCGACAACAATCTGCTTTGTTGAAAAAGTGTCGGGTTGGGGGGGGGGGGGGAATTTGCTTGGCGTACTTTCTTTGTGTCCGACTTATCTTTCAAAATATTCACTATTCTACATAATCGAATGACTTTTGAAAAAAATATAGTATATAGTATATATATATAATATATATAATATAAATATAATGAAAGTTTTCATAAGCTGCATCATATCAGGGTAGTAATTTTTAATAAATCGTTTGACTGTCTAGGAATGGGTGACTACTAGTCTTTAATATTGAAAAAAATATCATATGTATTCTTTTCATTAAGACAAAACCGTTTTAGAACTTTTTATAGAAACAAACCAGAAACGAAAAATGTGGCGCACTTGGGACATTTCTGGTACTTTTAGATGTTTGATGGCCCTGCGGTAATCTCTAAACTATTTTAGCACTTTCAGCTCAAAAAGCAACTAACTTTTTTAAACCTATGATTACAACCAGAGAAAAAACAGCTTAAAATTAAGAAAAACCATATTGAATTAATAAGAAACATTAACTAACGAAAGTCTAGTCATGTTGAAATTTCTTACTTTAATACGCAAAAATATTAATTCACAGTATTAATTTATTAATTTTATTTATTTTTCATATCTTAATATATGTACATTTTCTACTGTATTGAAAATTATTGAATTAATGTGAGGCGTTCTTATTTTTGAGTTGCAGCTTTTCCTTGAGTGTACATACGTATTGTTTTAATGTATTATCGCTCCTAATTTTGCACACTGCTTTTATGTACAACAATGTTTTGATTGTCAAAGAAAAAACTCTTCACTGCACTTTCAGCTTAAATACTTTGAAAACGCATGAATAGAACACTACTTCCAATAAGATATTTAATAACTCAGTCAGTTTGTATCGGATTTTTTTTTCTACAAACCCTCTTTTTACTCGTAATCAATTATGTTTTATAAAAAAAGTCATAAATAGTATGGTGTGAAGTATAATTTTTATTCTTCAAAAGGTCTAAGTTGCTTCTAGCTAAGTCTATTTATAAGTTTAAAATCGGTTAATATTTAACTTAGCTAAAGGTTGATAGGTGCGAACGGGTACGAAACCCCGGGTTTTACCCGTAAGTCGTGATTTGGAGGTGTTTGGAAAATTTAAAAGATAGATTCTTATTATACTTGACAATGCTTGACAGAAAACACATCCCTGTTATTTCGACTTCATTAATTTTTGTCACACAGTGTTGTTATTACTTTAACCATACGTGACCATCTCCGATAAAAGGGACCTATTGTGTGAAAATGAAGTTTTTAGAAAAAACAAATTTAAAGTTTCATAACACATTATCAGTTTGAACACACCTTCAGTTGGGAAATGAGAATAGGTATAGTTAGTTATGATTGGGTGCCGACTTGGGTGACGTCATGTCTATGTGGTGACGTATTTTTGTCAATTTTAGTGTGACAATAACTTTGCTATTGTTGCTACTCTGTACACATTGTAAAAATAACTATAAGAAAGGAAAATAATAAAGTGAAGCTTCAGTCTTGTGCCAACTATATAACGAGTCTTATCAATATCTCAAATTTTTTTTTGCAATTTTGGTTCTTTTTATGGTTTATGGCGATGATGCGATCGCTATGACGTTATCTGAAAGTGTCGGTGCTAATACTTCTAGAATACCTGAAAATAAAAGTTTTTTGCATGATGTTTCCGAATCCAATATTATATCCAAATCGGAGGAATCCGTTGAAGATACACAAGAGTCGATGAACATCGATTTGATGTACGGGGAATAATCCAAACCAAGTTGTTCGAAAGAATGTAATAAGACAATTCCAGAAAATCACAAAGCCGACAATTTTTCCAAGAATTAAGTAAACAAGAATAAAATTAAGTCCATTTAAGCTATTTGGAATTTCATCGACAACATTTATCCCTCGAAAACGTTTATAATACTGAAAGTCTGAAGAAGTATAGCCAAAAGATAAAAAATAAACCCAGAGTTGATACAATCTACTTATTTCGTGGCATTCATATTTGTAGAATGATGTTTTGTTTTATTTACGATGTTGGTTTAAAATGTTATAAAAATTTGATTCGACATAGTGATAATGTTGGCTTTTCTGAACGAAAACATAAACTAAGTGGCTAATGAGATATTCATTTCGGAGGACTTTACAAAAGATTACCAGGTAAACTGTCCCGATTTTGTGATTTTAATTTTTCAAATTGATTTCAATTAAATTTGTAAACGTTGGCATTTTAGGTGTTACCAAGTACTACAACTTTGACTTCAAAAAAACTAAATTGTATGTAAAGAACTTGTGGACTCAGAAGAAGAAAGATTAATGGTTGAGCTACCAAACGAATTACCTAAGCTCATTTCACCAAGCGGTTTATCGTTAGACCGCAAATGGTATTTGTATGAAAATGTCAGGGTCTTATGTACTGATTCACAGAAACGGGATCTTTTTGTTCCTAAACCGAGTGAACCCAAAGCGAAAACATAATCGAAAAATAAATCTGAACCTGCCAGCAAGAAGAAAAAATCGAAGCACTGGATCACGAGAAAAAGAAAGCTGAAGTCAAAGCGCCGAAAAAAGAAAAAACTGAAACTGTCAAATGGAAAAAAATCGAAGTATCACGAAACACCGAAAAAAAGTCCAAACCCTAAACAAATTCAAGGACTGACGAAAAAACAATTTAAAACCAAAATATCAAAAATGAATAAAATGTTAATGGTTTTCTCATGTTTATCGATTTTCCCAAGTTCGTTTAGCATGTTTTTATGGAGTAAATAAATTTTTATCAGAAATCTAACTCATTTCATCTTACTCTACACCCTTTTAGGTACCAGATTCCACTCTTAAGTGGAACACTAGGTCCCTTTTCTTGGAGAAGGTCACATATACGAATTTATTCAACATAGCAAATACATGTATTAACCATAAGACAAAGTACAAACTAAATGTATTATACATATGATAAAAAAAGTTAAGTTAAATTTCCAGATCCACTTCGTCCTTTTATGTCTTCTCTTCTTAGTTGGTACATTTTTATACCATTCCCAATTTACCAAGTCACGACGAGGACGAGAAAAAGTACGTATGGAACTACTGATTAGGATTAAGAAAATTGTCAAACTAAGATATAATATATAAAAATATGTACCAACCCAGCAAAAAATTAGACATTACCATCTGAACTACTTGCCATATAAAGACTTACTTTTTTGATTGCCAAATTGAAGCAATCGTTTACAAATCACATTACGTAAAATTTTAAAAATAGGAAACAGAAGTTGAACATATTCTTTGGGCCTTAAAGAAGTCGTGAAAATATTGCCAAAATATGTAGTTATTTTAAATAAATTGTATATACATATTTCTAAATTGCCTACTTATTTATTTTAAACTAAAAAATAAGTACTTACATTTTGGAAAATTATTATTTAAATGTAAGTAGTTTCAAAAACAAGTTCATCACTCAAAACAATTGAAATTTTTCTAAATATAGTATTTATAAGCAACAATACAGGCACGGATACGAATAAAATATAACCCACTTCAATTGATTTTATAAAAGAAATTTTACAAAATTATGTATTTCGTAGTAAAACAATAGTTTTTAAATCTATTTATATATTTTTTAAAGTTATTATTTACTTAATCAAACTGAGTTTCAAATCAAAATATTCCATTTACTCAAACAACGTAATATTTAAAAAGAAAGTAATTTTATTTTAATCAGAAATAATTCATAGTTAGGCTCAAGTTCAGTAATTTCAATTCTTATTGAATGAAATATTTTTATTAATTAATGTGAGTTTCTAAAGAAGAGAAGAAAAATTAAACTTAGACTTTAAGCTGGGGGAAATACCGACACTTTTCTGTGCAGCCACGCACTTCATCAGCACCCTAGTCTATCTACTTGGGTAGAGATTCTTATTAACATCAGCTATTTAACTTAAATGTACAATGAACGGAATATGAGAAACGATTGTTGTGTATACAATTGATTTACCTTTGGTAAACACATTTATAAGTATCACTATTAATTTTTCCGTTTTTTCCAATTTTTCATTTTTCTATTTAGGTTAGCACGAAATTATTTTACTCTACCTCAGTATGTTTTACTATTCTTACTTATCTTTTTACGATCATCACATTAATTATTTTTACTTATTCGATGTACCATCGGTACATGCATGTAAGTATTATTGTAGTGGTCTATGTTAGATTTTTTTTATTTTCTCAGTTTAATAAGGTTTTCATTTTTAGCATATAATTGCGAATTTTCGCATTTTTACTTTTCTTTTCCTTGTTTCATTAGTACGCCAGCCATATGTATTTAATATGTACCGGGCTTTATATCAATTTAATTAATAACATTTTTTATCTCTTTATATTTTATATAATGTGTTTTTTTTATTTGCTGTTCTTTCCTCTTCCTAAAAAATCCTCCCTGTGTAAAATCATATATTTTCATTATGTATGTATGTATATGCACTTGTGGGTATGTTTCTTCTTATTTTCATTTTTATTTTTGAGATGCAGTTTACCCTCAGGATTTTTCATTACCTATTACACTGTGTGACAAAAAAAAATACATGTGATGTGTTATTATTTTTTTTGTAGGTATTGTGGAGTACAACAACAATCTGTATTTAAAATTTTCCAACTACCCCCAAAACCTTCAGTTACTGGTAAAAAATCGGCTTTTCGTACCCGTATGCACTTATCAACCTTTAACTAACTTAAATATCAACATGTTTTAATATGACATATAAACGAATTAAGAAAGGAGAGACTAAGAACTTTCAAACCATATATATTTTGTTTTCGTAGATCTAGGCGCACGGTAGTGCGCCAGGCAAAGTTCCGGCCAATGCACGCAGTGTGTATATTTACAGGCAGCCATTCAAGCTGTTTTTATCCCCCTCATAACTTTGTTCCCCGCAATTGTAAAATTGTGATATTTAAACCATAATTAGAATAAATTCATATAACTTTATATACGACGTTTGAAAGTTTTACAATGAAAGATTCTGAAGATATAGAGGTGCAAAAAGTGCATATTTTAAGACTTACTCACTGACCACTGACCACTGGACCACTGGACCACTGGACCACTGGACCACTGGACCACTGACCACTGACACACTCATCAAATTGATGAAGCACTTCAGCTATTGCGAGAGAGCGAAAATTTGGTACACGAGAAGATCTAGGTTAACAATGAACCAGAAAAGTCTGAAAACCCGAAAATTTTAACCAGGAGGGCGGGACTACGCCCGTAAAAATTAAAATTTTTGCTATTAAGCTGAAATTCGATATAGAGCTAGGTCTAGGTAAGAAATAAAATAAAAAATCTGAAAACTCGGAAATTTTGGCCAGGTGGGCAGGGCCACGCCCATCAAAGTCAGAATTAAAAAGCTAATGCAAGCTATTTTATTGAAATTTTTCATATATATTGCGGTAGTGCAAGGCTATAAATTTGTTATTAAAAAAGTGGGCGTTGACACAATTTAAACCTCATTTTAATGTCCTGCGGCTCAGCATATTTAGATATACTATTTATGTGGTTATTATTATCCGTTTGCGACGAAACTTGATACGAATACTAAGCACTAGCAAAAAAAAAATTTTGCGTTTGGAAAAGTGGGCAGGGTTACGCCCATAAAAATTAAAAATTAAAAGTTGCACTAGGAAGATGTAATTTGATATATAAGTAGGTCTAGGTGAGAAACCAACTAGAAAAATCTAAAAACCACGCTAATATTATTTTGAACTAAAAACTTAATATACAGCTTTTAATTCAAGCCAATTTAGTGAAACCTTGCATACGCGTTGCATGTGCACAAGACTTTAAACTATCACCTTAAAAAGTGAGCGTGATCATTCCAATAAAATGTGAGCGTTGTGTTTAATCTACTTTGGTCTAGCATATTTTAGAAGAAAATTAGCATGAATTATAAGCGCTGCTCACAACAAATTTTGAGTTACAAATAGTGGGAGACGTAATGCTGATAAAATTCACACGTATAATTCGCGCTGGAGACCTGAAATTTTCAACACAAATAAGTGTAGCTGCGTAAACCAATGGGAAAATGTTAAAACAAAAAAGTTTTACCCGGTATACGGGGCCACTACGTTAAAACTCCAATTCGCACTAACGAGCTTAAATTTGATACACAAATAAATTAAGATCAGGGATCACTAAGAAAAATCTGAAAAACGAGAAGTTGCTATCAGGTGGTGGAAATAAGCACTTCATATTCAAAATTAATATAAATTTTATTAAAACTTTTCATACACATTGCACTTATCCATAATAAAAGTTTCCTATTTTGAAAAGTAGCCGTGACTTCACCCATAAATCGTAGCTTTTACTTTCATGTACCTCGTTTTAGCAGTTTTTAATTTATTACTCATATATTTCTCATAAACTTTTTAATACAAAACTTTGCATGAACCATGAGCACTAGCAGATATAAGAGTCAGCGGGGCCAGGCCCATAAATATTTTACATAATATTATACTATAGAGAGCTGACATTTTTACACAAATAGTAATTGATGTACTCAATCGGAAAGTCGAAAAATTAAAGCACCATCTAGCCTATTGAAATTTTGCATGGGCATTGGGAATATCCTTTTGATTTATGTATTTCGGCTAAGCAGACTTTAATATGCAAATATATTGAGAAAATAGACGGCGTCACGTCCACTAAAATTTACGCTGTATTTTACATGTTTCTTTCCAGAACAAGTCAGATTATCTAGAAATTATATGACATCCTTATGATTACAAATTTATATAATACATAAAATATTTCTGTGTTAGGTATTGTGGCCAACAATAACTTGGTAAAAATTTGTATCTCACTACTTTTAATGGCCGAAATTTTGGACAAAAACTTGGCCTTTTTTCACATTTTTGTTTTTGTGAGGATTTCAGATATGCATACATATGTACACGCAGAAAAAAGCAATGTAGAATCGTTAAAAATAGGGTTAATTTAAAATTTTTTGGCAATGATTTTGCTTCATGTGCGTTTCATGTTAATTTAACACGAAATAATTTTATTTCACGTTGAATTAACATTTAAGTACTTTTAAAATCAAAATGAAGAATCATTTTGAATCAAAGTTATTTCAAGTCAGATTAGCATGAATTTAATTTAATGTAATAATTGTATTTTATTCAACTTACGCGTGGTTGGCATAGAAAATTTTTTGTATATAAATTAAATTGGCTTCCCCGGCCAAGATTTGAACTCGGATCTCATCGCATGGTAGTCAAAGTGCTTACCGCTGCAGCCACAACAACTTTAAATATTCTTAAGATACACACTAAATATGTACCATCTTGAATTAAATTATAATTTAATATTATTTCTAGACATTTTACATACAATTTGCTTGAAAAGTTTCAGTAAAAAAAAAAACAAAATGCTCTGACTTGAAAAGTTTTAGATAACAAGAAATACAAAATACTTTGTTGACTCCAGGATTCGAACCTGCGATCCTCAGAATGCAAGACTAGTACACTGCTTACCAGCCAGCAGTAGTTTGTTAGCTGTTTAAAAACAACGACAATACAAAACAACCTACACAACTAAGCACAAAGTGTATTGCAGCTATGAACAACTAACTGCATGATGGTGTTTTCGCGTTCTATTTATGCGCTTCCTGTGTATTTAACCTTCCAAGATAATAAAAGTACAGTTTAATAGACGTATGTATATCAGCACAAAGTACAAAATTGGTGCAACAGTGGCCGCCAAACTTTTTTCCTTGGAAAAAGAAATATTAATTTTTCTCTCAAGAAATGAGTAAACAAGATATTTGTATGAAAATTTTACACAAAATGAAGAACCATATGATTAATTCTGCATCGCTATCTAAAAAATTCTAATTTTTTGAGTTATGACTTTCTCTAAGTAAATGAGCGATATCTATTTACATTTCTCCATTCTACATACATACCAGCATTGCCATTTTGGTGCTTTTCTGGTATTTTTGGTGTTTTTTTCCTTTCCACACTATGCACATATTGTATATATTTACACGAAACCATTCGTCCTGTTTTTACTTCTCGAATAATTTCGTTCTTTGTATATACAGTTTGAAAGTTTTGCATTGACAGCTTCTTGAGATTTGCAGGTGCAAAAAGTGAATATTTTAAGGTCTACTCACTGAGTCACCCACTGATCCGCTCAATGCATATGTAGGTCTAGGTGAGTATCAACACCTATTGTTAACGTAATATTTTACAGTACAGATCAGAAGTTTGGTGTACAAAATTTCTTCCAAAATGAGTTACTAGTAACTATAAAAATCGGAAAATCTAAAAATTTAAACAAGTGGGCCGATGCCACGTCCCTAAAACTCATTAATTATAAATTAAAACTGTATGTTTTCAATACAAGCACTCTTACTGAAATATTGCATATACATATGTATATACATTGCACTTGTGCAAGGATGCAATTTTGCATTTTCTAAACTTTTTATAAAAATGTCTGCTGTTTTTAACTTCTGATACTAAGACTTTAATCCATTAATCCAATTAAAAAAGTAGTCAGGGTTACGCACGCAAAAACTTACGTTATATTTTACGTATTTCTACCCAAACAATTCTTATAATATTTCGTACATACTTGGAGCTCTTGCAATGACCATTCTTGCAATGACCATTCTTGCAATGACCATTCTCTTCAATGACCATTCACTAGAACTAGAAACTTTAAATTTAAAGAGAAGATATTCAAAACCTTACAAAAACATAAATATGAAGAGAGGCTAAATTCGTATAAAAAATGTAAAGATAAAAATTTTCATAAAGTTCTCGTTTGGTACAACCCGACTACTACACTCTGCAATACTTTGTAAATTTCTTATCATCACTGTTGCCAGAAAATTGTACAACAAACCTGCAAAATGTGACAAAAAATCTGGAAAATATTTTAAAAAAATCTAAAACAATAAAAACTCATTCATTTTGCATTGTTATTCATTTTATTTTCCAGTTAACATAAATAATGTTGCTATAAAAAATTATATGCTGATATCACAAATTATTAAACAAAAAAAGGAAAATATATGCACAAGTTCTCTACATAGAACTTAAAAAAATTTATACATACTAAATCATAAATAATCACAACTCAAGAAATCTCAGATATTCAGTATTGGCAAAAACTGTTGATACTTTAGAAATAACGCACTACATACATATGTATGTGCCCTTAATTATGAAACTGGTTTAAGTCACATGCATTTTTGCTTCGAAATATTAAATTAATCTTGAGAAAAAATAATCAATAAGTATTTAAAAAATGTTAAATAAATTTATATTAATCGAGACTAGAACAACTTTTAATTAAAGTGTTGCATAATATAAAAACATATTTTGATTTGTTCAAATTTAATTTACTAAATAGCTCGACCAAAGGACCACTTTCATAATTAAGGGCACCTGTGTAACATAAAAATGGGTATAATGGTATTCCGTATTGTTCAAGAAGACTGTCTTGCGCGGGCATTAGAGATTTATTCAGTTAAGTTGTTTATGAAAAAACAAACCATTTTCATAGTGTTGAGCTGTGACTGTTTATGATTTAGTGTGCAATATGTATATACTTAGTTAGTTAGTTAGTTAGTTAGTTCTTTCTAACATACATATGTTAAAGTGGTGGTATCGTTACACCAAAGTTAAGTCAAAGTTCACTATAGTACAATTAAATTCTATATGTATTAAAAGCTACTTATTTAATAGTGTTTTTTGTGCGTATGCTGCTGACAGTAACACCATAGTTAACTATTTTACGGAAAACCCAGAAATAATGATGTTACCCGAGCGTTACAGAAAATCTGCAAATCTCACTTTATCGTTTTTTAATGAAAGATAAGCAAAATGCATAGAAATCTGCAACTCTGGCAACAGTGGAATCATATCATGTATCTCAGTTCTACTTGGTTCTACTTGAATTTGTAAAAAAAGTTATAAGAAAAAGAAAGAACTAAAACTTCACTCTGCAGACACTAATACAAATACAGCAAAACATTTTATTATACAAAAAGCAAAAAAAAAAAAAAAAAACTTAAAATATAACAGTATATAAACCCCATTTCTTTAATTTAACATTAAAAATATGTTATTTGCAAATTCACTTTTATAATACCACGACATTAACGTTTCGGCTCATCATACGAGTATTCTTCAGCAATAAAGAAAGAAAAACTAATTTTCAATCACGTGGTAATAATAAAACATTTGCTTAATGCTCCAAATTCAAATTCTTTATCGAACTTATTACAAATATTGAGACGTGATAAACTGTACTTTTTTATCATATTGAAAACAATTTAATTTCTTTTTCATATTTTTTTACTTTTTTTTTCGCCAAAAATTCTCTGTTGCAAGTGTGACATTGAGATGGGCAAGAAATATCGATACATCGATATATCGATATTTTAGAAAAATTATATTAATATATATCGCCATTATTAAAAAACCGATACATCGATTCTTATTTACAGGTATCGGGTCTCGATATTTTTAAGACGTCTATAAGTTTTATTCGTTTTTCGACTGTATACGTTACGGACATCACTGTCAGTCATGCGAAGGAAAAGAGAAATTTCATAACATAGTGACCCCACTAAGCACAGTGTGAAATTTAGCAATTTTAGCTGACCAAAATTAATAACTGTCGTTGCGGACTAGATATAGAAATTAGATTTGAATGAATAATGTCTATATATAAATTAAGCTTTGTTGAAATAATGGGAATGGTCCACCCATTTTTATTAGTAGCCCCTATGCAATGTTAAAATATATAAGTGGTCTGTAAATTTGACCAGACCAACTTATCCATATGTAATTTAACGCGCTAAAGCCGAATCTGATGTTATTTTGGCTCTTTAGAAAGCTCTAAAAATTGAGACTCCGGTACATCGTTTTTGTTTTGTAGCAATACTCAGCTGAAAGAAATCATTAAGGTTTTGACCTATACCATGCAATAAATGGTACAATATTTCCAAAGAAAATATTGCCCAATTTTCCTGACAGTGAAATAGTAAACAACATTGAAAAATGATGCCACATTACACAATTGTCTTCGTTGTACAATAAAAATCAAAAGTTTTTTGATATTTGCCAATATATTGTGCCACTTCCGAATATGACATACACGTTAGCGATATTATTGTACAGTAGGGAAAATTGCACAATTATACTGCAAGAGGGTGTGCCGCTTTAAGTACGCCACATTGTGTTATCCTACATGTAAAAATCTGTTCTAGCAATACTGTATGGTAATGAAATAAATAGCATACTTTAGGGGATAACATACACTCTTCGATTCAAATAAAATTTGTCTTGGTTTTTTTGTTACGGAATTTCTTGATTCGGTCGACACCCTCAAAGCCTGCGATAAAAGCTATGCAATAGCTTAATAAATTTAAATATCATATAGAAATAGCTTTTACAGAATAATTGCACACAATCGCGTTTTAATAAAAGAAGGTAAGGACATTATTATATAAATATAATGCAAAATATTCACAGTGTTATTCACATTATTCTGAAGTGAAATTATTTGTGCAAATAATTTGTAGTTTATTGATAGAAAATGTTTCTGTCAAATAAAGCCGAACACCGCCAAGGGATGTTACAATGCACCACGTGGAAAAATTTGCACATTTCACTTTAGATAATAACAAATTTAGAATAATTTTCGATTAATATAATAATGCACTTACCTTTTTTATTCTGCACAAATTGTTTTTATGTATGTATGTATGTTGTTAACCATGTCTACCAATGATTCCTTTAGAAATACCAATTATAGTGGTTGTATCAATTAATTATTTCTATAGTTACAACTATAATTTTCTATTGCAATAACCAATTCATTCTAAAAATTAAAAATTGCTGCTTAGAAATGCTGTATTCGTTCATTACAACAGAATTGTTGGAACCGATTGGCTTCAAATTCGGTTATCACAACAAATCTGTTTTCTCTGTGTACATGTAATTATATGGATTTCCTTTTACCTTGCTTTTGTTAAAGTTTTTGTTTCTATTCTTTTATTGTTTATAATGAATTTTTTATTGTTTTGATTGAATTTTTGTTTATATTGATAAGCAAATATTGAATTTTGAATAAGAAATTGATGTCATATGATGTTTGGATCTGTATTGTATTGATGATGTGTATTGATTTTAAATTTTTTAATATTTTGACAACATTTTTAGGGTAATACGTTTCAATACATCGAAACATCGATGTTTTACCGAAATATATATACATCGATAGTATTAAAAATTATCGACACAAAAAATATCGATATACTTTCCCATTTGCCCATCTCTAGTGTGACACGCGCCACTAGTGGTTCAATAAATAACGAACAACCAACTCGCACATTTGCAATCTCTTTCTTTTTTTATTCATTTGTATATCTTTTCTATTACAAAATACAACTAATCAGTACAGTATCAATAAATTTTTTAATGCTTTAAAGCCAAAAAAAAGGGTTAAACGAAACAAAAGGAAATTAGATATAGAGTACATGTGTACTATTCAGGGATGCTTGCCTTCGCCGTTACCATTTCCTGTGAAAAGTAATATTTGAAAAAGAAATTTTTGGTATTAGAAACAGCAAGATATTGTGTTTAGAAAATGATAAACAGCGTCTATGTGAGTATTCGATGTGTTACAGTTCAATATAGAAATCAATATTAAAAAATAACCCTCCAAATAGTAATTATAAACATACACACAGCCATGTCAAATAAACAAATTTGTACACTCAGTCCCACACACAGATGCATATTTTAATATACATACATACATACATACATATACATACACACAAAAAAATTAAAGCATAAGAACAACAACAACATTTATTTAAAACAAAACAACCCCCTGGAACTAAAATTAGAACTATACTTTCAAAGCCCTAAAACTAATTTAATACCCAATAACTAAAATAGATACGTCGATGAATAAATTATGGAAGGGAAATTTATCCTGAACCTTTTTCACGTTAACACAAATATTAAAATTCGCTTAGCCAGGAATTTGTCCAAAAGTAGTTTTTTAGGTCCTTTGCTTAGATCGATATCCATTGTTCAATTTTCTAAAAGCAATTCCGGGCAGATTCTGTTGCATCTAAGCTCTTACCATGAGACTGACTGACTATGGCATGGACAATTTAACACAGAACATTTTGTTGTCCATCTACAATTATCAAATGTTCGACGTATTCCCAATTGAAAAAATGTTTGAATTCAAGAAACATGTTTTCGGTTTTTATTATATTAATAAAATCACTTCACTTAGAAAAACTCACGCTATTAAAAATAGTTAGTTACTGATTGCAAAACGTTGAAATCCGTGTGAGATAATGATGTGAAAATTTGCTTGTCTACATTTCTGGTGTCAGCAAACTTTTGAAACTTTACCAGACAATCAAGTTGCATAAACTTTCCTCAGACAGTTAATAGAAAGTCCAAAAAGTTCCAGCACGGTGTTTCTGAACAGCTAACGGATTAAGCGACATATTTTTTCGACTCTGTTTTTTTTACGAAAATTTACTTTTTACGATTGCAAATAATCAATTTTGGTCAAAAAGTGAAGTTCGGTGAAGTTCTGTTTTCATAACTTTGTTCCCTTTAATTATAAATAAATTAGCACTGGACCAATTACAGTCGAAAAAAATGAAAGTACTCCTGGATACATATTTGCCAAGCAGCACAGACATCTCTCCCTGCACGAAACCGATTAACATATCAAGCAATGCGACATCGTTGACATCGTTTTATAAAGTAAAGTGAAGTGGTCCATTCAATCATTTAAACCCTATAATAACCAGGCCCATGTAGAGTCTTTACTACAAAATGTTGAATAATAGATGATTTCCTGGCTAATCAAAATCTTCAGGGGCTAGCTAAGCTTAAATTATATGCCAAAGCTCTGGAGGATAGTTAAGGATGTAATCTTGATAAAAACAAGTATGCCCATCAAAATTCTGTCCATCCAAATCCCCCACTGGAGTCTATTTTTTTGGCAAGCCCGGGGCCCTAGCTGGGGTGATGTGGCTTTTTCCATTGACGTACCTTTCGTACATTACCCATAGAACTTATGTGTTACTACCCGATCTCTGGAAACAGAGGAAAAGATGTGCACATATTTATAAAAGCAAGACAAATATTGTACGCCCGTTGTTGTCAATTAGGTGCAGCGTCATCTAGGACTGCCCCTGAGTTCAAAAGACAATAGAGGTGAAGCCCTTGTGGTGGAACTTCGAGGTCTCACCAGAGGCTACTTCTGGTGCCACGGGTGCTGGTTGCCCGACAGCTGAGCTGCTTAGAGATAAATGCATTGCGGTTGTCAGGATCCTGTGCTGAAATGGTTGTTCGTCCTATGGAGCGTTGCACATATGTGTCAGATCGTAGTAGGTACAGGATTTTGGCGGCGAGATTGCATTATTCTTCCGTGGGTGGCTCTCGCCGCTCTGAAATTTTGAGTGTATGTAGCGGTCGTCAGTTTACTTTTTTAAAATGCCGAGTTCGTCCTACCCCACGGGGTTTAAGGGATGATTTTGGTATGTATGGAGTAGGCACTGGAAATTTGGCGACACAGGCATGCGTTCATTTCCGATGAGTCATTAGATGTGCCGGCAATGGTTGAGGAATTCTCTTGGGGACCTCACTATTGGTGTTTAGACAACACCATAGCGTGGAAGCCGGACAATTATCGTGGTGGCTGTGGTTGCTACCATAATCGCTGGGAGAATAGTCTTGCCTCCCCAGTGTTAAATCAATGCTAGTGATTGGCGTGACGTGGTCAGCCAGACACTATCCTAGGTGCTGTTGCCATTTAACAGAAGCTGCTATGGGTACGGACATAGCAGCAGCTATGACTTCGACATATCAGTAGAGTTAAGATAGCTCAAAGTACCTCAACAAGGTACTTCAATATAGTACAGGGATAACTATATACAAAGATTGCAATCTATGTGCCTATATGGATTGGACATAGGTTCATTCTAAAAGGGTGTATGGGGGCGTTGGTCTGGCGTCTAACCCAGCACCCGGATATTTGGCACCCGTGAGATAAGGCCGAAAAGGCAGGTACTCACGGAAAGCAATTACTAATCTGTCCATATAAATACAATATTATATCACCAACATGCATATATAAAAGAAACTTGGTAGAGACTGAACTTCATTTTATACATTAGTCATCTTCCTGGACATTGCAGACATGCTTACTGATATATTTACCAATGTAATTATGGAAAGTGTTGTACTCAAAATTGACAACTTAAAGATCAATACCCAGATAGGGAACCTATTGAATAGTAGAATAGAGAAATATGACTAGAAATAAAGAAACTTGCAGAGGTACTCTCTAGGGAGGAGTTCTGTCAACACTTGCATTTTATTTTTTAACAATATTGAAGGAAAAGTAGTCATGATCCCGGTATATATAGACTATGTCGCTACTATCATTATACAATTTTTTTTTAACAAACACAACCCGCAAGGCGATTAGCTTGTCTGCAGAAAACACCCAGGGTCTATGGCGGGAATCGAACCCACGACATCTGAACTGAGAGAATAGCATCGCTACCACCATAGGGGCACTCATATTTCAAAAGTATAAATACTAGTTAAGCTTACGTTACGTTAGGGGGCTGGTTCCATGCACACAGAAAAAAATACCAATGTAAAATTAACATGCCAAAAGGTTAATTCAAATTGATTAAAATCATATTAAATTTACTATGTTGTTTGAGTGTGTTGGTGGTTATTTGGGATGACACTAACTGATCCTAGATCATCAATGAAAATCAGAAATAGTCTTTCAGAATCTTTTGCCACCATACCTGGATTCAGGCAAGGTGACTGTTAATCGTGCGACTTTTTCAACATCGCCTTAGAAAAGGTCATACGCGATGCGGCAGTTAATAGGAATGGCAAAATTTTCACCAAGAGCCACATGCTCCTCGCATATGCTGATGATATTGATGTCATAGGTAGGAAATTGCGAGATGTAACTGCCGCCTTTGCAGGCATTGAGAAGCAGTCCTTTAAAATGGTCTTAGCAGTTAATGAAAGCAAAACCAAAGTGATGGTTTCAATGAACAGAAAATCTACTAGATTAGCTGAAACTGTTAACGTCGGCAACTATAACTTTGGTGTTGTAGAGGAATTTGTATACCTTGGGTCATCCATAAACAAGAGCAATAACATCAGCCTGGAAATACGAAGAAGAGTAATACTAGCAAATAGGTGCTACTTTGGGCTAAACAGGCAGTTTAAGAGTAAAGCCCTCTCTCGAATAACGAAAATAATACTCTACAAGACACTCATATTACCTGTGCTTCTGTATGGTGCAGAGGCATGGATACTTGCGCAAGTAGATGAAGCTTTACTTGGCGTTTTTGAGCGTAAAATACTTCGTAAGATATATGGACCGGTTTGTGTAAACGCAGACTATCGGCATCGTATGAACCATGAACTGTATAAGCTGTTCGCCGACATTCACGTTATTAAGCGCATAAAGTTGCAAAGATTGCGTTGGCTAGGACATGTTGTTCGGATGGATGAAGAAGCTCCAGTGAAAAGAATTTTCGAGTATGATCCTGAAGGTGTCCGCAGAAGAGGCCAACCGAAGCTCCGATGGAAAGATCAGGTCCAACAACATCTAATGGAACTAAACGTCAGAAATTGGAGGAAGAGCGCAGAGGATCGAAGTGCTTGGAATGATATTCTCTCCTCGGCTTAATACCCACCAGGGTTGTAAAAAGCCATATAAGTAAGTAAGTAAGTAAACTTTCAATATTTTAAATACATAGGAATTTTCTGGGTTTTGTTTGTTTTATTTAACTTATTTGGTTAGTAAATGGACACAGTGCAGTATATATGTACTGTATTAAAAATTGCAGTAAATTTAGTGATTACTGAAAAAAATTCAGTAAATTTTTACTGATAATGAAATTTAATTTGCATTACCAGTAACATCGTAGGGCCGTATTCATCATAAAATTGTAGCAAGTGGCAAAGTTTTTTTCATTCAAATTTTGAAATTTTTGTATGAAAAAAATTTAGCTACTTGGTACAATTTCATTGTGAATACGGATATTACTGATTACTGAAACTGAAATTATTTATAAAATAAATTATACAGTCCAATCATGAATATTCCCTCGGAATTTATTTCTCACGGAAAATAATTTTCTCGAGAAAACATTCCTCCAATCATAAATTCCTTGGGAACAAAAAGGAGTAATACGTGGCATCATCGTATTACGAAGCTCGTTGTTTTGCTTGTTTGTTGACATTTTGTTTCTCACTTTTTTTTTTTTTTTGAGTGAGAAAGTAAACAAAATTATCAAAATTCACCAACCAACTCAAAAAAAAGGAAAAAATAAGTTTATAAACGATTTATTTGTGTATTATTTGTGTTTTTTATATACAAGAACTATAAAATACAAGCTTATGTATACGAATTGTGTTTAAATTGTGTATTTATTATGTTTTTATGTAAACTCCGTTGTGTTTCGCCAGGGAAAGATTTTTAATGAAAAAAAGCAAGTTCAACGGCGTTTATAATACCTACTTTTTTCCCGGGGAGTTTTTTATTCTCGTATTTGGTAAAAAAAGGGAAAAACTAATTCATAATTGGAGAAAAGGGAAAAGTGAAAAAAATCGCACGGAATTGTTGTTCATGATTGGGCTGATAGTTTTTAGTTTGGAACTGCATTTATTCAAAATGAAATACGTATGTATGTATTTTGTAACTTGGAACTTGTAAGTTCAAGAAATTACTAATAACATTTAGTATTTACAATACATAAATACTTACATATGTGCATGTACATGTTCCAAGTTGCAGATACAACTTTTAAGTTACAACACTTTTCTGGAGAACAATAAAGAATAATCAGAGTAAAACAAAACAAAAAAAAAATATATATCATAAAAAACAAAAGAAATAATGTTACTATTAAGTTGTGAGTGTGTGGCAGCATCTTATTTGGGGTGCATGGAGTAATTTTTTTATATTTCAGGGTTGTCACGATTCTGTTGGTGTTGCTAGTGTTATTTATTAGGAATAACGTATAAACATACTCACACATATGCATACGAGTGTATGCACCCTGAAGGAAACGTCGGGTTAAGTGTCCCCAAGTCACCACTATTGTCGACTATGTTTCAGATACACACAATTATGCTTCTTCTTAATGTTTTATTGGTTTTTTGAAAATTCAAGTGGTGTCAAGCAAAATTCAAGTTTTTATAAAAATTAGTTTATGAAATCCATTTAAAAAGCAAATACAAATGTTTCAAAAATTAATTCAAAGAATCAAATAAAAAGAATTTGCTAAAGACAAATAAAAAAAATAAATTTTGTTGATATAAAAATAGAAAATGTGAAAATGAAACAGTTGTGGAAACTTTAATAAGCCTGTAGCAGATTTTGTGCGACTAGTAAAAAGTTTGCTACAGGTCCAGATACAAACGTGCGTAATGCCGAGTACACATCTGGCGTTTCTTGTGTTGTCATTTTCAAAATGTGTGCAAGGCCGTTCTCGTTATGTTTTTATATGGAAAGCGAGGCCAACGAAAAATTTCGAAAATGACTATAGTGATCTCACAGAATGCCATAGTATGTACTCGGCATAAATGTTTGACTTTACTAATTCAATTCAACATTGAATTTTTGATTTAAATGTAATTATTTATACCAACGACAAACCAAATCTCTACTTGCTGAACGAAAGAATGAATTAGTTTGTTTTGAAATGTTTTTTTAGCATTAGTTCCGTTTTTTATAAATTTTTTTAATAAAACACCCAATGTTAACAAAATTTGGAGTTTAATTATTAAGAGTGAAGAATATAATTACTAAAATGTTTAATTCCAATGTCCCCACATCGTCCCTACCATGTCAAACTATCCAATATGCAAAATTTTACTTTTCAGAAGAGCGCAAAGGGATATAACAATTGTTAATTTAAAGTCGTTGTATTACTAAAGCGCCAGTCTTAAAATATTTCTTATTGAGCTATCTATCGTATATGAGAATTTCGACATTTTAAAACGGGGCATATATCTTAACATAAAAAACATTTAAGCGTCATTAAAAAAAAGCTAAAATTCAGCGACCTAATTATAGTTTATTAACTTACAGTTAATAAACTTTTATTCATTTGAAATAGCTGATACATTTTTAAACGATTAAGAAATTGAACTTATTGCATATGGTAACAACTGACAAAAAACATAATTAAAGATGTGAGCATATTTTATTGTAAAATTTTAGCTGTAATTAAATTTGTAAAATAATAATAAGTTTAGTTCTAGTTTGAAGATGAAAAAATAAAGTCATAAAGTGAAATAAAAAACAAATAAACAGTAAAAATAATTCTCACAAAAACATAAATGTGAAAAAAGGCCAAGTTCCTTTCCAAAATTTCGGCCATTAAAAGTAGTGAGATATAAATTTTGACCAAGTTTTTCTTACACGATACATATCACTATAATCTGCCATGCATTTTATATATATGAAATCCTCATGGTTTCATATAATATCTAGGCAACCTGCTTATTTGACATCATTTTTCCCCATGCAAAGAAGTAAATAAATATCCGCTATTATCTTTTGTATTACAAGGATAAAAATATTGCCAATATTTTTAATTCTTCTTCCTGAATTAAATCTTTCAATTTTATGAGCATTACCCCGGTATCTATTTTAAAGTCACGATTTGGTTGTGAACAGAGCTTATAATTCATGCTAATTTTCTTCTAAAATATGATAGACCAAAGTAGATTAAACATAAGGCTTACATTTTATGGGAGTGATCGCGCTCACTTTTTAAAGTGATAGTTAAAAGTCTTGCAAGTGCAAGTGCAAGTACAACTTGCATGCTAAATGGCTTGAGTTAAAAGCTGTATATTAAATTTTTAATTCCGAGCAATTTTAGCATGGCCCCGCCCATTCTGGTAAAAATTTTTGGTTTTTCAGATTTTTCTAGTTGGTTTCTCACCTACGGACATAGCCCCGCCTATCGGACTAAAATGTTCGGGTTTCAAGGTATTTTTAGTTGGTTTCTCACATAGACCTACATTAAAATCCACTTTCAGCTCCCTAGCGCAACTTTTAATTTTGAATTTTTATGGGCGTAACCTCGCCTACTTTTCCAACTCAAGTTTCTTTTCGGCCAGTGCTTATTATTCGTGTCAATTTTCGTTTCAAACGGATAATAATACCTACATAAATAATATATCCAAATATGCTTAGCCGGAGTAGATTTAATATGATGTTTAAATTGTATGGTCGTATCAACGCCCACTTTTTTAACCAAAAATGTATAGCCTTGCATTATTGCAATACATATTCCAAATTTTAGTAAAATCGCTTCTGTTAAGCGCTTAAGAATTACTTTTTAAATTCTGACATTTATGGGGCGTAGCCCCGCCCTCCTGGAAAAAATTTCCGGGCTTTGCTTCATCAATTTGATGGGTGTGTCCGTGGTCAGTGGTCAGTGGCCAGTGAATATGTCTTAAAATATTCACTTTTTGCAACTCCATATCTCAGGAACCTTTTGTTCTAAAACTTTCAAACTTCGCATATGAGGTAACATGGATTTATTGTAGTTATGTTTTAAATTTTAGAGTTTTACGACGGCAGGGAACAAAGTTATCAGGGGGTAAAAACACTACGAATGGCTTCCTGTAAATATACACACAGCGTGCATTGGCCGGAACTTGACCTGGAGCACTGCCGTGCGCCTAGATAATTTATATATAAATCAAAATACCAAGATAGTTTAGATGGTTTGACATTGTAGGGACGATATGGTCCTAAAAGGTGTACCTAATCAGTGGTACCAACATCAGTTTTTGCTTTTCAATGACGCGCACTTGTTAAATTTACAAATATAGCAACAAAAAAATTGTCTGGGGTAAAATTCCTCAGTAGTACTGGTGACAACGTCAATAGTGAATGATTCACTAGTGACATTTCCTACAGGGTACGTACATGATATACACACGAAAAAATTCAAATATTTTTATGATGCCGTTGCTGTTGTTAATGGAAGTAACTTAGAATTTTACGTTAGTACTGTAAATTTCATTAAAGAACGGAGAAGTGGGAACAATCTACAATAAGAGAAAAAAGATTGACATAAAAAACCTTTAATATTAATGCTGTTGGCAGAGTGGTGGATATTAAAATCGCAAAAAAATCTTTGTGTGAAACACGAATTTTAATAGAGCTGCGTACATACATATGTATCTATTAGAGCCCTGCATAAGACGACTTAAAAGATTTTTGAAGACATGAAATGCTTTAATGTAACGAAGTCTTCAAAAAAAAAAACACTGAATAACACTGTTTGAAAGACATTTGTTTCAGTTATTGTAGGTATAGAAGTAAAAAAGCAAAGCATGTGCGTCATGCATGAACATACATACATAGCACAGTGTAAGATTTAGCCATTCTAGGGAGACAAAATTAAGTATCATTTAAACAATGGAAGCTGGACTTATGAATTTTGGTACAAGGTGTTATTAGGCCAATTTTTACAATGCTACAATTGTAAAAAATGGGGGAAAATTTGACCATTGCCACGCCCACCATATCTTATTTGATATTAATAATAATATCTGATATTATTCGCGTTGGATAATCAAAAAGTAAAAAGCAGCGAGTATGTATGATAATGTTTAAAATAAATAATAAAGAGGTAGAAGTAACAATAAAAGTTTAATTTTTCGTTATTAATTTTTATTAATTTTAAAATAAGAATATTTTTGATATGCTCATATAAATTAAAAATCTAGTATACACATTTTTTAAAAAGCTTTGTAGTATATGTATTTGTGAAATGAACACGTTTACATACCCTGCAGTAAATGTAAATCGTAAAATTATACTGATTATATATTGACGATGTCACCAGTATTATTGACAAATTATACCCCAACTCAGGCTTGTTCTACGAAATCTACCAGTAGACTACGTTAATACTGACTAGGTAGTTCTTGTGAGACAATATGTGGAAAATGTCAATAGTAAGATTGTACTGACTTACTATTGACGATATCAACAATCTGTACGAAATATCCGTAGTAAATGTGTACTGATTAATTTAAATTTTCGCTGAAATAATAAAGTCAAACACTTACGTATGGATCTAAAAGTGTGACAAATCTTAACTGATGGCCACAAAAACTTCCACAATTTAAAAAAAAATTTCCATAATTGGACCTTTCACTAAAAATTTTTTAGTTTTCACATTTTTTATTTTTATACAATATGAATTTGAATTGTTCAATACATTTATAGGTATTAACATTTTAATAAACAAATTTTTATAAACACTTAAATTTTGCATGACGCCACTTTTATTTTCAACAAACCAATAAAACATTAAGAAGAAGCATTGTTGTGTATATCTGAAAATATATTTTCTACGCATCAAAAACAATATTAATATGTAGACGCTCCGTTGACAATGTCACCAAAATACTCGACAATAGTGGTGACTTTTGGACACTTAACCCCACGTTTCCTTCAGGTCACATACTACATACACACATACATACACATTTACAAAATTAAATTAAAGAATTTGTTGCATTGAATTAAAATGTGAAAAAGATTATTGCTATTAAAAAGTGATTAAAATTTGTTTGCAAATGATTTCTAATTTAATTTTAAGCACTTTCATTGAACAATTTCAATTTTTGCCTTTTATTTACAAAAATCACACAGCAAATGAGACCACAAAGCAAACAAGTAAGAGTGCTATATTCGGCTGTGCCGAATCCTATATACCCTTTACCAAAGTGATGTTTATGTAGTATAGAAATACATACATAAGCACAAAGATATGTAGGTACATATTTATTTTGTGAAAAATCTCATAATTTTTGCTCTAGTGCAATTTTTCGTAAGTGACCTCTCGGTATTTTTGGATTGAATATTTTTTTTGGTTATTAACAATAAGTCGAATATCGATGCCTTACTTTTTCAACCTCGTATCTTAAAAAATACAAGTTTTCAGGAGAGAAAAAAAGAAACGGTTTATTTATTAATACCTCGGTGTTTGGATAAAAGTTCATATGCAATTATTAAGGAATTGATTACATGTATATATATATATATATATATATATATATATACATATATATATATATATATATATATATATATATATATATATATACATAATTAGTAATAATACACTAATCTATTCTAAATTAATTATGAAAATTATTAAAATACGAGTTTGCTGCATTAAGAGTAATTTTAATTCTTGATACTTGATGAATAAGTTACTCGTTTGTTCTATTCATAGCTGTACAAACAAATAACGCTGTTATATCAAAACTATCCAATAAAAACAAAATTTAATATTTCACTTGACCTGAATTTCGATAAAAAACGAATGTTCACTAAAGCTTGAAACTTCAAACTTTTTAATAACCCTATAAAATAATTTTAGTATTGTACCTTTAGACCACATTATTTTATTCAATAATCCTTTATTTTACAAAATTGTTAAGTGTCTCAATTTAAACATCCCATTGAAAAAGGTATATGCGCGGTATTATGTAAACGTTTATTCCTAAAGAATTTTTTCGTATTTGTTCAGCACAAAGGAACCGAAAATGAAACGGAACATGTTCTTTAATTAATTTTATAGTTAGGACTGTACTTTAGCGATAAATTTTATTTCCATTTTTATTTATCAAAAATAAATTTCGTAAAGTGCGACTTTGACTTGCGCACGAAGCGTGTCGTACTATACGAGCTTTAGCCTATATAAAAATAATTTTGGCATTGTTTTCGTTTTTTTTCGGTTTTAAGCGTTTTTAATAGGGTTTTTTGAGGCGTTTTTCTGCGTTTTTGGCGTTGTTTTATTTTGTGTTTTTTAGTTTTGGTGCTTTTTTTCTCGTTTTAGCGATTTTTTTAAGTTTTGGCATTTTCTTTAATATGGCGATTTTTTTAGTTTTGGTGCTTTTTTTCGTTCAAGCGTGTTTTTTGGGGTTTTTTCCATTTTTGCGATTTTTTTCATCTTAGGGATTTTTTTGTTTTGGTAATTTATTTTAGTTTCACATTTTTTTTTAAATTTGGTGTTTTTTTCGTTTTGGTGATTTTTTTCGGGTTTTTGGCGTTTATTTTATTTTCTTAGTTTTTAAGCGTTTTTAAAGGTTTTTTTAGTGTTGGCGTTTTTTTTTAATTGATGCTTTTTTAGTTATTATGCTTTTTTCTCATTTAAGCGTTTTTGTTGTTGAGTTTTTTGCGTTTGTTACCTTGATGCTTTTTTAGTTTTGGTATTTCTTACATTTAGCGGTTTTTTAAGTTTTTGGCGCTTATTTTTATATTGGCGACTTTTTTTTTATAATTTTGGTGTTTTTTTTTATTTTAATGATTTTTTCATTTTGTAGATTTTTTTCCAATTTGGTGCTTTTTTCTATTTTGTGATTTTTTCGGGTTTAGTAATTTTTTTTAATTTAGTGCTGTTAAGTTTTGGTGATTTTTTCTCGTTCTTTTATTTTGTGTTTTTTTAGTTTTGGTGCTTTTTTCTCGTTTTGGCGTTTTTTTAAGTTTTTGGCTTTTTTTATTTTTGCGATTTTTTTTCATTTTGAAGATTTTTTTCATTTTGGCGATTTTTTTCATTTAACCGATTTTTTAATATTTGCAATATATTTTATTGCTAGAATTTTTTTTATTTTTGTGATTTTTTTCCTTTTGTCGATTTTTTTAATTTGGTGCTTTTTTAGTTTTGGTATTTTCCTCGATTTAGCGATTTCTTAAGGTTTTTGACGTTTATTTTTATTTTGTCGATAATTTTTTTCATTTTAGCGATTTTTGCAATTTATTTTAGTGCTAGAATTTTTTTTAGTTTAGTGCTGTTTTTTTAGGCGATTTTTTCGATTTGGTGATTTTTTTAATTTGGTGCTTTTTTCTCGTTTAAGCGTTTTTTTGGTTTTTTGCGTTTGTTACTTTGATGATTTTTTATTTTTGGTGTTTTTTACATTTAGCGATTTTTTTAAATTTTTGGCGCTTATTTTTATATTGGCGACTTTTTTTTATCATTTTGGTGTTTTTATTTTTAGTTTTATCGATTTTTTCATCTTGTAGATTTTTTTCCAATTTGGTGCTTTTTTCGATTTTGTGATTTTTTCAGGTTTGGTAATTTTTTTTAATTTGGTGCTGTTCAGTTTTGGTGATTTTTTCTCGTGTTTTTATTTTGCGTTTTTTTAGTTTTGCTGCTTTTTTTCTTGTTTTAGCAATTTTTGTAAGTTTTTGGCTTTTTTTATTTTGGCGATTTTTTTAATTTTGAAGATTTTTTTCATTTTGGCGATTTTTTTCATTTTACCGATTTTTTCATTTTTGCAATATATTTTATTGCTAGAATTTTGTTATTTTTGTGATTTTTTTTCTTTTGTCGATTTTTTAATTTGGTGCTTTTTTAGTTTTGGTGCTTTTTTTTCTCGTTTTAGCGATTTCTTAAGGATTTTACGTTTATTTTTATTTTGGTTTTGGCGATTTTTTTCGATTTGGCGATTTTATAATGTTGGGATTTTTTTGTTTTACCGTTTTTGAAAATTTAAAGACTTTTCAAATTACAAATTTTAAGGGTAAATATACATACATATGCACATACAATTGTATTCATGTATATTACACGGGATTTTATCTTATATCTTTCGATGCTAGTTTTGGAATACCCTTTAATTTTTAACTTTCATATTTTTGTTGTTGTAGCGACTAAAGTTCTACACACTCTGTCTAAATTTCAGATCCGTAGCTCTTACGGTTCCTGGGAAAATAGCCTTTTTTCTAAAACATAAAATATGTTCAATTATAAGAAAAAATATTAAAGTGTTCCAACCCTGGAAACGTCTTTTTAATGTTTTTATTCGTTTTTTTAATTTTTTTAAATTAGAGACACCAATTTTATTCATACTGAAGTATAAAATAGGTTAATTTAATAAAAAAGTAATAAAAACTAGTTTTCGGTAGTTATTTTGTATGGGAAAATTGAGTTTGAGTTTTCCAGCTCTGAAGCCGTCTGCTCGATTTTGCTGAATAGCCAAATTTTTCGCAAAATTTCGGACACATCAGTCCAAGAATATATATACTTTATGTATAGAAATTACACACGGAATGACAAAGCTATATATAAAAAAGGAAAATACATTTGAACAATTAACCGAAGTAAGCAATTTAAAAAAAAAAATGAAAGAATTTGTTGTGTTGAATCCAAACCTAGAATGCGAAATAACTTATTACTATTAAAAAGGCAATTAAAAATTGTTTGAAAATGATTGCAGATCTAATTTGAAGCATTTTCATTAAAAAATAGTAATGTTTACCATTTATTTACAAAAATCGCCAAGCCAATGAGGTTACAAAGCATAAAATGAAAATAAGCTAAATAAATTCAGTGAAGTGCGACTTTGACGCGCGCTCGAAGGGTTTCGTACGGACACGAAATATGTTTCTCCATACGAACTTTAGCCAATATAAACTATAGTTTTGGCAATTTTTTTGTTTTTGGGGTTTTTCGGGATTAAGCGTTTTTTTTTGTTTTGGAGTTTTTTGAATTTTTATCATTTTTTTCTCGTTTTGGAGATTTTTTTTTTGGTTTTTGATTTGTTTTTAATTTTGGCGATTTTTATTATATTGGCTTTGGCAATATTTTATTTTGGAGATTTTTTTAATTTGGCGTTTTTTCATATAGGTGATGTTTTTTTTTGTTTTTGACGAGTTTTTTAGTTTTGGCACTTTTTTCTCGTTTTGAGGATTTTTTTCGGTTTTTGGCGTTTATTTTAATTTTGGCGATTTTGTTCGTTTTGGCAATTTTTTTAACTTTGGCGATTTTTTTTTTAATTTTGCAGATTTTTTTTCATTTTGGCGATTTTTTTTCACATAAACAATTATTTTGGTTTTGGCGCATTTTTCGCGTTTTGGCGATTTTTTCGGTTTTTTGGAGCTTATTTTCATTTTGGCGATTTTTTTCATTGGGCGATTTTTTTCATATGGGCGATTTTTTCGAATTTGGCGATTTATTTTAGTGCTAGAATTTTTTTTAATTATGTCGATCTTTTTTCGATTTGGCGATTTTTTTTTAAATGTGTGGCGATTTTTTTCAGGTTTTTGCGATTTTTTTCGGTTTGGCGATTTAATAATTTTCGGATTTTTTTAGTTTTACCGTTTTTGAATATTTCAAGAGTTTACCTCTTACGGTTTCCAAGATATAGCAAGTTGTCAAAATTAAATAGTCAAAATTGCATTAACTGATGGACCACCCTTTAATTTAAATTTTTTAATATTTTAATGTTTATTGTTGTAGTCTATATAAAAATACATTAATTTTATAAATTTTTTATTTCCTTTTTTCACCTTTGGTGTACGGAACCCTAAAAATGCCACCACGACAAATGGTTTAAGGAGACTGAGGAGACCTCCGAAAACCCAAATTATCTTCCGTATCGTGACATCTCTGTATATTGTCTGTGGTTTAAAGTACCGTTATATTGTTATTGTTGACAAATTAGGCAAAGTTTTTGCACATTCTTATTTTACAACAAGTGCTGGATATCATACTTGATAAGAATATTTACTCAAATTGAAACTCAAACCCCGACTTTTGTCCATCTTGATTAGCAAAATTTTACACTTTGCATAGGTTTTGTGCATGGTCTTCTATTTTTTTATTTTAGCAGAGACACCTTCAGCTTCACTGCACGAACCACTTGTGCAAGTCACGAGCCTGTTAGAAAAATTGCAACAGTGGATGTAAAGCTACCCTACAAAAAGGCTAGCAGTCAAATGACTAGTCATTTGACTAGTAGCGACGACCACAACTTCGGTCACAGTCCTTAGTTATTTTATTAGGGACTTGGTGAAAAAAATTACCAAAACATTTGTGTACGTGTGATTTTTTCTCTCTCTCTAACTTATTTATTTCACTTAATTAAAACACATATATCTGAACTGCTTACTCTGCTGCTTTTGTGCCAGTCACAGATTACATAAGCATTGGTAAACTATGACTAGTCAATGGTTACAAGGCTACTGGTCACCTATTACTAGTCCATATTTATGTAGGAACTAGTAAAATGTAACTTTTAAATAAATAAACATAATTTTTATGTATTTCAATTGTTTTAATTATAATATATATAATATATAGAAATAAGTAATATGTATACATATATATACAATTTAAAATATAAAATAACGTAGGAGGTACCACTCTAGCCTTCTTCACTCTTTTTACCAGCTTCAACACACCTTGCTTTTTGTAAATATCTAAAATTTTAAAAAAGAGAAACATAAATGTATAAATTAAATGAAACTTTTCAATTTCTTTTAGACAGTATTAATACAATTAACAATAACAATTGTTATTACTTAACTTTCTTAGCACTTGTATAAATTTCATTTCACAGACCGAACGAATTGTATATTTTACAATAAAACGCGATGTCTTAAAAGTTTTAGCATACGTACATTAGATGTTTTGCTCTAACATACAAGTTAGAGAGGAGCAACTATAATTAATAAATGTGTCGGTCATCTCTACCAGTCAAATGACCAGTTAATTGACTGGCACTCTTAAATTCAATGGAAAATTATTGCAAATGTGTTCGTTTGTGTTAGTTTCGGTCATTCATTTCTTGTAGGGTAATATATATGTACATATTTGAATAGTTATTACTGTATACTATTCAGGGCACCGAGTAGCAAAAATCATAGATAACTAGAAACAACATTATAAACCATGTAAATATAATATGAAACTATGTGACAGCTTCTACCGGAGTTCTTTTTTGGCATATATTTCGCTTCACAATTATAGTTTCTGTGCTTTTGTGGTTGGTTATGGTATCATTAACGTTTTGTTTGTTTGTGTCGCTCTGGTTGTTGTATTGTTTTACAATAATTCCTTATGCAGTCCGTCTTGAATATTGTTTCTAGTTTATTTGTTGCCTACATGTTTAATTATTCTTACGTTATACTTGTAGTCCACCAACTATTTATATATGGCCCTATGGGCTCGATTGGTTATTGTTATAAATATATAAATAAAATAAATAAAAATAAATAAATAAATAAGTATAGTGCGCCGTCTTCAGTATTCTCTTTAGCTTAAAAACAAATTTATTAACGACACAGAAAAGGTTTCTCGCGCAACTATGGCCGTTTGAAAATTTTTATTAGGTTGGTGTCACAGATATAAAAGCTGTTAGTTTTACGTACTTTTAGGAACTTATATACCTAAACATTTGCTATACATGATGAAAGTCAATTTTTTCTTGTTGTTATTTTAGCATTTTACTGCTATACCGCACAGGCAGAAATTGCCAAACTTGCAAAAATTGTGGCATTGGCAAAGCACTTTTACTCAAGACACCAAAAGCGGTTTGCCAACGTTACGGTTTACAATCTGAAAAATTTTTTGCCAATGCTTTTTAATAAATTTTTATTATTTTTATTTATTTTCGTATCTATTTATTTTTAGATTAATGTACATTAAGTTCTTTATGTAAAAGAGTAATAGCAACTGTTTCATTTTGGCATTTGGTAAGAATTCACTTAACATCTACCATGCTTAGCTCTATTTCAATTTTTGTCTGGTCTAAGTCTTTAGCGACATATAAACCTACCTCCCTGGATGATAGTGGATACTAGTGATGAGAGATAACGCGATTTTTTAATAATGTTGCTCCTTGTGAATGTGATTTCTAAATCGCTGTTCCTTTAAACTGTGACTGTGATCACAGTTTAGCAGTATTTTGTTTGTAGCAGTTCTGTTATTTTGAGAAAATCTAATAAGAACAGCAGCAGTGAAATTAAACTGTGACGGTGATCACTGTTTAACCAATTTCAGCTCCTCTGCTTTAAAAGTCTTTATTAGCATTTGTATTTCGATAAATAGTAATGAGAAGAGATGTGAGATGTACATAGTTGCCAGAAACGACGATTTGACGATTTTTTTTATCGACAAAAGCTGAAGGTAAAAAAAAAATTTTTGGTAGACTTATCTAATGTTAAGTAAGCATATAAGAACAATCGCAGTTTGTATAAAAGAACTATATTTCCAAAACCTTTTACTTGATAAATTCAGTCACAGTTGTGATTAGTGATTTCTCAATCGCTGTGAAAAAAGAACAGGTTTCAAAATATCGCTCAACTCTAGTGGATACGTAAAAAATCAAGAGTTTCGTTAAATATATTGCCTTTTAAGTAAATAATAGCACATTTATATACAGATTGCTACTAAAAATTTCTGATAAAACCATGACATTTCCATTACTTAGTAAGCAGGTATTATCAGGAGGAACGGTTGTAATTTTATATCCATAAATGTTGACAAAAGAAAATAGTGTTTTCAATTCTGTGTCTACAATTTTCCCAGTAAATATTTTCTATTTTTAATAAGAGGAAATACTAATAGTATTTGTGTTTGCGCTATTGGATTTGTAGTTGATTTAACAATCGACTTTAAATACCAAAAACTATTTTTAAAGTCAAAAGCTGAAAATGTTGATAAAGGAGCTCCTATGTTAATAACATCATCTGGTATATGAATTAGATTATGTATATTCATAGTTTGCGAATTAGGGCCATAATATCGAGGCATAAGCTCAACAAATGATTTTAATAATTCTTGAACGTATATTGATTTAATGTGGCTAACTTGGTTAACGACAAAATACGACAAGAATTAAAAAAATCTTTGTACATTTCAACATCTAATACATTTTTTAAGAAGAAGAAACGGAATTGTGTAGCCTTCCAATTGCTAAATTCATTAAATCATATGATTTTCTTTGAAACTCAAAAGGTACATTTTTAGATACCATTAGTTGGTTTTGTTGAAGCGCTGATACGTTTTCTTGCAATATATGTATAAGGGAATGATTTTTTTTTACAATTAGCTTTTGAAGTAATTGTTTGCTAATTCTGATATATAGCATGTGCATTTCATCAATAACGACGTGTTTTATGGGATCAAAATTAATAATGTCTAGTAGTGGGCTATCTTCTTTTGATAAATAATGTTCACTGAACATTGTTCAGGGTTTGATTTATTTTTAAACTAGATATTCCAATGGACAACACAATCGTCCATATTCTAGAATCTAAATGTAATGTAAATGTTATTAAGATTCAATGAAAATTTATCTAAACATCAGAAAAAAATGCATTGAAACACAGCCACCCACATACTAACATACATATGCATAACTAAATAAATCATGAAATTAAAAACACAAACGAAATTCATTTAATCAGGGCGACCGATGAAATTTTTCAAAAAGTGGCACCAAAAGGGGATTTATCAAAAAAAGGAGCAAAATTAAAAAAAAATCGAGAAAACTACACTAAAATTTTTATTTTTAATGTATTTTTAAATAATTCACTCTAAAAAAAAGGGAAACAAAAAGTGGCAAAGCAGTTGAAAAAGTGGCAATTTGCCACTTTAGTCGGTCAAATGGTCACGCTGCCTTTAACTAAGATAATTCAATTTATTGAACTCTCTTCGTTGAATGCACGTCTCCACGCGCAATATTTATTTCTGAGCATAAGCAATAACGTCGGCAGCATGACGTCACAAATATATTAAGTACAAGCTTATGTTCTAAGCTATAGAACACGCATTACGGAATTGGACACAAATTTAAAAATTTCACCGTGTATGGATCAATGTTTTTTGGTTTTATTTTAATTTATTTAATTTGATTTAAAAGTCATTTAGTTACATTTGTTTTATTATACATTTAAAATTCTGTATTTTTAATCCAGCCACAAGTATATTATATTTAATTCACACAAACAACAAATGTCTATGAAATTTGACGGCTTATGTCATAATGTACTACTAAAATTATCAGTGGCACAAAATGGGTAATCGCTTGCATTAAAAAATTTTCTTATATTATCTTGATCTTTCTAAAATAAACTTTGCAGTGCAAAGCGATAAGCAGATATATGTTCTATACAACCATAAATCTTCCTTGATGTTGGTTTAATCATTATTTACATAACAATCCTCAAATATGTATGTATATTAAAGTGTTGCATTTGTATACTTATAGGTATAGCCAAAAGAAGTATACCATGGTATGTATCATATAATTGTAGTGTCAGTGAAATAACTAGTATAAGAGTTATTGTGTATGCGTGCTTTTTCAAATTACAATACAACTAAAAACAAATAACAATTACACTAAAAATAAAAATCAATCCATCCGTACTTAAATCAATAAAAAACGGTGTCATAAGTACTGTAAGTACGGATTTACTCAAATCAAACTGTTTAAAAAATATCATCGGTTACCCTGAATAAGAATACCAAAACTTGCTGGAAAATTTTATGCAAGGTTGGCAAACGGTATCGTAAAAATACCGATACCGATTCAAATACCGCTAAAATTAGATACCGGTATCGATACCGATACCGAAATCCATTTCGGTTAGAAAATACCGGTATCCAGAATACGTTTACGTCTATACCGGTACGTACCGGTATACCGATTTCCACCAAAAATAAAATTTCAAAAATTTATTTCAATTAACTTTCTTTTATAAACACGTTTTTGTTCTCCTTTACACATTCGTATGCAGCCCTGTTTTTTTAATCAACCGTAAATTGAAATACTATAATAATCATCACTAGTGCGAAATACTAGCAAACTTCATGAGCTGCTCAAACCCTTTAGGAACAAAAAGCATATCTCTAGACATATAAGTAAATGTTTTAAATTTGTGAAAAGAGCAAAGCCATGTTAACCCACATTTATGTATATGAAATCGAGAAAGTTAGTATATTGGCTGTTCCAAATACACAAACTAATGTGGAGATTTAAACTTTTGATGAGTTCTTTTTAATGTGTAGTATATACACAAAGATTTTTTTCTTTAATTGATTTACTATATATGTGCCCTTAATTATGAAAGTGGTCTAAGTCAGGACTATTCAACCTGTGGTACGCGTACCACTTGGGGTACGCGAAACTTTCCCAGGTGGTACGCCAAATCTTCGCCTCCACATATTTATGTGAAACAGGGTTTTCATCAATAGTGGCAATCAAAAATAAATACCGAACAACATTGAATTTGGAGCCAAATCTTATATTTGTTAAAGTTAACAAACATTGAACCAGATATAAAATTTCTTTTTAATTTTGTTGTTTTTTATTATTAATAAATGAAATGGATTAAATATTTTAAAATTGTTTGGTTATTTATTGAGCCCATACTTGTTTATACATATACAATTTTTTTGGTGGTACGCGAATTGTTAGTTGTGAGATTTGTGGTACGCGAACCAAAAAGGTTAAATAGCTCTGGTGTAAGTCATGTGCAATTTGCTTCGAAATATCAAATAAATCTTTGAAAAACTTCAATAAATATATAAAAAATATTAAATAAATTTATATAAATCGAGACTAGTACAACTCTAAATTAAAATGCTGCATAATATAAAAATACTTTTTAATTTGTTCAAATGTGATCTACTAAATATCTAGACCAGAGAAATATATGACTTAGACCAATTTCATAATTAAGGGCACATATGTGCGCTGTCTAAAATATGATGTTTGCTGCCATTAATGCGGTCTTAATTTTTTAGCTTGATCCGACGGTACGTTCTGCTGCCTAGTGAGGCCTAAAGTACCCGGGACACAGTGGTCATTTTGTAAAAAAAAATTAAATAATTCTGCAGTTTCTAAACTATATGTCAGATTGTTATGAAATTTTTTACAGCATTTGAAGAGGTGTCAGAGGTCAAGTCAGAAGTAATGAAAAATTTAAATTGATATCAAGCTCATATTTCTGATCAGATAAAATATATTTTTTACAAGTGGATTTTTTTTCTATCCAAAGCTAAAACAAGTCTGCTACATTTCTGAGTTTTCGTTTGCAATTAAGAAAATGTTCGAGAAAAAAACTTGGTCCACTAATGCTAATGGAGAAGTCAATCTTGTTAGATTTAGGAAATGAAAGTCATTATGAATAAGGGACAAAATTTGTAACATTAAAATTTTGAAAATAGTTTAATTCCGCCGTTTTTTTTGAAAAAAAAGTAGGTTAATTATTAAAAAATAAAAATAAATATTTTCGGATGGAAAGTCTCTCCTAGGTAGAAAATGATGCAATCAATACACAGAAAGTAATACCAAATAGAATTTGGTTTTGAGTTCTTGGCAATTCCCAAAAAAAAAAAACAAAATCCTAAAAATGGGACCTTTCAGTATTTTTGCAATATTCTTCTTATTTTTCGCCGGGCGCAGATTAGATTTTTGGAAATATTTTTTTTGTTCTCTTCTTGAGAAACTTACATTAATTAATAAAAAAAAATTCAATAGGAATTGAAATTACTGAACTTAAGCCCGATTTAAAAATTATTTCTGATTAAAATTCACTATAGTTCAACTAAAATTTAAAAAATGTCTCATTTTTGGAAATATTTAAAAACATATCTTGTCTTAAGGTGGCGTAATAAATTTTGGAATTTGATATTTAAATCAAAAATAGGTAATTTGGCTTAAAAAGCGATACGAACTTTAGCCCGTTAAAATCATAAATATAGAAACAAATTAAGTTCGAAAAATAATAATTAAAATTTACTTAAAAATAGGTCTAATTCAAATATATGGTTAATGCGTTGATAAGGATGATGGAGAAAATTTTTCTAAACTTTTATATCTGAAGGTAAGGATTGCTGTCTTGAGGTGAATAAAATTACTTTTGTTAACTTTTTTAATATTAATTGTATAAGAAATTCGTTTTGTTTGTTTTTAAGTAAATATCGGTATACCGGTATTATAAGCTCAGTAACGGTATGTACCGGTAATACCGATACCGAAATAAAAAAATACCGATACCGTTACCGATACCGAAATTTTAAAAATAGTTGTACCGGTATCAATACCGATACCGTTATTTTTTTCGGTTTCCAACCTTGATTTTATGTATTAAACCCAGCAAGCTACCGACTAAAAAGTGTCAAGGATAGGATAGTTTATAGGAGGATGATTCTTTTGAGACAGCAAGGCAACAGGTAGGCGGCAGGTATTTGTCTATGCTGATTTTGTTGTCGTAATCGAATTAAACTTATTTATATTTTTGAGGGCTACAAAACAAAGACTGTGTTGGCAATATGGCAAAATATGTAAATAAAATTTAGTGGTTAGAGAAATTTTTTATTGTAAAGTAATAGAACGCAAAATTTTAATGATAATTACAAAAGTAATTGTACTTATATAAAGCGAAAACCACGATAATCCTCAAAAGTTGCTAAATTTAAAAAAAGCCATAATATTGATTAAGGATCGTTAACACCGTAAACAATGCAAACAATTCGTGAAAATGACGAAAATTCGCAAATCGTTACTAACAGCAGATGATAACAAAAAGGCTAAAAACATGCAAAAAACTGCTTCTATTGCAAACTTTGCAAAACTTCGCGAGAATTTACAAAATTTTAAACAAATCATAATATTGATTAAAAATCAGTAAAATTTTAAGGAATGCAAAAAATTCGGCCAAATTCGCGTAAATGATCAAAATTAGCAAAAACTTACTAACAGCGGGATGATAGCAAACTCTAATATTATTTTAAAATTTCCAAAACTTTTAGAAAGCTGAAAATATGCAAAAGACGCTTTTACCGTGAAGTTGCGAATTCGGAAGCAAGCCCTAAAGTTGATCTGAAATCGCGAAAGTCATTAAAAAATATATAAAAAGTTTGCCAAAAACGCAAAAAAATTGCAAGTTAGCGGAAAATTGCTAAGTATATTGAAGAAATTACTAATAGTAAAATTTGTTTTTATAAATAACAAATATTTCAAAGCGGCACCACTGAAAGTAAGGGAAACAGAAAGTGGCAATTTGCCACATTAGTCGGTCAAACGGTCACGCTGCTGCTGCTGTCTCCAAAAAAATTAAGTAGCTAACTACGAGGCGACAAATGTATCCAGCGGCGTTTGATGTCATGTGTTCTTGTATCCTGCTGCAGTGAATCGGCTTAATGCTTGACTAAGACTAGTTGTGCCAACAACCGATTATGTGTCTGCCATAAGAATATTTATCAGAAAGTATTTATGCTCTCATGTTTGTTGTTCTCTATCACAATAGAGGGCCGCAAAAATGCTAAGTATTAATTTGTACGTACAAATTGCTAATTTTATCCAAAGACGTGCAGCAACACTCAGTTCATCATGCCAAAACAAAAACTCTAAAATAATTACTGAGAATACAGTGGTTGATTTTGAAAAATTTAAGCTAAAAAACTGCCTCCAATAAATATTATAGACATTGATACAAACACCTAATAGAATATATCAAAAATGATCTAAAGCAGAGCTTTACCAGAAAACTCACAACCAACAATTCGCGTACTACCAAAAAAAATTTTATGTGTATAAACAAATATGGGCTCAATAAATAACCAAACAATTTTAAAATATTTAATCCATTTCTTAATATCTTAATAATCTTAATAATGTATTTTAACAGCATTTCATATGATATGTTGAACAAAGTACCAGCGCTTTAGGGCCAACGTACGAACATTTTGTAAATTTAGTTTTAGTTATTATCTATACTAATTTTAATATATGTATGTAGTTTCATAAATCTTTCTGTTTTAAAAATTTTTATTTTAATTAATTTAAATAAAATGCTATATATAGTACATGAATGTAACAGAACCTTATGTTTTTATACAAATTTATTTTCATTTGACTTTTTAACGTATTATAATATTTGAATTCGCTTTCGCAAAAATTAAAATGTCTTATTGACTTTTGCATTCGCATTCGCTAAACTGGTACTCGTTACATCCCTAACTAAAGATCAATGAATTTAATCTTGAAGAATATAAAAATAAAAATTTATTTATTTTTTATTTTATTAAATAAATAAAAATAAAAAGTATTTTTTCATGAACTCAAGATTTTCAAAGAATAAAAGCATATTTAGAAAAACAAAAACTAAGTTTTTTAAATTTACACCCAATTAGTTTAAAATTAAAACATATTTACTTAAAGGCATTGATGCCAATGTCGATGCTGATGTAATACTATTTGAATTATTAAAATACGATAGTAATGAAATAAAATTTATTAAAGTTAGCCCTTTTTCAACAAAGACATCTACTGAAATAGGAATTAAACTTCCAATATTTTAAGTACAAGTTTCACCTGAAACAAACATAAATAAATTAAAAAATATTATGGCAAAGAGGGAACAGGTCAGGCAACTCAAGGATTTTTCCATAGTGCCGCAAACTGATATCTTCTGAGAAGGTGAAAAAGGTAAATTATTACGTATACTGTACAACAAGTATGGATACCCTGCATCATACAAACTATACTAACAAATAAAACTTATAGTAGAAATGTATTTACCAATGCAGAATATAAATTTGCAAATGTAGTCAAGGATGATAGCATACCAAATATTAATGAAAACACTGTTGATAACATGAGCAACTAATTTCTGCATGAAATTAAAAGATTTATGGCAAATATAAGTTCTCAAACTGTTAACCTTCGAAAACAACTTAATTTAAAACATCAAGAATAGATGCAATATCTTTTATGATTGAAGTGTAAGACAAAATGGATTCAAATAGTCAAAACTAAACTGTATGCATAAAATCGAATTTGAATATTATAATGTAATAAGAAGTGACAGAAAAGGCACAATTCAAGGGGGATTAATCAGAGATTATTTAAAACATTCTCATTATACAAACCGTGTCATTAATTTTATCAAAACTCTAAAAACCTGCATTATTCGAATTTATTTAGCAGCTAATAAAATACTTTATTTAACTTCAGCATACCCAAATAACAATCAAAAAGGTAATATTTTGAAAGAGTGGCTAATAAATCTTGAAATAAGTTTCAGATGTAAACTATACGCGACAAGCTCCCCATCACATCCTCGTATAGGTTAATATCTAGACATTTGTCTTGTCTTCACGTAAAAGCTAAAAATTAATACAGTAATTTTTTTTAAAACCTTAGACTATGACAGTGACCATGTAGCGATAGAAATTATGATCTCTTTGAACAATGAATTTTCGAATGATGATGATTATAATTATAAAAAAAACAGACTGGAAACAATTTCAAAGTAAAATATTACAAAAGCTCAATCAATCAAGGTACTCAAATACCTAACAATCGAAACCTTACAAATGCAGAAAAAGACTTTCATATAGAAAATAAAAAAAATTCAACTATGCATGAAGTGGTTCCGAAATATAAAAAAGAAAATACTTTTACAAAGCTTAGTATCCCAATTTTAAAAATGTTGTACAGAGAAAGAAGCTTGGTTTTGACTTTAATAAAGAAACAAAAACAAAGTTAAAATAAATGCAAGCCTTACACCCATTGTAAACAAACGTATTAGAAAAAAATTTACAAAAATAGAGCCCAAAGATTCAAAAAACATGTTCAGATAATTAAAAGAAATTTTAAAAAATTTAGCCCACTAAACCTTAAAGATTTAAAAATTCCGGAAAACTCTGCATACTTACAATACCATACGGAAATAGATCCGCATTGTCTTAACAAATATGATTTAAATAATTAAATAGTTGATGAAAAAATTCTTATGTAAGAAATAATAGCAGCATTTTTTGATTTGGTCCACGGTCACCAATCAGCACATCTATAGAAAGTTGTACATCAACAAGTAAATGAAGCTTTCAATAAATTTTTAGAAACCAAAAAAAATTATGGACTTGATAAGAAATCTCTAATTAAACTTAATGATTCAGTACTGTCTGACAATTTGAAGGACACACAAACTCAAGATTTTTTTAAAACGAAGGATCAATAAGTAAATATTATCGTCAGGTATTGATAACATACCATACATAGCTTTGAAAATGATATCACTAATAATGATTTATAATTACTCTAAACTTTTCAATAATATGTTAAGTAATTCATATTTCCCAAATGCTTGAAAAATGGCGAAAGTTGTTATACTGCCAAAAAAAAAGGATAAAGAACCAAACCAAAAAGCTTATTGCCTAATATAATCAAAATATATGAAACATACATCATAAGCAAATATTGTAGTGAAAATAACATATATAGTGAAAAGCATTTTGGTTTTAAATTTAAACATTATACAGTTAACGCAATACATAAACTCACTTCCGACATTAATTGAAATTGACATAAAAAATATTGCACTGGAGCATGTCATATTGACATGGAGAAAGCCTTCGATAACGTCTGGATTGTGGCATTAATTTATAAATTAATTCAATACGAATTCCAAGTATATCATGTGTTATTAATTTGTAATATGATAAGCGAAAAAAAAATTATAGTTTGTTATGAAAATACGAGAAGTCGCAAAACCTTTAGGGTAAGCAATGGGACTACAGCAAGAAACAGTTAGCTTGCCTTTTATATTTAATTTATTTATTTTAGACATGCTTAAAAATATAGATAGTATAATTTCCTTTGCAGATGATATAATTATATATCACTTTGACAAGAAAATAGAAAAAATTAATGCAAACTTGCATAAATCTTATAACTTTGTTGAACAATATGCTAGTAATTGGAACATGTTCATTAATACCGAAAAACTTAAAACAATTCTTTTCAGATCGCCATTTACAGACAATTATTTTATTCAAAATATGTAGCACCTAAGGTAAGAATTATAATGTACCAATCCCTAACAAGACCAGTTTTAACATTCGTAAGTCCAATTTGGATCAATATATCGCCCTCAAATATGGAAACGTTAAGAGTTTTTGAAAGGAAATCCCCACAAAGTGGATATGTGAAATATATTTCGGATAAGAAGTTGTATAACAAGGCAAATACTATACTACCCGATTAACTGATCGGTTAATTTAAAAACCGGTTAATTTCAGTCGATTAACCGATTAGCCGACGTTAAAAATGTTTTCATATTTTTTAGTGTTACAACTTATTTTTTTGTGTGAATAATTATTTGTTATGTTCAGTGATCCTTATTAAGTAAAACTTCCAAATCTTTGGACATGACTTTAAAAAAGTTTAACTTGAGACTCTGGTACTCTAACTGGAGGAAATCATTAAGTTTTTATTTAATAATGTAATAAAAGCCAATAGCACTGTTGGCAACGATTTAATTAAGGATTAGATTTAATGAGAGGCAGTACAAAAACGAAAGCCAAGAAATTCAGAAATTAACTTTTTTGCAGAATATTCGTCGCTGAGCTCTGTCATTATGACTCAGATGATGACCCGCCAACAGAAGTAACTATTGATAGTATTACAAGAAATGTTCTAAAAAAATTAACCGAATTATTTTAAGAATTATTTATTATGTGTTTTTTTTTTACTAATAAACTCAAATTGTTAAATAATTTATGCAATTTTATTTGTTTAAAACACTTGACTTATGGAAAAACTTTATTAATCGGTTAACCGGTTAATACCGAAATTAACCGATTATTTACCGATTAAGCAAAAACATCGATTAATTAATCGAGTGATTAACCGATTAAGGCAAAAACCTATTAAATGAATACTCTAGAGGATAAGACACAGCACAAGTATATCATGCAAAGATTTACGCTTAGTTCAAAAAACTAATTCCAAAAAATATTGGTGGCTATCTAAATAATTAATTATTATTATTATTTTTTCATTATTTTATCCCCACCTGACACCACTTTTGCAAACGTTCTCATATTTTAGCAATGTTTTTAAAAATGTTTTCATTGCAATTAAAAATTTTTTATATACATACATATGTACGTATTTTCATGTAAATAAATAAGAACAAAATCTTGTAAAAACCAACTATAATCATACTAAAAATACTAGAGAGCTGGACTAATAGATATTCTATATATGTAAATAGTAATATTATTAACTAGTGTTGATATAGTGTAAATATCTTCTTTTCTTATCAATAAACAAATTAAACAAAAAATCATTAGCTCGGGAAATGTGGACCGCTGCCAATTTTTTTGTTTAAGTTTTTTTCTTATTTTTCACGTTTCTAGCATTTTTACTAAACTGCATTTGTTCGAAATATTCATTTTTTTCTCCTACTGCAAAGGCGAATGAGACAACTCTTCTCACACATCCAACCGTAGTTTTATTTTTGACATCACTGCTTTAAATAAATTTTTGTATATTAAATTATGATTTTGTAGTAAAGCATAACGCAGCATATGTTTAGGCGTTTTAATTTTTTTGTAAGCATATGTATTTTAATTCTGCCTTGTATTTTTTTGTTTTGTGTGCTGCCAACATGAAGATTTTGATAAAGTACATACAAAAATGGTATGACAATACTAAAGAAACTAATTCCGTACATTTGGTTCTGTTGATTTTATTTTTGTAATGACTTGAGAAACTTACATATTAAAAAAAAAATAATTAATTGTAATTCAGCTTTCAATAAATAAACAAAAAATAGTATTCTTTATTGAAACAAATTTTTTAAAAATATTTTTTTACTTTACAATGCAGAAAATGTCAATTCCGTCCATGAAATTAAAAGTGATTTCTTATCGAATTTTTTTTTTCGTTTTTCGGTTTCCAAAGCACTAAAATACGGATTGAGTTCCGTTTCCGAACGGAATTGAGCTCTGTGACATGGCTGTATGTTACAAGTGTGGCAATATAATTTGTAGTTATTCATAATGCGGCATATGTTTAGGCGTTTTAATTTTTTTGTAAGCATATTTTAATTCTGCCTTTAATTTTTTTGTTTTGTGTGCTGCCAACATGAAGATTTTGATACAGTACATACAAAAATGGTATGGCAGTACTAAAGAAAATAAATCCGTAAATCTTTTTTTGTTGATTTTATTTTTGTGATGATTTGAGAAATTTACATAATATACATATGTATGTACATATGTATGTATAAAAAATAATTAATTGTAATCCAGCTTTGAAGAAATAAATCAAAAATAGTATTCTTTATTGAAAAAAAAAATTGTTTTAAATATTTTTTTTTACGTTAACATGCAGATAATGTTAATTCCGGCCATGAAATTAAAAGTGATTTCATTCCGAAATCTTTTTTTGTTTTTCGTTTTCCAAAGCACCGAAATACGGATTGAATTCCGTTTCCGAACGGAATTGAGCTCTGTGACATGGCTGAATATATCAAATTATTTTTGGATTTGGTTTTTATGCATTTGTATGTTTTTACTTTTATGAATTTTGTATTCTTCTAATGAGTCGGGCATAGCGCTGGGTGCGTGTCGAATTTTTCATATACGACACGACCCGAACACGAATACCAACATGTCAAACACGACGAATACTAAAAATTTTCTTATCATGATACTGCACAACACGCACGAAATCAAATTGAACAACGAAAATCTTCTTTTATATTGAAATACATATTTTTGTTTAAATATAACGTGAAACAGTAAATTATCACGATTTGATCTTAATAATCTGTTTGTTAAAAATTAATCCAGAAGTGCAGAATATTCGTGGAACTTACAGGTAGCAGAATAAATTTTATTTTGGATTCAATTAATAAACTCAAAAAATCAAATATTATTTTTCTGAAATAGAACCTATCACAGAATTTGTAAAACCAAATACCAAAATTTGTAAACATTTATCTTAATACGCAAATACACTATCAACAAATGGATAGGTGTTAGTTTTTTCTTTACTGGAAATTCGTTCAAACATAAGCATTAAACACATTAATCACAGCAAGCTACGGACTACACAATGTCAAAAATTGAACACACATGTTTATATGAGAATAATTATTTTGAAGACAGCAAAGCAACATGGCGGCAGGTTGTTGTCTATGCTGATTTTGTCGTTGTAGTCCAATTAAACTAATTTCTATTTCTTTGGCTTTGGCTTTCATATTAAGGCCCAACTATAATATGAATAAGCTAATGCCAGAAGTGAACGATAAGTCTGTCAAGTACTTAAGCAATTCAGATGTGACTTTTAGGTGGCCACAATGTACTTACATGCACTTAAGTATTCTTTAGCCACAGCTGCACATATAAGTATTGTTCACAATTTTTTATTAATTTTGTTTCTTCTTATAACTTCTAAATGAATGCATTTCAATCAAATTAACTTGTTGGAATATCCTAATCCATTAAAAATTCACGTACAATTATATCCACCACTTTATTACTTGTTTTATTTGTTTTGCCTACTAAAAAGTACAACAATGATAATAAATAAATAAACTCATGTGTATGCGTGTATGTATGTGTATTGTAAAACAAAGAATGAAAATAAATGTTTTGCTTTCTTTTCTGAGTTTAAAATAAGAAACAATAAAAAATATTTAAAATCAATGAATATTTTCTGATGCTGTTGGCTTGAGTTTAAAAAATGCACAAACAGTGTTTTCCGTACGGAATGTGCGTTCAGTTTGGCACTTAGCTTAAGCAAATGACATTTGACGAAACTGGACGAAAAGTTCCATAAGTACATTATAGTTTGCCACATACGTTTTATATGTAACCGCACAGTTGCTTAAGTTCGCTTATTCACATTATAGTTGGGCCTTTATTTAACAGAAACGATATCCAAAAATTGATGTAAAGCATAAATTGGTTAATTTGTATATTTTTACATTTCGAAACAGTAATTTAATTTTTATAAATGTGAAATATTTGAAGGTGGAAATACTGAACTATTTATTTATAATAATAAAATAATTAAGTAGCTGGCAAATGCTGCTAGCGGCATTTGAAGTCGCGTGTTCATGTAGCCTGCTGTGGTGAATGTGTTTAATGCAATATTTCACTCATATTCGTATCAATTTTGCTCAACACGAAACGACCCGACACAGTAGAAAATTAGTTTTTTTTAGGAACACCTCGTGTTGAGTCGTGCCTATTCGTGTCACGAAAAACACATGACACATTCCCATGTTTAGCACTGTTGGGATTTGTGGTACAATTGTACCAAATTTGGTACAATTACATTTGTATTGGTACACTGGTACACTTTATACTTCAGTGGTTCAATTTGAAAAAATTTGTGTTTTGCATTACAGTAATAATAATTTCTCCTAACATAGTTGCCTAAAGCCGAGATCCCACTATGGGTACAATGTTCCGATTTTCGTCGGCTTACTGAAATAAGATAAATTGGCCTTATTTCTGAACTAATTGAAATATAAGGACATAATTGCACCACACTGCATTGGTAATAAAGTCATATAGACTTATTGTCATATAGACTTATTTCACAATTAATTGAGAAATAAAGCTGTTTTGGTTTATTACTTACGACTTTGTTGCGGTGAGTCGATATTTTATGTCAAAAGTAGATTATGTTACTTTACATCTCTACAACAATTTTCATTACTTTTCACATAACAATATCGATCAGCTGTTTCCTACTGTTGAAGTTACATTCCATTACAGTCGGCTAACTGAACCTTGAGTCTCGATACACACACGTAACAATACACGTTGGACTATACGCAAATATCAGAATGAATGGGTATGAACATGCATAAAATATGTTCGATATGTGCTAGAGTAACCAACCTTTTTTGTAGTCAATGTCATTCTCTGATAGTGACAAGCACTGTAAGAACATTTATAATATGTAATGTTTTATTCAACTGAAGTCAGATTAATATAATTTTGAAGTGGGCTGTATGTATTTTAGAACATTTTTATGATAAAAACGTAAAAATCGTATCCAAGTAAAAATATACTGAATTTTATTAATCACGTACGCACTCTTCTGACTAAAGTTTAATCACTCTCAGGAGTGTTACAGGCGTGACAGGAAAATATCATGATACATAAAAAAGTTTATATTTGATGCCTGTATTAACTCGTTGTAATGTACTGATGTCAGTTTCTTGGCACAATTGTGCAAAATAAAATCACACACACATTCTTATGCTCTTTCATATTCTATGATCAGTATGCTTTTAGCGACTTTAAATGTGTTTAATGGTACAAAAATATTAAGGAAAGCAATGAATATGTATTAAAAAGACACTTTGATTTTTTTTGGATCAGGTTCACTAAACTGCATTTAATATCATAACTTGAAATACCAATAAGTCGGGAAATATGGGTCGAAACCATTTTTTGTGTTTAATTTTTTCTTCTTATTTTCAAGTTTCTATCAGATAACCAATTTAAAAGTTTATTTTTGGAAATTCTTCACAGTTTCCTATGAAAAGTTCACAGCCCTGTAACTCGTAAAATGGGGGTCGTCACACCCAACTTTTTTATATAAATTTAATTCCTTATTTTTGAATTTTCTATCACGTAGGCGCCTTTTAATTTGTTTTTAGCAGCTTTACTAAACTGCATTTCTTCCAAATATTTATTTTTTCCTATGTACTTCAGAGATGAATGAGACAACTGGTTTACAACTTTATTTTTGACATCACTGTTGTAATGTATGTTTAATATACTTATTACTTGCAACCTTACATACATACATTTATGCATTAGTGAAATATATTATTAAAGTTCATGAAGCGTGGCTACGCCCACTTCTTTTAAAATAAGATTGTGTATTTTTAAGCGTTTATGGTGTGTGCTAATTTTCGTAAATATTGTTTAAGTACAAGCTCGTAAAATATTATACCAAAATTTAAAAGGCGTGCCCTGCCCACATTTTTGAAAGCAAGATTTTGCCTTTATTTAAGCTTAGGGTGTGTGCCAAGTTTCGTAAAAGTCTCGGTGGAATAGAAACTTGTGAAATAAAATATTAAATTTTAATGGGCGTGACCCCTCCCCTCCCTCGGTTAATAAATTTGTATACGAATGAGAAGTTGTATTGTATACATACATAGATGTACAACATACAGCATTTTTTTTAAATTGAGTCTGAAATTGAGCAAATATAAATGGGTAAAACAGAGTAATATATGAAACAGTATTAAAATAAATAAAATTAATAATAATTAAAAATAAATTAAAAAAATATTAGGTATTCCACAATCCACACGTACTTTGTCTCTAGTTAGAAAATTTTTTCACACAAATCAAACACCTTGCCTTTTCCTTTTCAAAATAATAAAAATATTTCGCAAACACTGCTAGCGTTTGGTTTAATTTTGATACCGCTAAAATTTTAAAGCTTTGTAAAGAATGCTTACTTATAAGTATGTGTGTATGTGTATCTGTTTCATGATGGCTCAAAATCATTTTCGTATATTTGAGGCAAGCAGTGTTGCAATTTTAGGGGATTTGTCCCCAAATGGGGTTTTTTTTTAGATTGGGGGACGAAAATTTCTTATTGGGGATCTGGGTAATTGTTGGGATAATAACCAAATTTTATGGGATTTTTTGGGGATTTTTCTTATTACTGATGGTATCAAGAATAATTTTTGAACTAAAAATAAACAAAGTTTCTGAGGCTGATGAATCAGATGATTTCGACTCTAAAGTTTTTGAAATGGTACACTTTAGTTAAAATTTTTTTTATACTTGTGTATATTAAACTATGTGTTTCATAAGTACAAACTAAATTAATATGAATGTAAATATAGCTATAAATACGAGTATAAATGAATTTTATTAAATAAATGTTATTTTTGTCATCATATTTCAAAAAAAAATTTTAAATATTATTTTTTAACAAAAAAAAAAAAATTTGAATAAAAAAACTCAATTTGGGGATTTTTGGGGATGACAAATTAAAAATTAGGGATAAGCTCTAGAAAAAATCTGGCAACACTGACCATAAGCTATTTTCGTTAAGGAGTTGCAAGACTTTCTTGTGTTTAGTATTCGCTTAAAGATTCGCATATACTTTAGCAAGTAGAAAAGTAAGTGAATAATTTACGAATGCGACTGCGAACATTCGTTACATCCCTAGTTTTCCGTATTGTACGAGAATGTATGATAATTTTTTGGATATTTTGCCGGATGACATCCTGTGGAGACGCTATATAAATTTTTTGAAGGTTTGAAGTCATAGTTTCGTAGAAGAAAAACAGTAAGAATGATCAGCATGATATTGTTCTATTAAAAAAACATACACCGATAAGCATGCACACTCACACACACCCATACAACACATAAAAAGAATTTTATACTTACAAGTTGGTGAAGATACATAAATATATATTTGCTGTCCTTCTTTGAATTGTGTACGTTTTTGTTTAAGGTTGCCGTTCATGTTCGTCTGTATATCTTTCCCTTTGTTATCGTGCACATTAGTTTTTTCGTTTTTTATTGTTGTTGTTGGTGTTGCATCTTTTAAATGTTGAAAAGATCAAATGTGTAAATTGTCTATAAAAAATTTTTAATTTAACAGCTCAACATGACACTACCAACCAAATGAATTTAAAAAAATGCCGTTTCCTTGCACAAGCGTTAGGCATTTTCAATAACAAGAACAACAACAACATGAACATGAAAATTTTTAAATTAATCTGGCAGCATTTGCCGCTGTTGTGAAGATTTACATATTTTATTGAGACTCTACTTGAAACTTATAGTATGTTTCCACTATACGTGCCTCACACTCTATTGATGCTTCACACCCCAATCATGACTGAAGCAACTTGCTTCGCAATACAAAGGCCCAATAATTGACTTCTCAATTAAGTGTCATTTATATTTAAATGCCATTTAAGTACCGAATTAATTTTTTCAGTACAAAGCTGAGAGACATTTAAATGAAACTTAAATGCCCGACCATGTGTGTTTAAATACACAAGGGTGACCAAGATAAATTTAAGGTTGGGTATGTGAGCGAAAAAGATAAGCACACAGGCAGAAACAATTACTAAAAGTAATTCTTATATGATTTTTTTTATGAAAGAATTTCTTTTCTAGAAACCCGTTTCAACAAAAAATAATAAATAAACATTATTATTCACTTTAATTCTGAGTTTAAAACTACTAAATCCCAATTTGTAAGCGAAAATAATTTTTTTTGCATTTTTTGAAAGCGTTTGAGAAAAATTAGTAAAAAGATAAGCAAAAAATTGTCTCATGATGTTCACCCATGATTTAAATCCTACTTGTGTGTGTTTATTGAAAACATGTACATGAACATCATGTGGGCGCATAAAAAGAATTTCTTTTCATTTTCATAAATACAAAACATATACAATGCATAGTTTTATGTCATGGAATAAATAAATAGAAAAATGAGTTCTGATGCTCTTTTGGTTTCATGAAATGTGTTTTTTGCAATTTTAATTTTGCACATGCCCAGCAAAAAATTTCAAAAAAGGTAATCGAGTTTGGAACTAAACATTTTTGGTGGAAGCTGTTCCTTACTGGATTACCAACTTAATGAAACTAAAATAGTCGATTCTTGAGAAGTAGTTATGTTGTTTATTGTAGGAAGTATTTATTTTTTTCGCTGTGGGTTTTAGTAAGAAAAATTACTTTTTTAATATGCCGTTGTTTGAGTAAATGGAAGATCTTGATTAAAAATCCAGTTTGATTAAATAAATAATAACTTTTTCAGTAAAATGTAAATAAATTTAAAAAAACAATGATATACATAATTTTGTAAAATTTCTTTTAAACTCAATTGAAGTGGGTTATATATTATTCGTATCCGTGCCTGTATTGTTACTTATAAATGTACTATATTTAGAAAAAATTCAATTGTTTTGACTGATGAACCTTTATTGAAACCGAAAATGAAAAATGTGAAAAGTAATGAAAATGGTTATAGAGATGTAATGTAACGTAACCTAATTTTCATATAAAAATATTTATCAGCTGTTTCCGACGTTGCAGTTACATTACATTACAGTCGGCTAACTGAGCCTTTAGTCAACCGATTTTGTGTATTCTTTCATCTATTACTTGACATTGTTGAGATGTGATGTTTATACATGAATGTGTGTATGTTTTATTGAAATCATTTCAGTATTTAAAGAATAAATGGTTCCTTTAGTTTCCACATGCTAAAAATACACACAGATGTGTAATCCACAAGCAAAAACATAAATAAAACAAAAGTGTGTGGCTGTGTGTGTATTGACTGCAAATTAAAAGACAATGCAGAAAAAACCACAGGGCATTCGCTAAACAGGCCTTTTTTGACGTTCTTCTTAGACTTTTTTCAAGATTCGATAATCATTCAGTCAATCCATCCTCTTGGGTAAAGAAGCATGGAAGATCTACATCGCCAATGACATCGCGTGTAAAAAATAGATTATTAATGCAATGGGATCATTGTGTCTGCTAAATAAGGCCTCAAAGAAGGCCCATTTATTCCTCATTTTTAAAGCTGGGGAGTTTAGTCATTATTTAGTTTTTCTTATCTCTGCATACGAGTGTAGTTCAAAAAAGGTAAAGAGATAATTCCTTACCATACCAAGAATACAGTTTTTAACAGTTTTATAAAATTCAAAACTAAATTTTCTTCTCTAGTAGTAAAACACTCAAAAAGAAGTTTTCTATAATGAATTGGGTCTGATTTCGTGCACAACACTATGGCCACATTGTAATTTGGACCACTGGATTCGCTTTATTATTTATAATCGCAATTCACACGACGTATTCGTGCTTCGTTTTGACGGTTCCTTTGGATGTACAGCAGTGATGGGAATTGGAAATCTTGATTTCGTGGCGTATCTGTTTCTATATCGTGCTTAAATCACTTGAGTAGTGCCAAGCCACTTTTTATATAACTTAAATGTTGGCACTTGATGTTCGTTTAGTATACTATTGTCGTTGGATGACATATTATTTTGTATGTTCCAAAATTAGGTCTAATTAAAAAAACTTTTTTCAAATAAGATAGGGTCCTCGGGCACTAAGCCTTCTACACTCACAAAATATAAACCATAATTTTAGAAGAGATCTATTAAAGCAGAAGTTTACTCAAATGAAAAATAAAGCTATTTTAACAGGAACACGCTATTCACCATACATCCCGCCTCCAGCCTATCTGTCCGCTTGACCGTCACCTGACTGAATGTGAAAGTAACTGCTGAAAAGAATACATCGCTCATTTACTAAAACAACGATATGACTCAAAAAATGGGATTGTTGAGTTAATTATGGAGAATGAATCCTGGTAATACCAGTGAAAAAATTGGAAGTAATAAATCAGGAACTAGTTTTTCTCTATTTCCAAAATATCTGATGCAAACTTTGGAAACCAAGTCAAATAATAGTCCTTGAATTTATATTTAGTTTTCCAATACATATGACAAAAAAAAATAAATAAAAAAAACTATTTTGTTTTTGAATTCTGCAACCTTATGCTGGGAAATTTCGGTTGAAAGATGGTAAGAATTTAGAACTATATACATATGTATATACATACATATATTATTACATAGAGATAATCAATTAGGGAATTCACAATGAGTATATTAAAATTTCAATGTGGCAATATTGTGCCATCTTAATGTTTCATTATGAACAGGCAACGATATAATTACGCATTCTGTGTATATCAAAGTCATGCAAACACACATACATCTTTATATTATTTATATATTAGTGTATAATATGAGAGAGATAATATTTTTCATCAACTACAGCTGCGCTGACAGTTTTAACATATGGCCTATTCGGAAATGCATCTATGCGCTGTATCTGATGCGCATGTGTGATTAATTTGCGCAGATGATACAAAACAGCTGATGCAGATGCTTAAATGAAGCGCATACAAAAAAGTTCATTTGATTGCAATTTCGAACGCAAGAACAATAAAAATTTAAAAATTAACAATTAAATTATTTTTGAAATTGAAATTGCTCAATATACAAAATAAAAGATTCTTAAAATGTAAAAAGAGAAATTTATTGCTAAATTTTTTTGTTCGAACATGAGCATAATTCCAAAAGTTATGGAATATGTTACTTTTATAAAATAATATCCTGATATCCTGATTCCTAATTTTCTTAAATTTCATCGAAGTCTTCAAAATAGAGCCAAGTTGTAGCATTTCTTCCAGATTCTTTGTTCCTGGACATGATTTTTCGATATGTCATCAGAAGGTTTAGGAATTTTCTATTAATTTGATCTTTCGTGCAAAATGCATTGGGTGCTTGTTCCTTAACTTTGCCCCAGAGTACTGACTTCTTTTTTCGTCCCGGAAAAAATTCTTCTTCCATGTCCAAACGAACGCTTATTATTAATTTTGCCAATTTGACGTCAATATCTATTCTAAAAATTTATAAAAAACAATAAATTAACAGAATAAAAAAAATAACTAACAAATCAAATATTTACTCATCTATTGCATCACCCATTTTGGTGATTACTTTTTGATGTTATTTTGCGCATCATATACTTCAGTGATGCAATTTAGAACCCACAATATTTAAAATTTTGCCATCTGTTGATTTTCAGATCGCACGACGCATCAGATGCAGCGCAGTGATGCATTTCCGAGCAGGCCATATTCAGTTTACCACATTGCCATATTAAGAATGACATGCTTTTTATACTTTTAAATTTGCACATGGTAATAAATTTGATTTACACACAAAACAAAGCAACAAACTTGCCAGATCATACTAAAGTAATAAAATTGAAACGTTGCAATATTAAGACATATTTTAAAACACTATTGTGAACTCGCTAAATATATTTTTTGTTTAAAAAATTACCTAATACATATCATTTGTTTTTTTAAGAACATAAGTTTTATAATTAAGAGCTTCCGAACTCACAGTAAGTCTATCATCAGGTTTTTTATTTTTATTATTATCATTATGAGCATCAGAACTCACAGTAAAATAGGCATTTCTGCCGTTATAATTCACTTCACATTTATTTGTTTTTAAGGTACTCATATAGAGTATTCCTCAAGGGCACTTTATTTGTGTTTGGGGTTTTTTTTTGTTTTTTTTTATTTATGACTATGTAAAAAAATTATTAGCGAAGCAATTAAAGCTTATTTATCAAAGTTAATAATATGTATTACGAATATTAATTTTTTATGATATTTTTTTGTTTAGTATGTATGTAAGAAAAAACTCCGCTATGACGTTAGTTCACTATGAAGGTACAACGAGAACTGATAGATGATAGACTTTTTCTAACAACAAATTCACTTTTTCGACAGCGATCAACTTCGCTTTGTCCAATGCCTACAAGTGATTCTTTAACATTACAGTTGCCTAGTACTTCGTCAGTTAAGCCATTGAAATCATTCACTTCGGGCTGTTCATCACCTATCCCAGTTATCACTACAGATAACAGTAGCTCAAAACCAAAGGTACAAGTCGGAATGGACAGATATATAACCGTGGTCTGCTACTATAGCTCATATCTTCAAAAGTTTTTCAGATACAGGGTCGAAATTTTTTCCATTTAATAGTAATAAAAATAAAAAAGTTAAACTAAATGCAGTTTTAAAGCTATTCTCAATAACCATTAAATGGAACCGAATTCGACCCTGCATCTTAAAAACTTTTGAAGATGTGAGCAATAATGGCAGACCACTTATATGCCATATCTCAGGAAAAACTGAAGCTGGAAGTCCAAAATTTTATATTTATCTTAGTTAAGTAACGAGCAAAAAGATAACTATGTTTCATAAGATTCAAAGGTGGTCGGGAAAATCCGTTCGTCGGTTATAAAAACTTTAACTTTAGCCTTTTAGGAAAATCCCGAGATCTTCCCAAAGTTGAGTGATTCTGGGACTGCCTTCGAATAACTTTTAACACTCACGCACATACATACACACAAACATACATATATTAAGAGATCGTAAAATCGTGAAAGGCTGGTGTGGGCAAGAAAAACAGCAACATCAGCAGCATCAGCTACAAAATGTAACAATAAAAATTCGATCCAATACTTTCGTCGTTACCACGAAAACAAAACAATCCAGTTTAACTTGATTTTTTTTTTAATTTTTGAAAAATAAAACCATCATTATGTTGTCTTTAGGAAAAAGGGGAAAAATAGTAACAACAACAGCAATGCATAATGCATAAACGAAACATATAAATTTGATGAACCAAATTGAGTAAAACTTGTTCTCAGGTTTCTTTCAGTGTTGATGAAGACATTATATTTTATAAGTCAGACTTTATCCCAGCAAACACACACAAATCCGTATATACACACATTCATACATACATATATATGCCGATGTGTGTATCAGCGCACACAGGAACATATAGAAAATTTAGTGCTACAAAATTATTTACCTTATATGGATTAAATAAATTTTAAATTAATTAGGTACCTCAAGGTTTTTAGAATCGCTAATTACGAATATGATGTCAGTTTTTAACAATTTAAAATGGCGGATCCAATATTTTATCTAAAAAAATTTATCCAATTCGCTTAAAACGTATTACATTAAATTTCTGTTTAAGATTCAGCATTGTCGCTAGTATTTTCACGTTTTCGGTGTTGCCGTAGTGCTGTCCTGCGATTTTGGAGATTTTTAAGCAAACACAAATATTGAGTATGTCTAGAGAAAAACATCCTTTTGAGCCATTTACGGTTCATCAATATTGAACCAAAACATTAGCGGCATTATGTATAATGAAAAGCTGGCATGAAGTTAGCATATCATATGCTATCAAATAATTAAATCTTCAGGCGCCTTCTTCAACTAACCCACTGATTTCTTGAAGTGACGGCCAAGCAAATTGACGTTTTGCATATAACTATATGGCAGCCTTATGTATAACGACAAACTGGCATGAAGTTAGCAAAACTGAACCTGATCTTAACGAGTTTTGCCACAAAATTTCACATTAAAAATTTAATAGTGGGATAAAACTACATTATGCGCTGCTTTATAATGTTAAATTGTATAAAGGAACTCGTTAACAACTAGTTAAATTTCGTCACTTATGTACATATGTTAACTTCATGTCAGTTTTTTCTTACATAGTGTCCACATGATTTAATATCATACCTCGTAATATGACGCCGGCAGATCAACTATATTTTTTTTATTAATATCAATAAAAAGGGCTAGATGTTGATGATTTTATGTTATGATGAATCAAACAAATATTTGAAAAATACTTGCCAAAAATAACTAATTTGCGTGTGGTTAAACTTTTGGTCACATAAAATTACATTTTATATCAAGATGAATTCATCAGGCCGTGAGCTCTGATGATTATATCATAACGCTACCATAATATTAATAAATTGAGTCTATACGTAATGAATTTTCATCATGATATCAATTTGACATTCATCATTATAAAAATTCATCAGGTAAGGACACTATGTTATACATAAGGATCTGGGAGTTTAGTTCTACCATTATACATACTTATGTACATGCAATTGTTTGCATTTCAATTATTGTTGAAATAAATGTCAGTTTAGGATGTGCGAATACGAATAACCAATTTTAATTTTTTTGAAAGCGAATATGTACTACTTACATACAATACATTCAAAAATATGAAGGCGGATTGTATCATGTGTACATACATATGTACTTATATAGATGTACTACATACCATACCATAAATCTAATATTTATTTATTTATTACAAATAGGTATAAATTATTAAAACGGAATGATAATTAAATAATGTTACAGCAATTATAAAAAATAATTAATAATAACTTTAAAATTTGTACTTTGGCGCTTAGTATAAAGTATTTTCTTACAAATCAAACACTACCTTTTCTTTTAAAAAAAAAGAAACCAAAGTCAAGTGGTGTTTGGACATATTTTTCCAAACACCACTTGACTTTGGTTTCATTTTCATACTTATGACAGCTTTATTGTAGTAGGGTTTTCCGCTAAAATGTTAAAGCTTTGCTTACAAGGCTTACTTCTAAGTATGTTTCTGTCATACTTTCTTTAAATCAGTTTCATGTTTTTGACGTTTTTAAATACAATAATAATGTTACACTTAGAGCTAATAAATCACTGAATGTTTAAACATAGTTTAAGTTAATTTTCACAAAAAATTAAAATTGATTTAAATACACCTTAATTTTTTCAGTGGCTAATTAAAGTTAATATCAAATTACGTTGAAAGTATGGTAGCACTACAATATTTCCAAATATTATGGAAAGCTTTCCAAAGAACAGCTGTTTAATATAAATAAGAAAGTTGATTTATCGAATTGCGGAAAAATTAAATAGCAAAAAACACATTTTATGATACAAAAAGAGCATCGGAATGCATTTTTCTATTTATATATTTCATGAAATGAAAATATGTGCTACATTTGTTATATATTTCCGAAAATTAAACGAAATTATTTTTAATAAGACCTCATGATGTTTATGTACATGCATTCAAAAAACACACATATGCACAAAACATATGGTATGTTTGTAAAACTTAAACAACGCTTAAATGCACAATGTTGGCTATTTAAGATTCATTTAATTTTGTGGTGAAAAACAAAATTTTGTGTTTAAATCAGATTTAAAAATAAAATACATATAATCATTGACTGATTTATTTTCCCTTAGTGTTTAACTTAATATTTAAGTAGGAAATTAGTTAATTTATATTTAAATTCTATTTAAATACAATATAATTTGTTCAGTGGTTAACTAAAGTTCTTATTTAATTACGTTGAAAGTACGGCAGCAATAAAAAAATGTAACGTACATACATACAGACATGTGTATACCGTGTGCTTGTTGGGTTGGCTCCTTTTTAAAATTTTATGGCCTTTTTTTGTATAAAGTTATAAAAATTATGTGTTATGTGTATGTTTGTATGTATTTATACTTTTTTACAACAATGAATTTCCAATTATTTGAATTTTTCAGAGATGTTTAACAACCATGAATGTATGTGTGAATATACTCGTATCTACATACCCTGTCGGAGAACATGTGGTTAACTACAAAAATAATCCACTTATAATTAACTTGTCTTAGACTAACTACAATGTCATCCAGACAGTGTTGCCATAAGTTGTAACACGAAAAGTGCTAGATTGCAGAAATAAAATTGCTAAAATGTTCTACAGTACACACAACAACGTGCTAAATTTGTAGTTTCTTTTATTTCTTAAGTGAATTTTTTGTATTCCATATCATCGCTAAAGTGTATATCATATCAATCGTTGCACATTTTTTCATAACATAGAAAACTGAATTATATTGTGTAATGTCTTGTCAAAATTATATATCAGTATTATGTTCAGTTTTTTATTGTAAGAAAAATTTCGCCATATTTTTTCATTCCATAGTATAGGTCAAACGGACAATCATATAGCAGATGGTGTTGCGTAAATTGTGCGAGATTTGACGTTTTAACGTAACCCGAACAATGGAAATAATAACATATGCAATAATATTGTATGTATAGGTCGCTTGATATATTTAATTTATAAATTTTGGATCCAGCTGCGAATGGAATACCAAGAAAGCAAAAATCTTTAAGAGTGTTAAATAGAGTAAGTAAGTTAAGTAAAAATATAAAAATATACATATTTATTTTCTATATAGATAAATCAGATGAACCGCTTTAATTGACAGACATACAATAACCTTATTAACACAACACTTTAAGCTCTTAAAAAGAATAAAACTTAAAACAAGTTTTGTTAATTTAGTATTTCAAATTGTGTACTTTAATTAATATATTTTTACGCATATGTGTATCTCAGAGTGGTTTAATTATATGACTCCTGTCATACTAAAAACTTAACGGGGATAAATAAATTTGATAGACATATAATTTCAATTGCATTATCTGTGGAAAATGTATGAATCTAATGAAATAAAAAAGTGCAAAAAATGCTTAAGATTTTACAAAAAGTGCTAAGCAAGCAGCTATCATTATTTTCAAATTATTTAGTGCTAAACGAAAAAAAGTGCTAAATCTAGTACTAAAAGGGCTAAAATGGCAGGCCTGCATCCAGAACTGACCCAAAATTAATTCTTATGTTGAATACGTAATTGGATTTGGTGAGAGCCAACAAATTTACTCTCAGCTACTTTGAAACTTGTTTCGATTTTATTTCAACATTTTGTTGTTATTATTTTAGATGATAGATTAGCGCGTTGACTATACATACAACATGTGACGATACATAGTTTGAATCCTAAAAGTTTTTTTTTGTAAATTTACTGATTACCAGGTGACTTAAAAAATCAACTTTAAGTTAGTTGAAAATTAGTGCAGAAGGAAACAATTGACTACCGCCTAGGACATCGCAATGTTAAAATGGTTAGCTATTTTCGTTGGAAATTAATCCAAGTATCAGTCAGCACTAGTTGCGAAATAGTTAGGTTAAAGTTAGTTTAAAGTTAACTTAGTTTCCAACAGGGTAGGTATGGATACATATCGATGGTCAGAAGTAGAAAAGCCCTAACTCATATTTTCACGAAATTTAGTTTTTAAGTGATTCCAATATATTTTACATAATTACACCTCGTCACAAAAATGTATTGCAATGGTGTAAAAAATAAAATTTTTACAAGCAGTTGTACTGTTATTATCATATTTAAACCTTGTCCTGTAAAGTTCAAATTATTTGTGTTAAGGCCTTTCTACTTGTGACATGTGCGTATAAAAAATACCTATACATACCCTGAAGGAAGCGTTAAGTCAACTATTTTGTTGATATTGTCAATGGAGCGTCTACATATTAATGTTGTTTTTGATGCGTAGAGAATATTTTGTCAGACACACACAACTATGCTTCTTCTTAATGTTTTATTGGTTTGTAGAAAATTCAAAAGTGGCGTCCGTCGTGGAAATTAAATTTCAAAATCAATAAATGGGTTCGAGGACTCAAAAATTTTTAAACTTTTTTTACCGGTTGTGTTCGCGCACACAAAATACAGTAAATAAAAAAGCGAATTTAGAAAGAAAAATTACAGTTCATTTACTTAATAAAACGCAAAAGGAAACAAACATGTTTAGTTTTTGATGAAATTTTCAAAATAACAAAAAACCAAATGTATTAAGTTATAAACAATATCTATAACATTTATTTAAGTTTGATGCCAGAATAATATTCAGGTATTCTCTGTATTCCAGGAGAAATTAAAACGTGCGGAATTGCCAACGAATTGGTTTTGGAAATACAAGCATATAGTTACTTTAATGTAGAATGGCCCTAACTCATTATTTGCTTTGAAATCGATTGTTTTGTATATTTCAATAGAATAACACCTGATGTATTAAAAAATTCAAAAATATCGATTGGAAAAAAATAATGAGTTAGGGCCTTTCTATATTAAGGTAACGATATGTATGTACATAACAAAACGTTGAATACAGAACATAACCGATTGTTTTTAAGCGTGAGTAAAGCGAATAGATTATTACAGTGAAATTTTCGTTTATACATGTGGTTATTGGCTTGCGGCATGGAAGATTAAATAGAAATGAGTTATTGATTGATTATGTATGATTAATCTGTACTTTTCTTAAATTCGTTCTCAGCTGTCCGATATCTTGAAAATATCAGGATATATAAAGTCCTTTTCTTTTATATATCTTTTAATACGAGTAAATGCACTAGTTTTACCTACTTGAAAGGAAGTGAACAATATTGTTGTCATGATTGGTATATTCGGCAACAAAGATTTGTTAAAGAAAAATCATATGTACCTGTTACTTTTATTATTAAACAAAAAATTATATCGTGTATTTTTATAAGACAAATGAAATAAACATTCTTCATCGGTTTTCACAAAAACATACTTTTGTTCCATACTTTAAAACAAAAATGTATATTTTTATATACTTTTTTTTTGCATTTATGTATAAGTTTTTAGTTAAAAAATTACTGGCAATCAGCTGTTGTATATATTTTACTGAATTTTACCATTTTTCTGTTAAAATTTTTATTGAGAGTGATTATTTCTTTATATTATTCAGTATTTACTCAGTTACTGGATTTTACTGCAAAAGTACTCAAACGACCTAATTTAAAAAGTAAATATAAATGTAATAAGAAGTAAGTCAAAGCATCAAACAAAAACAAATTGCAAAAGACAAATAAAGAGCAATCAATTTTGTAGGTCTAAAAATATATAATATGAAAATTAAACAATTGTGGAAATTTTTATGAGCCTGTAGAAGATTTGGTAGGATAAATTAAAAATTTGCTGCACAATCAGATCCATACGTAAGATTTGGCTTTACTCACTCAACGAAACATGGAAGTTTTTTTTGATTTAATAGAAACGACAAACCAAATCCCTACGTGCTGAACGATTGAATGAAGTACATACTTAGCTTTTTATTTATATATTTTTTTATCCAATAGCTCCCTATTTAATAAACATATTATTTATTTTTTTTTGTTGATAAAAACATTAATTAAGAATATGATATGCAATTTCATTATCAAAAATGAAGACTAGAATTACTTAAATGTACTACTGACCATTTGTTTCCAATGTCTCCATATGGTCCAAAAAAACTACATACATAGTCAGTAGTGCCAATGTCAGTAGTTGCTTTTTAATGACACGCACATCGTCACTCGGGGGGTTATGTGCTCCATACGCAATTTTGAAAATTTTGAGCTAAGGATGCCATCTTAGGCCTTCAACCCCAAATCTTCAATCTGTTTTCGGCTATCTAGTATCATTGCTGAGATAAATTGTGTCCATTTTCCTTGTCCTTGAAAACAAAACTTTTTTGTATGCAGAGAAAACTTTAAACACAAAATTAAATTGATTACTGACGGACATTTTGCTCTGCATTTAGTTAATATTGTTGAATGCTTATATGTGTGGCATTAAGGAACAAGTCCTTAAGCCCAATTCAGCTGTTTTTCAGGAAATCACTTTTAAACTATATTAATTGCAGGGTCTTAAATATAAATTTAAAATATATTAGGGAAAAAGTCAAGTTAATTTTTTATTTCAAAAGAAATCGAATGTGGGATAAAAATAAGCTAGAAGTAGTGATGATGTAACTTTCTTTTGTAAATTTAAGTTATATAAATTAAAATTCAAATTTTGCAAAGGTGTAGCTTTAAATTGGAAAGTTTTAGCTTTTGTCGACTCAAGCACTTTTTCTTTTTGCCACACATATTCTTCAATATAATGGAAGTGAAAGAGCAACAACGACTGTATCATTAAAGACCGGTTCACATAAAAGCCGTCATAAGTTAAACTATGCCTTTTCGAACTGACAGCTAAGTTAAAATACATGGTTTTTTATGAGGTCGGTTACATTCAATATGTGACCGTCAACGCAAAGTACAAAGATTGGGCAACTTTTAGCTTTCCGCGTACGTTGAGAAGTTTGTCAGATATTGGTGGGTTTTTTGGTATGTTTTCATTTAGGTTTTTGTGTTTTGTGGCAGCAAAAAAAAATAAAATTAAGTTCAATAAATAAAATGGAGAATCAACCTGTTGAAGCTGTTCAAATGCATCTGTCAATACAGTATTCATTGCGCCAACCTATTCCGCTATTGCGTTACTCTGAGTTGAAAAATGTGAACAATAAAAATTAGTGCTACTAATAAGTAATGTAAAAAAACTTGCATGACCACTGATTTATAATTTTCGTTATTTTTCGTTGTGTGGCATTGCTTTCCATATAAAAAACAACATAATGTGAACGGCGGGGCAACACATTTTGAAAATGACAACACAGAATGGCAACACATGCAATGCTAGATGTTTAATAAGCTTAACTTAGTCATGTTTTAGACACGGCAGAACTGCTTCAAGAAAAACTGATGTGTATAAAACATGACTTAACCGAACACGCCATAAATACTAGAATAAAGACACTCAATTATGTATGTACATGTGTATGGCTTGGACACACATTAAGAAAACCATATAACGAAATTCGCCATGAAGCCTTCGAATGGAAATAGCCAAGGATCGATGAGATGAGGAAGACCAAAGATAACATGGAGGCACACAATTTTTAAAGAAATAAATAAATCGTTCAACGAACACATCGCAACAGACAAAGAAAATTTTATATTGTACGTACGTAGATAGCTTATGTTTCTGAATATTTGAGCGTACTTAAAGACTACAAATTTTTTTTTATTTATAAATCTCCCTTTGAAATAGCTTTTCGAAACTATTTTTTTTTTAAATTTTTAAAATAACACTTATACGTTACAGATTTTTTAACTCTCAGTGACTATTTTGGAAAAGTTTCGTAGTTTTTAACAGTAACTTCTTGGTATAGCAAAAAAAAAAAATCTGGCAACGCTGATCATATATCCTAAATCACATACTGTCCATTCTTATTATAACAACGTATTTTTAGTATGTATTTGTATACAAAATTTCGTAGAAAACGGTTGGGTGGAATTAATTAAATATAATGTTAAATTTGCTTGAACTTAATTTTTGGTATTTTTAAGAAATTTCTAATTAATACATACATATATATAAAATACAAATAAGGTTCTGAAAATGCTGTAGACTTTTCTATCCTAAAAAATCCTTCAAATAAGGAAATTTTTGATCTGCAGGTCAAAGTGAATTGTTGAATTTAATAAGAATAATCAAAAATTTAAAGACCTTCAAATCAAGACCAAATAACGTATTTTGTAAGGAAAAGAACTCTTTTTAACTACCAAGCATTTAAAAAATAAAAAAGTTATTAAACTACACGACGATTGACTTCCGAATCCAAAAAAAAACACAGAAAAACCAAGAGTATTCAGTATCTTAAGCTGAAGGTCCATACCATCCGTTCTATGCATATGCGTTGTATGCGTTTCTGTACGTTCTCTTCGATTATAAGTTCAAGTTACATGCAATACGTTTTATGCGCCAAATATTTTTGTTGTGATCAGCTGTAGTGTGAATATATTTAAAAATAAAAACAGTTCTTGCAAAAATGGAAAGTGAAATTGTGATTTTAAATGAATTCACTCAATTCATTGAGTTTATCTATATAATATTTTGTAGAGGAGTAGGCTTTTATTATAAAAAATTTCGTGATTTTTCACAGCTTCAATTAACTTCTCCTCCATTGCACTTGCTTAAATAATAATAAACACAACAGAGATGACACTCAGTACACAAAAGCAATCGATAACTAGAATGCAAATTTTGTTTTTGAAATATTTATGTTAAAAACTGATTTTAATATATTTTATTCTTGAAAATAGTTATAATCTTTATTACAAAATATTTTTCATTTATTATAAACTTTTTTATAACAAAAAAACTTAAAATTTAAATCCACCACACTAACGTTTTTATCGATATCATTGAAAATATAATATAATTTGCCATCTTTCACTTTCAAAAACAGCTGACGTTTTTTCATGGTGCATGAGACGGATACAAAAGTAGAAAGTAGATCTACTTTATCCGTCCTATGCGTCTATACGTTCTTTGCGTTTTGTTCTGTAACTTGCCACATAAAATTACTTTGATTCTACTTTTTTGACACATGCATAAAACGCAACTACGCATTGAACGGATGGTATGGACCTTCGGCTTTAAATATAGCCATACATTTCATACCACAACTGCTGCAGAAACAAGTTTGAAAAGTGCTTACTCAGCTAGTAGAAATACATATTTATTTTTTAATTCTTCTCTCAATTTTTGTTTCACGTTTCTAAGAATTTTTGATATTAAAACAGGATAAAAAAAAACTACTAAGATCGCAGACGGTCAGCAATACATACAGCGATGCATCCAACCAGTCATCGAACATTTTACAAGATTCGTCGTTGTAGTTGCTATGTATAGGTGGATGAATCGATTCATGTCTGTCTGTGATAAGTAAGTCATCATCTTAATTAATATATAAGAAAAAGAAGTAAGAAGTAAGAAATAAACGTGAACCTACATAGGTGCAACACTTACATGCCACATAAAATGTGAAGATTGGTTTGTTTACTTAATTGCTTCTTCATCTTCGTCTTCTTTTTGACGATGGGGAAACATGTGCTCATGTGTGAGCGTGTACATGTGTGTTTGTGTATGAACATCCCTGCAGGAAATTCAAATAGTAAATAGTGACGTTATCAGTAGTACTACTGACCAGGTGTACCCCAGCCAATGTAATATCATCTATTGACATTTAACATTAGCTTGTCATTGAAAATCCACCACTATACTGTAGCACGAGTTCTTTTCGGACCACATGGAGACATTTGCACGAAAGATTCACTATTAAATTTTAGGGGCTGTAGTCTACAATATCGATATTTCCTCGCTTCTACCAGTACACCTTAGCACTATTCTTTTACGAACATATGGAGATATTTGAACTAAAGATTCACTAGTACATTTTACTGAACCTCGTCTACAGTTTTATAGGAAACCCTAAACACTTATGTACATACATACATATGTAAGTATTTTTTTAAGAGTAAAGTATAGCATAACAAGAAAGAAAAATAAAGAAACAAACAAACACGAATGAAAGGAAAGTTCTCGAAATTTCAACTAGTGCAATTGTCGCTAGAGAAAAGAGTGTGGACATAGACGCAAACGGCTCTAGGCTGACTAGAGGGATATTATTGGTATACCATTTAACCAAACGTTTTAAAACTAACAATTAATTGGGCTAAGCTGAAAAAACATCTAAATGTGAACGGTTGACGCTTCTGACTATTCCAGAAACTTCCCGCTGAGCTCAACTTCCAAGCGGTCTAAATTTTATAAATTTGCAGTCAATGGGATGCTATTTTGGCAACCATATCTCTTGCATTAAAAAAAAAGATTTGTAAATACAATTAATTTTTTTATTATATCAATTAAATAATTAATTGATTTTAAACCTACAACTATTTTTCCAAATATATTTAAAGAAACCGTAAGGTAATTGAAAATCTGAAAAATATTTCCAATTAAATAATCTTATATCAAAAAATAGTTTGTTGAAATTAATTATTTTTCAACATTTATTTTTGTTAGATTTCAATTAAAGTTGTTGTTATATTAACAATGCGAATTGTTGAATTTCCATACAAATTTTAAATAGCATAATTGTTATACATATTAACAATATTTTTTTATACGCAATCACAGCTCTCCAAACAATTTTTAGCTTGTCTACGAGAGACAGTAACGATATAAGCAAAAATTTGCATGAAGTTAGCAAAAGTGGCAAAACTGAACATGATCTTAAAGAGTTTTACCATGAAAATTCTGATTAAAAATCATGCTAAGACTTAGAGGTGGATTAAGATTAGGTAATGCGAGCAGTTTTAATGTCAAATTGTTTAGAGGAACTCATAAACTAATTCAATTTCATGATTCATGCCAATTTTTGCTTATATGTACATAGGGCCGTAAATGTCTTTGGGCGGAGTCGAACTGGCAACCTCTGTACTCATAAACTAACTTACTTCCCTCTTAGCTAAAGGGTAAAACTTTCTTAGATACGCAAATATTGAATACACACAAAATATGATTTCTTATGTTTCTTCTACATGTGCACATCCCGTTATGATATAGTTTAACAAATAATTATGTTGAGTAAATTAATTGGCTACAAACATTTTAATTTGTTTTATCAAAAATTATGATTGTTAGTATTTAAATTAAATATTAACAATTTGTATTGTTCGTTGAATTTCGATGATATTTTTTCCTGTGAACCATTAAACACTTTGATAAAATTTGCAACATTAAGAAAAGAGTATAATCCCTGTAAATCTATTTCGCAAATACTTTTTTAGTTATTAATACAAATATGTAGTTTCCTTTCAGGATCTTGCGTTAGCGATTGATTCGGGGTTTGATAACATCTGATTGATTCGGGTTTGGATAACATCTGTGGAATGCGAATCTACTTGTTCAGTTTAAGAGTAAATGAAATGCAAGTATATTTACTTAACCCATGCAAAGGAAATTTGTTGGCTAAAGTAAAAGCAGTTTCTATGGTCTTAATTTAAAATGTATAATTCATTTCACTAGCATTTATTCCCGTTTTTTAAAATAGTAACTCTATTTTTGTAATGAATGAATAAAATTCATTACATTAATTATACAAATATAATAGTAAAAAAACAACAACATTTCTTCCAGCAAGCGATTAAATACGCAATTGAAACTGCAAAATCAAAAGAAAAGAAAAAACACACAATATCTCTAATACGATAACTTCTGAATTTATTTAAAGCAGCAGTCAGACAAACAGAAAACTTTTCGAACATGTCGACAATTGAAGGTCTTCCTTTTGAATTACTATTCGTTTATTATGTTAACTTCTAGTTCGACTCTTAAATTTTCAGAAGCAGGAGTATGACCCGAAGCAAAAGAAAATGCACAAATGGGAAGTTTTTAAATGCTGAATATTTTCAAGAAGTTTCATCTGGTGTATTTCAGTAATATCCCTCTTTTTTAAGCGGATGTGTCCAGTTAAGTTAAAGATGTTACGAACAAGGGGATTAGGATGGGACTCGAGTTTTTTCAAATATTTGCCTATGTATTTTGCAATTTTTTCAGTCACTTGACGCATATTCAAATCGCGATGTAAATATGAGTTTTTTTTATGTACCATGGAACCCATATTATTAACCTCAAAAATTAGTTTTGCCTTCGTTGGATTCTCTCTATATTGGAAGCTGTGTCTGAGTTAATTTTAGTTTTATTTGTATTAGCTTAGAGTCATTGTGGTGTTTCCATGTCAGCCGTCGATCAAGGTGTATACCAAGGTATTTTACACGTGCATGTTGACGAACAGCTTGGCTTTTGATTCTAATGGGGAAACAAGTATCCTTTTGTAAGGTAAATGCTATCAGGGGGTGAATCATCGCATTCGAAATCAAGTACTTTGTCATCCAAATGTTTTTAACGTGGATCATGGCAATAGTTATCGAAACGTAACTACTCGAAGACTTAGTTGCTAATCTACAATCGAAAACTAGTAAATGTTCTTGAAGACATCGGGATGTCTTATGAGGTTTTCGCAAATGTAGTTATACGAATCAGTCTTACCAGTTAATATTCGAGAAATATGCATTTTAGTTTTCAAAAAGATGAATTTTTTCCCAAAAAGATACTATTGAAAAAAATTTGAAATCCAATGTTGACGTTTAACATTTCTTAGAATTACATTTTTATTTCATATTTAAAGAATATTCTAAAATAAAATAATTTTTATATTTATTTAATTTATATATATTAGGTTTTTATTTTTTAAAAATACAGTAAGTAAACTTTAAAATTAATTACATGTAATTATGAATGTATGTTATCAAAATAAATTCATTCAAAATGTAATAAGAGAGTTAAGGCATTTGTACTAAGACGATTATATCAAAAATTTTATAAAAATTTCAAGAAAATAAACAAATTTTACTATTTCCTCGAAACAACTTCGCACTACTAGTAATCATCGATTTAGGTGGATCATATGTTAACACATCCTTAATAGTGTTTTTATACTAAACATTGTTTTAATAAAAGTTAGTTTTAACGTTAAAACCAACTGCTAAAACCTGATTTTACCATGCAAAATGATTTTGTTAAAACCAACTTAAAACCTTTTTTGAACTTAAAACCATTTTTGAATTGGTTTTAAGGTGGTTTTTATGAAACACAACCTTGTTTTCGCTGTGCTTTCAAGTCAAAATGATCGGAAGCAGCTGATAATGTTTATGCTAGTGAATAAGAATACATACCGATTGAGAAATTTTTAACTTAAAAATTGAAGCAGCAGCAACAATATTGAAAATATTACGCCAAAAATGTATCTTTTGGGCGGAAAACAACGAAACAACGAAAAAGACGATATGACTGACATCCATCTGCCTATAATGTATTTATGCATTTTTTATATATAATAACTTTATTTCCAAGCACTTTTTCACTTTGTATAAGAAGTTCCATAATTTTAAAATGTTTGATTACAAAAAAGAACAGCCTATCTGAATTTATCAAATTTGAAGTGTGAACGTTGGTTTTAACGTTAAAACCAGATCTTAACTTTAGGTGTGAAAACACTATAAAGATCGTTATTGTTTTCTTCTAAAATTTCAAGAATAAGCAGACGAGAGAAGAACTTAGAAAACTTAACAACAAAATACATGTCAGTTTTGTATATAGTTTTCACTGGATCTTAGTACTCATAACGAAAGAACAACTTAAAAAAAATATTTCAGACACGGAAAGTTTAATATTTTATTTCTGTACATTTTGCGTACAGATTCAAAAGATACGAAAAATGTCAGGATTATACGTGGTACCTGAAGTCATCAAAAGATACGATAAATGTATCTTTCATATCCTAATGACATCACTGGCATGAATATAACAACACAAGTATATTTCAAATACAAAACTGGCCCCAGTATATTCCCCTGTGGCACACTAGAAGAGATGGGTTCGGGCAAACTCATGAAGTCTATTTCCACAACAGTAAATTTCCGGGCTAGAATATAACTTTCTAAAAGTTTTAGAATATTTATTGGTAGATATGTCTTCAATTTTATAACTAGACCTTCATGCCACACTTTATCAGATGCCTAAGAAACATCAATAAAGGGGGCAGACTTTCGTCTCGAAATGTATAGAAGTGGTTTAAACTCAATGGGGTCACAGATAGTAATTAGGGGCTGGTGTGACATCGAGACCTTACAGCTAGATTTTAAGAGATGCAGTTTTTTGATATGCCAGCAACTTTTGGAGTCGTTTAATGCACTCTTCAAATCTGATTTTATAATGGGATTATATTTGCTAATGCCATTCCCTTCTAGCTCTTCTTTTTTCACATACGAGATGTTCAATATCAGTAGAATAAATTCTGTTAAGCCCAGTCTGCAGATGGGAGGTAGTGACATATTTAGTAGTCTATTCAAACTTTTCGTTAAGGTTGGCAATGCTAAATTCAACATCTTGGGACTGTTCCTAGCTTAATATTTTCTATGCAATGACTACTTTTTTTCCGTACAATGACTACTGAGATATTTTTGAACCCCAACCAATTAACACGATTGAACACCTTCACATATCAGTGACGTAAATTACTTCTTAGTGGTAAGTTAAGAAACAATTTTTGGAATATCAGTTTTCGCGAGGTCTTTTCGTCTAAAAAATAAAATTTTTTTTAGTACAAACACAACGCGCAAAGTGATTAGCTTGTCTGCTGAAAACATCCAGGGTATATGGTGGGAATCGAACCCACAACCTCTGGACTGAGAGGCTAGCATCGCAATCACTCAGCCACAGGGACACCCTTTTCGGTGAATATTTTTGTTTAGCTCTGTATATTGAAAGAAAAAACTTTATCGTAAAATCATTTATAGAAAGTCTATTCATCATTTAATAGGATAAAAAGATCATCCCACATTAGTCGAGAGTGTAGACATAGTGCATGATGCGATGTATAATAGCATTACACAGTTGCGAAATATTGCCAGATTGGGTGTATTTTATGGTCCTTTCAGATCAAGACTTTGAAGTCACAGCTATCATCTTAGTATTAGGTTACGGCTCCACAAATATACCTAATTGCTCTTTGCAATGGTGTGAATAATGATGCTCATTATTGTATTTATTTGTTTTACTTGACTTAAGTGGCGCTATGTTGGTGGCGATTTTTGCTTTTTTTTAATTTTTGTTTGCTACTCGCATGTTATTGTCTTTATTACTTGTATACGCTTTTGAGTTTGTAATTACATATGTACTATATTTACCGCAAATAAATACACACGCGTTGAACGCTGAGCAGACCGCAATACCTATGGTAACTGGCATGCAGGGCTATAAGAGAAATATGTACGTGCATATGTAAGTACATACAACCGTAACTTTTATTGACAACTGAAAAAAATAATAAAACTTAGATATTTAATGAAATAAATATTAAACAGATTTTTTATACAAATAAGGGGATATCTTTTACACATCATTCTTATCCGTTTTATTTTTTTGGTTAGCACTTTGTGCTTATTTCAAGCTCAAACAGGTAGAAAATCCACATATTTTTGAAGTAATTAAAAAATTTTAAATTTTTCAGCAACGGTATCTCTCGAACGATATATAACCCATTTAAATCGAATTTGCAGCAATCTACGCAGTTTTTCAAGTCTAGAAAATTAAACGAAACTACATACATATGTATATTTTTGATTTCTTTACCATTTTATAAACTATTGCAGTATGGAACTGAGCATATGCAAATACAATTATGTAATCAGAAACCAGTGTTGCCAAAACGGTGGTTTTGCCGCTATATATGACTGTATTTTGTTGTCATTAGCGGCAAGTCTATTTAAAAAACCACCAGCGGGAATTTTAGCTGAAAAATTTCATAGTTAACGGATTTTCAGCGTTTTTCTGAAACTTATAAAGAAAGATATTGAATCAAAATAAAGTATTTTTAACGTAGCTATGCGACACATATCCTGGTTTTTATGTTGAGTTTTTTTTCCATATTAACAAGTACAGCGAAAAGAAACTAACGTCCCTTTTTTTGTATAATCTATAATGTGAAAGAAAGAGAAAGAGTTTGAAAATAAAAACATATGTACGTATATACATACGTACGAGTATAAAAGGGAACAAATCTAATTTTTAGTGAATAAATTTTAAATCGAGATTAAAATTGTATTACAAACAAATTTAATCATTCTTTACGTATTAAAAAAAATAGTAAAAAAAATCTTTAGAGAAATGAAAAACAAACCGAAAACTGAATGATTGGACCAGTGAGTATCAGGAAAACATAATATCGACCAAAATCTCTCAAAACAATAAGTTTTTCTGAATAATTTGTTTTTGATTAAGACTTTTTTTATTGAAATTTTCATTCGAAATTAAACTTCAAGCCAATGTGAGTTGAGCCACAGAGTTTATTTTATCAGCACTATTTTTTAATTTCAGATAGTCAGAAAATCAGGAAATTTTAACAATATTTTACAAATACTTCAAGCAAAATGGCAAGATATTATTCCACGCGTGTAGAAAATAAAAAAGATAGAAAAGAAAATGTTGAAAAGATACTTAAACATGCTTAAACATTAATATTAATAGATGGATTAGTCCCTTGGATTCTAATTTTTCCGGATTCGATGTTCGTGTATGGAAACTCTGCAGGAAATAAAATACCTACTTAAATAGTAGGCTGAGTTTTGCTTACAAATATTGGGGAAATATGAGATTCCGACATACACAAATCTATGCATATACTTACATATTTTATAAAATTTATCTTATTATTTTTTTTGCCAATAAACCATAAAAAAGGAATATGTTGGTTATAAAAAATTCAGTGGTATTATTAGTGTTTATTTTTATTAAGCTGGCGGGTTTTTAGCGGGTTTTCAGGGGCTATATGGTGGGAAATGCCTACAACATTTTGGAAACACTGTCAGAAACAATGAGATTAATGCCTTAGTTATGTTTGATAATTGTGTCGTTTTGTTTATGGACGAAAGCATCGCAATTGTGATTCTTTAAAACAATTATTATATATTTTTTATGCTAGAAGGTTCGCATATGTAATATGTACATGCTTTACGCTTTTGTTCCAAACCATTATTTCCAACTTATATTGTTTCATATATTTCAAACTATCGCACGAGTATAATTTAATTAATATTTATGTTTTAAGTACGTGGTAATAATATTTTTATTTTCCATTATCAAAGATAATAACCTTTTATGAAGAAAATTATTAAGAAAATTAAAAAAGAACGACTCAAATATATTTTCAAACAAAAACGACCCAAATATTCTTATAGGCGACTGTTGCTACAACACGTTGGCTTACGAAGTACACGTTAGTGTCCAACTTCATTTCATTTCGGGTACTATTGTATATATTGTAGTCGATGAATTTTTTTGTAGTCGAAAAAAATTTGGTTTAAAGAGTGGTTTATTCCATCCAAATGGGAGTGGAAGGGAGGCACAATAGTAAGGGAATATAACGTCAGAATATAAACTGATGGATCAAGAATGGTCTGCGGTGTCGGCTCTGGAGTCTTTTCAGGCGATCTTGGTATATAATGCTCCTTTTGTCTCCGTAATGAAACCACTGTATATAAGCTTGAAATTTTGGCGGTAAGGGAAGCGGCTGGAGTGCTGAGTTGCTAAGAAAATGTGTGCTACAATGATAAGCGCTCAATACAATTAATAAATAGAAACAGTAGGGATATATCGAGGCTGGTTGCAGTCATGACGGGGTACTGAACGGTCGATAGACATGCTAGTATGATAGGTATATCCTATAATGAGTTCTTCCGAAGTTGTCGAGAGGAAAGCAAAGAAGAAACAACGTGCAGCTTTGCGTCTCTCGAGACACAAGTTCTTAGACCTTATCAGATATCTCAACGCAACGTGGTGGATCTAGTACCTATCACCGTATCCGTATACTTACATATGGTTCTACATAGGTTGACACCGACGAGTGAAGTGGTCTTTCAAAAAGGAATTATCTAGATTCTAATTGAATGCATACGTGTAGAAGGCAGCCACCTAAACGAACTAGAGTTTACTCGTATATAAAAATAAAATATTCTAACTTTTGAAAACATAAAAAAATTGAGCCAACGACTACAAAAATTACATGGGAATGACATTTTAAACGCACATTTGAATTCGTGCGTGACGTTTTTTATACGACCACTACGAAAATAATATGAAATGAAGTTGTACAATATACTCCTAAATTATAATCTGTCATACATATGACAAACCCACAAACCTTACAATCACATATACAACTTACTCATATTGTACTAACGGTCGCAAGGTCTGTATCTTGCTTTAGATTTTTATTAGAATTCCTACAAATCAACTGACAAAATAGATTTTGTTTTGTATGGGAAATTTAGTAAAGAGCAGCAAGATTTAGCTCAAAGTTTCTCGAGACTATGTAAACGTCCTATTACTGAAGTAGTAATTTACATAATTAGTAATTTTAAAACAAAATGTGAGTAATTTTAATAAAACTCTAACAAAATTTTAAATTTATTATCACAAAGTAAACAAAATGTACATATGTGCATTTCCAAGAGAACTAAAAATATAACGTTACCACAGTCTACCTGTTGTGTCATATCTTCAGCCACATCTATGACGTCCGTTATAGAATTGTACTTTTTATGAAAACACATTATTGGTTTCAAGATACTCGTAAGGTGGAACTTTAATCATTCAAAGACTTAAGATAAAAATTGCACAATCGCTGTGACCCTGTATTCAGAAATAAATTTAGAAATAGTAATAATGTGAGCAGAACCCTTTTCAGCAAAACAACTTATCAACTTTCGCTTTTACACTTATCAATTTTTTCGTCAATTTGCAAAACCTTATGTTCCTCAGAATTATACTATTTGATAAATGATAAGTTAAAATTGGTAAGTGTAATTTGCAAAATGTTTGCTAATCGTGTGTGTTCTGGCTTCCAAATCCTTTTCACATGTTTTCTTGTAGGATTGTATGTTAAAGCACATGCTATATCTGTTTAAGTTTAAATTTAGAAAATAAAAATTATAAATGAATGAATGAATTTTATCAGAAGTAATTTCTTATTCGGGCTTAATTTCAGTTATTTCAATTCTTATTGAATGAAATATTTTTATTAATTAATATGAGTTTCTAAAGAAGAGAAGAAAAATTAAACCAGACTTTATAGCTGGCGGAAATACCGATATTTTTCTGTGCAGCCACGCACTTCATCAGCATCCTAGTCTATATACTTGGGTAGACATTGTTATTAACATCATATATTTAACGTAAATTTTAATGAAACGGAAAATGAGAAATGATTGTTGTGTGTACAATTATTGATTTACCATTGGTAAATTGGTATAAGTATCACTATTAATATTCTGTTTTTCCATTTTTTCATTTTTCTATTTAGGTTAGCACGAAGTTATATTACTCTACCTAAGTATGTTTAACTATTCTTGCTCATCTTTTACCATCATCACATTAATTATTTTTGCTTATTTGATGTACCATCGGTACATATAACTCAGTATTATAGTAGTGGCTATTATAAAAAAAAATAAATAAAGATTAATAGTCTGTGTTCTAGTATCCGAATTTAGAAGAAATTTTCGTATTATTTTCTCAAGACTGTTAACACGTGAAAAGAATACGATTTTTTTTTGCCAAAAGTGAAAACGAAAAAATTTAATACTTTGAAATCGTCCATTTCAAAATTGTTTTCTTCTAAATTCGGATGCTAGAACACATACTATTAATTTTAGTTTCTAAATTTAAACTTAGACAGATCCAACAAAAAACATGTGAAAGTCAGAAAATAGACGAATAATTACGCTAAAAGTATTCACATTAAAAGTTGCACTGTTGCAGAAAAGCAAAATTGCAAAATTTTCAAAAAATTGTTGTTACATTACCACATAAAAATTATTTTGTACAAATGATGCAAAATTGTCAGGGTCTGAGTAAGTGCAAGATTGTCAGGGTAAACTTTGCAAATTTGTGCAACTTTTTATGGCATTGCCAATCCAAAAAATGGCAATGCCATTTTCCTCTGTGTTTTTCATTTTGCCTTGTATTTACTTTTATTGTTATCCGATGGATTTCTAATTGTACAAAGGTGTAGAACAATAAAATAGATTTATGTCGAATATAAATTATTTGCTGGGTTTTGTATTAGTTTCTAGGCCTACTATGCTTGTTTTTCTTTTGTGGTTTTCAAAAATATTATTATTTGTGAATTCTCAAATAGTTCTTGAAAGTCTGTGCATAAGATAAGAGGTTTATGACTATTCAAAATGTGTGGTTGAAGTCTACTGATGATTTGTTACAGCAACAATGAAATGCATATATGAACCACCAGCAAATAAATTTCAAATTAAAATATAATCATGACAATATGTCGAATAACAAATTTCTTAAAAAATATTTTCAGCAACAAATATTTAAAAACAAATTTCTGTTGTTTAACTTTATTCTGCTGCAGTGTTTGTAGTTTTGCTTTGAATTAGTATGATGTTTAAAATATCAGAAAACCGCAAAACCAACCGCAACCTCTTACTTACATCAACCATAAAATTGAAATCGTTTAAAGAACGATCAATATCTAGTTACTTCCTTTAACCAATAAAGAAATAAATTAATTTGATATACAGAGCAGGAAAAAAATATTCACACACCACCAATCTTTGATTTCGACCTCTTATATATTTTGAATAAGAAGATACAGCCCGATAAGTTTTTAACAAAAATATTTGTTTATATGTTTCTTATATAAAATTTTAATTTATTTTATTTAAGAAATAAAAACAAATTTTCTATTCAAGGCATTACTTTATGAAATCAATGTTAGAATAAATTAAAATTGTGTAGGGCACTCTTTCTTTTTATATAAGGCAGAAATCTACATCAACTGACACCACACACAGTGGACCAACACAGAAGAACTCTGATGATGAAAGTTTAGTGGCCTTCGAAAACGGCTGGCTGTTCCGATCAACTATGTGTTGTCAGAATATTTACAACTAACTTTGATGTTATTTGTTCATTAATAATTATCACATGTAATTTGGCTTAAAAAGCGATACGAAATTTAGCCTGTTCAAATCATAAATATAGAAACAAATTAAGTTCGAAAAATAATAATTAAAATTAACTACAAATAATCTTTTGTTTATTTCTTTTAATACCCTTTACCAAAAAATGGTAAAAGGGTATATATAGGTTTCTCATTCCGTGTGTAATTTCCACAATATTAATAAGCGACTCATAAAGTATATATAATCTGGATCCTTATGCATAGGGAAGACGAACAAGCGATGTCCGTCTGTCCGTCTGTCTGTACTTGAAGCTCCCAGAACAGTTAGTGACTTCGTTCTTGGACTGGTGTGTCAGAAATTTTCCGAAAAATTTTGCTATTAAGAATCAGCAAAATCAAGCAGACGGTTTCAGAGCTGGAAAACTCAAACTCTATTTTCCCATACAAAAAACTTCCGAAAACTAGTTTTTATTACTTTTTTATTAAATTAACCTATTTTATACTTCAGTATGAATAAAATTGGTGTTTCTTATTTAAAAAAACTAAAAAAAAATAAAAACATTAAAACACGTTGTCAGGGTTGGAAAACTTTAATATTTTTTCTTTTAATTAAACATATTTTTTGCTTAAGGAAAAAGGCTATTTTCTCAGGAACCGTAAGAGCTACGGATCTGAAATTTGGACAGAGGGTGTAGAGCTTTGGTCGCCACAACAGAAAAAATATGAAAGTTAAAAATTAAAGGGTGTTCCAATACGAGCATCGAAAAATATTAAAATCCCATTTTATATACATATATATACAATTGTATGTACATATGTAAAATTACTGAATTTTTATACAGACTGCAAAAATTAACAATAAAATTTATAAAAATTAAAATTACAGGGTGTTCTATCAGTTAATGTAATTTTGACTATGTAATTTTGACAACTTGCTGTATCTTGGTAACCGTAGTAGCAAAGTCTTGAAATTTTCAAAAACGGTAAAACAAAAAAAATCCCAAATAAAGTCGCCAAACCGAAAAAATCGCTAAAAACCCGAAAAAAATCACCTAAATGAAAAAAGCACTAAATTAAAAAATTGTAGCACTAAAATAAATTGCAAAAATGAAAAAAATCGCTAAGATTAAAAATATCTCCCAAATGAAAAAAAATCGACAAAATAAAAAATCGCTAGAACGAGAAAAAAAGCAGCAAAACTAAAAAAACACCAAATTAAAAAATTCGAAAAAACGAAAAAATCACCAAATTAAAAATTCTAGCAATAAAATATATATGAAAAACAAACACCAAAATGATCAAAAGTAGTCGCCAATATAAAAATTGCGCCAAAAACTTAAAAAAATCGCAATATGTAAAAAAACCGCAAGAAACCAAAAAAAACGCTCAAACGAAAAAAACTTAAAAACTAAAAAAGCACCAAATAAAAAAAACGCCAATACTAAAAAACCTTTAAAAATAAAAAAAAAATTAAATAAACGCCAAAACGCGAAAAAAATCACAAAAGCGAAAAAACACCAAATTTAAAAAATAAATGTGACACTAAAATAAATTACCAAAATGAAAAAATCGCTAAAATGAAAAAATCGCCAAAATAGAAAAAAAAAAAAAAAACGCTTAAACCAAAAAAAAGTGCCAAAACTAAAAAAAGCACAAAATAAAAAAACGCCAAAAACGCAGAAAAACCGCCGAAGCTAAAAAATGCTATTAAAAACGCTTAAAACCAAAAAGACCCACAAAAAACGAAAAAGAAATTGCCAAATCTATATTTTATATAGTCTAAAGCTCATATTGTACGGCATGCTTCGTGCGCAAGTCTAAATGTATTTTTATTAAATGGAAATGGAAATAAAATTTATCGCTAAAGTACAGTCCGAACTATAAAATTAATTACATGTTCCGTTTCATTTCCCGTTCCTTTGTGCTGAACAAATTGGAATAAATTCTTTAGGAATAAACGTTTACATAATACCGCGCTGTGTAACTTTTTCAATGGAATGTCTAAATTGAGACACTTAACAATTTTGTAAAATAAAGGATTATTGAATAAAACTATATGGTATGGAGGTACAATACTAAAATTATTTTATAGGGTTATTAAAAAGTTTGAAGTTCGAAGCTTTAGTGAACATTCGATTTTTTTTTAGATTTGCGAAAAAGTATTGAACAATTTTTTTTCGAAATTTCTTCCCTTTAGTGAGCATTCGTTTCTATCGAATTTCAGGTCAGGTGAAATACTAAATATTGTTTTCATTGGATAGTTTTGATATTTTTTTTATATTTGTTATTTGTTTATACAGCTATGAATGCAACAAACGAGTAACTTATTCATCAAGTATCAATAATTAAAATTACTCTTAATGCAGCAAAATCGTAACTTAATAAATGCGTTTCATAATTAAACTAGAAAATATTAGTGTATTATTACTACTGATATATATACAATATGTAATCAATTCCTTAATAATTGCATATGAACTTTTTTTATTTATAAACCGTTTCTTTTTTTCTCACCTGAAAACTTGTATTTTTTAAGATACGAGGTTAAGAACGTAAGGCATCGATATTCAACTTATTGCTAATATCCAAAAAAAAATCAATCCAAAAATACCGAGAGGTCACTTAATTGCACTAGAGCAAAAATTATATAATATAGCACTCTTACTTGTTTTTTATTAATGCTTGCTTAACAATTTTTTAAGATTGCAGTTAAGTTTCAAACAAGTTTTCGAATTTATTTTCAACATACCCAAAATCAGTTCTATATATATCTATATATTTTTTTAAGAGCAGTAACACTCAGGCAATGAATGCCTACTACTATTACTAGGAGTTACCCTTTTTAGGAAAGGGATAGTGATAGAGAAGACAAGTGGTGAAGGAAGAGAGAGAGAGAAAGAGTGAAAAGCTTCATTCTTTTAAAACTCTGCTTTTTGCACGTTTTTTTTAATAATGCAGTTTTGTAGTCAACATGCTAATTACTTCAGCCAACGCCACCTGCCTTTGAGCTTTTATTTGTTTATGTCTTGTTAACAAACCAGCTGTTTCATAGATATACAATATTTAACATATGTATATTTTAACTTATGTATATTTTAAAAAAATTGTTTATTGCCATTTAATGCCCGTTATTTCTAGGCATAGATATATATTGGTATACAGATATCTATTTTGTAAGTTAAATTTTATAAGACAAACTCGTAGGTTAAAACCTTAGGTACATTACCTGTTTGTAAAAATAACGGGATTCACTATTATACACAATCGTACGACTTTTGTATTTTTTTTAAGCTGTACGTTTATGTAGGATAGTGAGTCCTACCATTTAGTGTTTAGTTCTATGAAATATTTTAGTAGAAAATAATGTTAGCCAATGTTTTTTGGCAATTTTTACAATTAAAATTTTAAAATAATCTACTACGAGTTTCTTGTGCTCATCGCTCATTTACTCAAACAAAGTCATAACTAAACGAGAAAACGAGTTTGAAGTTTCCAGTTTACAGTGTAAATTTTACACACTATTTAATAAAACAGAAAATTATATTTTTCTCTCAACAGTTGATTGAAAAAAAATATTTCTATGAAATGTTTGCACAATGTGAAAAATGGATATGAAGACTAATTCTGCATCACTAACTCAAAAACTCCATTTTTAGAGTTATGACGTTCTTTGAGTAAATGGACGTTATTTTCATACATATATCTAGTCCGGTTGATCTGATGGACATTGTAGATTTTAACCTTGCAGTTGTAGTTACATTCTATTATTGTCGGCTAACTGAGCCTTAATGCAACAGATGACTAGTCGCTTTGAATAATTTATGCTTTAAAGCCCATGCACATAAAATCCGTCATACTTTTAACTTCGTCTTTTTGAACTGACATTAACGCAATAACGGGTAATGTTTGCAAAATGAGTACTTTATTGAAAAAAAAGCATTTGAATAGTTTGTATATATTGGCTCTGCATTTTATTAATTAATTTTTTATTTATTTCCTTTGTTTTATTTTTATTTTTGCTTCCACAAAACACAAAACCCCAAATCAAAAGATACCAAAAAAACCAACCAATATCTGTCAGACTACTCAACGTACGCAAAAGGATAAAATTTTTCCAATTTTTGTACTTTACGTTGACAGACACTTACTGAAAGTAACAAACCACATAAGAAACGATGTATTTCAACTTAGCTGTCAGTTGAAAAAGGCGAAGATTAACGTACGACGATTTAGATGGCATACAAATTAAGTGAAAAATGTGTCTTGACATTTCACGTGTGTATATTTATATTACAAGTGGTCAAAAAGTCACCTGATATGTTGCGACTACCTATTATGAATTCGCCTTAACTTAGAGTTGCCGTATCAATGTGGAAGGAGCATAAGAAATGGAAAAATGATAAAACAGTATTCTATTAAATGCATTTGGGCCATAGTATTAAGATTTTGTCAATAATGGCAAATCAGTCATTGGGGTGCTATTGTATTTTTGAATTCCAAATAGTGCCAAAAAAAAGTAAAATAAAATGGTATCATATTTTCCATTCGTGATGTAATAGTTATTTTAATTTATTGTAATTTATTCATTCATAACACATAAACCTAGCCTTATGGCCATAATCGGTTTTCATTAATACTGCTACAATAGGTACTACTACCTATTGAGAACACTTTTTTGATAGAGAAATAAATTGAATTAAAATAAACATAGATTTAATTAAAATATAGATCAAAAATATTAATTTTTCAAGGCAATCACTTAATTGATAACAATTTAATAATAATTGATAATTGAGTCTAAGACATACTTACGTCCTCCACTAACTTTTTTGTTACATTCATATACATACATACATCATTCAGAATTTGGATCACTGGTGGCTAATTTTTTATCACTGTAACGATGACTGTGTGGTAGCTATTTGCATACCCACTTGACTAAGACTTTCGTTATTGATATCGATTTCGAATATATCTCGAACATTTTTCATGTAAAACGAGAGAACACTCAAAAATTAAACGAAAAAAGTTCACCTTTCGCTCAATTTTGTCTCAAAAAACATCCGTTATCGAAGTTTCGCTAGAAATATCAAATGTGAGAGAATATCGAACTAATTTCGATATCCCAAAAGGGCAACATACGTAATAGAAGAGTATATTAAAGGGTGCTGCGCCCTTAATTTGCCGATCACGGTAATATGTATACATTTAAGTAAAGATTATGCTGGAAGCCCAATTATTCTCCTCTGTGTTACTGAGCTTCAAAGAAGCCCATTTAATATTTCAGGAGTTGTATATATATTCATTATGATTTATTTCGATAATGATAGAAATCCCTTTAATCACTTCGATGAAATAAAATAAGTAATTTTATTGCATTATTTTTGGTTAACTTTGGACATTTTAGGTAATTTCACTTTGAAGGAATTGTTCGCTTTGGTATCTCTGGTGGTAAATATGTATGTACATAATAGTATATGTAGATATACATGTATTAGTGATGCACGAATATTCGTATTCATATTCGAATTGTCGAATATTCGGTAATTTTCAGGTGAATACGAATGTATTCGTATTAGTCAAATTCAGGCGGATTCGAATACGAATGTATTTGTATTCGCCAAATTCAGTCGAATACGAATACGAATATTTTTCCAAAGAAATTAAATAAATAAATGCATAAATCCTAAATGAAATTTAAATAAATGACTAAAAATTTTAGTTTGCACAAATACATTAATTTTTTTATAGAAATTTGTGCTTTGTATCATTTTCAAATATTATTCAATGACGATCATTAAAATTTTGGGTACTTTTTATTAACTTTAAAGTACGCCAACAAGAGTGTGAAGTCCTTTTTCATAACAATTTTTTCATATTTCATATTGCATATAATATTCGTATTCGCATTCGTATTAGCGAATATCGTTTCAAATATTCGTATTCGTATTCGCAAATATCGTTTGAAATATTCGTATTCGCGAATATCAAAAATTGACATTCGTTACATCACTAGTATGTATGTATGTCTCATATCGAACATTAAGTTGGTGGTCACTAATCAATATTGTATGCGTAGAGGACTTGTTGCTTGCATTTGTTGGTCAATGCTGGTCGGTTAGTCCTCCCTTTCTAAATACATAGTTTGTCTCTTATCAGGCAACATAGATATTAACTTTTGGCTGCAATATACTGGGACTTATGAGCATGTGTTTGTTTCAATGAAATAACGTTGCTGATGCTGGCAGACCACGTCAATAGGCGGAAGAACTTGTTTACAAAAAAAATAAACAATAAGAACAAAGTCAGACAAGGCAACAAGAAAATCTTTGTTATGGAAAAACAATACATGTAATGTGGCAACAAATGGCGCACCCACAACATGTCTTCCAATGGCTTATATTGTTGGTTGCATACAACAGGTAGTATGAAAGAAAGAGAAACAAGATATACTATTCACTTCAAATCAATTCCCCTTTACACGACTACATATGCATAATTTCCATTCATTATCTATACATATTAAGTTTTTGAGCCCACTTTGAGCTTTCATGAAATTAGGGGCACTGTTACCAGGTTGCATATCTTAATAGCCCATAGTATCGATATACTCGATACACAGCATACTTATGCGCATATGAAAAATTCTATAATCAGCTGTGACAAAGGCACTGTAATAAAAGAACAAATGTAATATTTATAATTGTTATTAGATTTGAGCAGAATAATGAAAACAGAAGCAAGAAAATAACGTAATGATAAGAAATAAATAACATTTTGATATATTGTTTACTGCTCAAATACATATTATTATTTAATTTTAATGGGTAATGCAAGACTTACATATGTATGTGTATGAATGTACCCAATAAGCACTCAAAAAATTAAAATTCAAGCACTTGAAATTGAACTGGAATCAAACTTGAATTCAAGCATTTTTTCAAGTAATTTTCAAGTTTGAAAATATTTTTAAATAAAAAATCAAACATACATATATATTCAAACCTTGTAAAATACGTAATTTATTTATTATTAAAACTAGACTCAAAAATTAGCAAATTAAAGTGAATTTGGAAAACAAAGGCGAGTAAAATCATGAAAACAATAGGGAAGGCAGATGTGCAGAAAATTATTATTACAAAACAAAGGAATTGCATTTTGCTTTTTATTTTCAAATTTTAATTAATTCCATGCTTGAATTCAAGTATAAAAGCAGTTTCGATTCGACTTTAATTCCACTGCAATTCCATGCTTTACTTCAAGTGTAAAAACAGGTTCGGTTCACACTGCTTTTCAAGGCTGAAATTACACTGTACTGTACTGTTTTGTTCGACTGTAATTCAATGGTTAATTTTGCTGGATTCGCTATTGAATTCAACTGTGTTTCACCTGTAATTCAACACTGGAAATTGGAAATTATGACTGGGTTTCAAATGTAATTTCATTTGAATTCCAGCCAAAATGCTTATTGGGTATGTTCTATAATACATTATCAACAAATTTTACTATACAAAATACTAAATTATTTTTAACCGACTTCAAAAAAAGATGGAGTTTAACAATTCGTCTCTATTTTTTTAGGTGTGTAGGTTCATAGCTCGGTGTATTTTAGACCGATTGTAAAACTTTTCTTGTTGTCTGAGAGGGTATAGATTCCCATTGGTCCCATTCTAAAAAAAAGTTGGCAGGGACACGCCCACAATTTTTTTAACTTGATTTTACGATCTTCTACTTATTTGATATCTGCAAGACCTAGCAAACATCTTTGGTTCTTAAAATTACACAATTTTTAAGTTGAAAAAGTGGGCGGGGCTACACCCATTAAAACGTATTATAACATTTCACGTGGTTCTATTTCACCGCTGTTTATGAAACTTGGCACACAGCCTAAGCTTAAATAAAGGCACAATCTTGCGTTCAAAAAAGTGGACGGGGCACGCCTATTAAATTTTAGTATAATATTTCAGGTGCTTGTACTTAACCAATATTTACAAATCTTGGCACACACCTTGAACTCTTACAAATACACAATCTTGTTTAAAAAAGTGCGCGTAGCCATGCCCTATGAAATTTAATACTAACTTTCACTAAAAAGCTAAAAATAAAACTTAAAAAAAAAAATTAAACCGACTTCAAAAATAAGCACTAAAAAGCTCAAAATAATAGTGATCTAGTTAAATAAAATATTTTTACATATGTTACCTATAGTGTTATTTGAAGTTGGTGCCAGTAATACAGGTACTAAACATATAGGAACATGACCGGTAAAAAACATTGCAAGAACTTTTTATGTACGTGCATATATGTATGTATGTATGTGCTTAGTTACCAATATTGCTGCCACCAACTTCAAAGAACACTATATGTAAAAATATTTTATTTAACTAGATCAATATTATTTTTAGCTTTTTAGTGCTTATTTTTGAAGTCGGTTTAATTTTTTTTAAAAAGTTTTTTTGTGTTACTATTGCTCAACACGATACGACCCGATCAAGCACGAATTCAGACTTTCTGTCACGAACACTTCGTGTTGAGTTTGTTCGTGTCACGAAAAAACACGACACGCGCCCATCTCCGAATCGCACAGTATTTTGGGTAGTTAACCAATAATATTTGGATTGAAGTTTCATGATGAAACTTTCATCAGTTACATTTTAATAAAAATCGAATAAGAGATTGAAAATTACAAAACTCTAACAAGCGGGATGGAAGTTCCTTTCTAAAATGTCGGCCATCAAAAGTAGTGAGATAAAAATTTTGACCAAGTTCTAAATAATCTGCTAATGAGGCAATATTTTTACTTTTCTATAAAAGGAGAGAATAATGTATATTTGTTCAGGGAAAAATGTTGTCAAGTAGTCAGATTATCTAGAAGTATATAACACCCATACGTTTGCAAATTTATATGATGCATAGCATATTTCAGTGATAGGCCGGGTTTACATCTATGTGCCAAATGCCACACAAGCGTAAAAAAGTGTAACCAACTAATTACTAATGAAAAACTGTTTAATTCAGACATGTATTTATTAAGTTAAACAATTTAATACATAATTAATAGAGAATTTTATAGAATTAGTAATGATTGCAAACTATTTAAATCAGTAATGAATCATTAAAACAGTAATGAATCATTAGTAATTTGTTGGTTAAGTTTTTTTTGGGCAAATGACACACAAGAAATCCCAGATGTAAACTCAGCCATAGGTATTGTGCCAAACACGAACCTGTGCAAAATTTTTATCTCACTACTTTTGATGGCCGAAATTTTGGAAAGGAACTCGGCGTTTTTTCACATTTATGTTTTTGTGAGGATTGTATGTTTACACGGAACGTGTATTGCTCTCTATTCATGCTTCACACTCCAATCATGAGCGAAGAAACTTACTTCGCCATAAAAATTTTGTGAGAGCCAGTAGATTCAATGTGAATCAAGATGCGAAGCACGTACAATTGGTATATTCTCTAACATTTATCGCAGTTTATCTAAACTAACTATCAAAACAAAATACTCTGTTGCTAATTTTTGGAGTAGTTACGTTTTGGAACAGTCCTATACTAGTTATAAAGAGACAGAGCTAAGAAACTTGGTGAAATATCAGTTGCACTTCTCTACAAGCGACGCTCTGTCTCTTTCTCCCTTTTGTTTGTCATGTAAACAACATGGAAAAAGAGAAGTTTTATAAACTTGTATAACAGCAACTAGTCCTTCAGCTAGTATGCAACTCTACACAAAACAACTAGTTGTTCTCCTATGACAACCCAATGTAAAAGTCGATAGTTCGTTGTATGAAAAAAAAACAGATGTGCAACCAGTCTGAATTCAAAACCAACTAGTATGTTTCTGATCACATACTACTCCTTTTATCTGCAGGGTAGGTAGGTATATGTATGTATTTATGTCTTTGTGGGTTCTTGTGTACAAATAAAAACAAACACATAGATGTGAGTTTAATATAAATAAATTTAATTACGTTCTGAATAGTATAAAAAGGAAAAATAAGAAGAAAATATAGGAATGCTTCAAAACAAGATTTTGAATGAGTCGAATATATGTTGGTATGTATGCTTATTTACGTGCGTATGATACGTATGTATGTATGTGTGAACACATATAAAAAATTCACAGTGATACCAACTTTTTTAGAGCAAAAAGCTCTGTGCGTTCATAAAAAAACACTTAAAATTAATAAAAGCAATAAGTATATAAGTACATACTTAGGTATATTTTTATTTATTTATTTTTGTTTATTTTTTATTTATTTATTTATTTTCAACACAAAGAAAGCCCACATGGTCAATTATATAGTATGTATTGAATGAGTAAAAATTAGAAACTTAAGTTAACTACGATTTTAAATTTAGTACATATAGGTTTTTGTAATAATTTCAATTATATCGAATCACATTTTCGATTTGATCGTGAGTGACATGTTAGCGAAAATGTACTTTTTTATTCAAATTAAAATTTTATGGGCTTATCCATACTTTAGAATTATCAAAATGCTAAAGTTGTTGATACCTTTAAATATATTGGCTGTAAAATTTTATCGTAAGCGACAATTTACGTACAAAACCATAACTTTAACGTTTGTAGCTTACGATAAAATTTAAAATAAGGCTCGATATAAAGGTAGTAATGTTTTTTTTTTTTTTTTTTTTTTTGCATGTTTTTTTATTTATTGTATCTTCATATATGAACTAACAATAAGTATTCAAATCTTAAATCTAACATATAATTAATAGGCCCGACCAATGCCAGACCTAACTAAGTGATAGTTGTAAATAATACATAAGTAGTGATAAGCAAAAAAAAAATAAAAAATTTCAAGCAACTTCATTCGGAGTGTTTAGTATTAGAGCCCTTGTATCTCTCTTTTTTAAGCGGATGTGTCCAGTAAAGTTCAAAATATTACGAGCAAGCGGATTAGGATGTGACTCGAGTTTCGTTAGATATTTGCCTGCGTATTTTGCAATTTCTTCAATCACTAGTGGCATATTTAAATCACGATGTATATTTGAATTCTTACTGTACCATGGAACAGATGTTATTAACCTTAAAATTTTGTTTTGTCTTCGTCGAATTCTCTCTACATTGGAAGCAGAAGCAGTGTCCCATAACTGGATACCGTAACACCATATTGGCTTTAAAAGCGACTTGTATATTAAAAGTTTGCAGTCTAGGCTGAGTGTTGAATTTCTGCCAATCAGCCAATGTACCTGAGTTAATTTTAGTTTCATTTGAGTTAACTTATAGTCAATGTGATGTTTCCATGTAAGCCGTCGATCGAGGTGTATACCAAGATATTTCACATGTGAATGTTGAGGAACAACTTGATTATTAATCCGAATGGGGGAACAAGTATCTCTTCGTAAAGTAAATGTTATATGGACACACTTTTGTTCATTTACCTTAATTCTCCATAAGTTTAACCATAGTTCCATCTGGCTAATGTGTTCCTGGAGTTTTCGGGATGCCTCATCAGGGTTTTCGTGCATACTAAGGCAGGCGGTATCGTCGGCAAATGTAGAAGTGTGGATACTACTGCTCACAGGCATATCACAAGTATAAATTAAATATAAAAATGGCCCCAGTATACTCCCCTGTGGCACACCGGATGAGATAGTTTCAGGCATACTTATAAAGTGTCCTTCCACAACTGTAAATTTTCGTGCAAGAATGTAACTTTCCAAAAGATTTAGAATGTTTATTGGTAAGTATGTCTTCAATTTCAAAATCAGGCCTTCATGCCACACTTTATCAAATGCCTGCGAAACGTCAATAAACAGTGCAGAACAGTACTTCTTTTCTTCAAATGTTCTTCTTATACATTGAACCAATCTATGCGTTTGTTCAATAGTGCTATGCTGACTTCTAAAACCAAACTGATGGTCTGGGATACACCCACTACCAATTAGAATTGGGGACAATTTTGACATGAGCAGTTTTTCGAAAAGTTTTGACATTGTTGATAGCAGACTTATTGGCCTGTATGATTCTGCCTTGGTAAGATCTTTGCCCGGCTTTGGAATCATTTTAACCTTGGCAAGCTTCCAGCAGTCTGGATAATACTCCAGTCGTAAAATGGCATTAAAAATGAATAAAAGGATTCTAATTGCAGTACGAGGTAACTTAATCAGCATCTGGTTACTAATTCCATCCATACCGGGAGCTTTTTTCGGGTTGAGTTCGGCAATTAGTTTTTGTACATCACACATCGTAAATTTTAAGGGTCGAGGGGGTAGAGCAACTACACTCGGCAAATCAGCAACACCGGTACATGTATTTGGTGTAAATACGGATTTTAAATGCTCAGCAAATATGTTACCTTTTTCAGTATCGCTTCTTGCCCAACCTCCGGTAGATGTGCGCAGAGGTGGCTTAAACTCAACGGGTGTTTTAAACTTTTTAGCAGCGCGCCACAAAGAGTAATTAGATGCTGGTGTGACATCAAGGCCTTCCAGATAATTTTTGAAAGATGTAGTTTTTTCAGATGCAAGCAACTCTTGGAGTCGTTTAGTGCACTCTTTAAATCTGATTTTGTGTTGAGGTGATCTGTGCTGTTGCCATTCCCTTCTAGCTCTTCTTTTTTCACGTACGAGATGTTCAACGTCTGTAGAATAAATTTTATTGAACCCAGTATGCGGATGGGAGGTAGTGGCATGTTCAGAAGCTTGTTTAATATTCTCGTTAAGATTTGCAATGTTCGATTCAATATCATTGGGTGTTCTTAGCGTAATATTTTCCGTGCAATGACTACTAAGATATTTTTTGAATCCCAGCCAATTAACACGATTTATCATCTTGACATATGGGTGAGGTAAAGCGCTTCTCAGTGGACTACAGATTGTAACGATCGTGGGAGAGTGATCAGACGACAGATCTAGGGAGGCTTCAACGTGAATTAATTCCCTAGAAATACTTTTTATGACGCCGAAATCTATAACATCCGGAATTTTTCTCACGTCAGTAGGCCAGTAAGTAGGCTCCCCACTTGAAATAACATCCAAACCCATTTTTGAAATTGTGTTGAACAACGCCCTACCTCTAGGCGTAATAAGACGCGAACCCCAGAACGTATGCTTAGCATTGAAGTCGCCAGCTGCTACGAAACAAGGTCCAAGAGATTTGTAGAACTTCTCGTATTGGTCCTCAGTGATATCACGAAATTTGTACAAAAATTTTCAATGCAGATATTTGTTGCTTGTAGATGTTCTTCACAAATGTTGTCAAGAATATAGTGCTTGAGTCTTGACTTTATTAGAATTGCTGATCCACCGCATGCTCTCCCTCTAGGGTCCTTTGTGTCATATAAAGTGTAGCCATTAATTTTAAAGAGGCTTCTAGAAGTCAAATGAGTCTCAGAGACCAACATTACATCAATATTTTTTTCCGTAAGGAAGTGCTCAAGTTCATTTTTATGTTGGCGAATGCCGTTTGCGTTCCAGAAACATATTTTTAACGTGTTCATGGCTTGTTAATTAATGCTTGAAGCAGAGTATTCTGCATTCTCAGCATTTCTTGCATCATGGTAGTCATATTTGTTGTAAAGTTGTTTATAGTTAGCACCAGATTCTCAATAGTAGCTTGAAGGCGACTAAAGTTAAAGCTTGAATTTGCATTCGTTGAATTATTTGGCGGTGAAACATTTGGTGTGGGAATAGAACTAGCCTTAGCAGCATCGGCATACGATACATGTGAAGTAACTGGTTGGCTCACTTGAGCAAAAGTGGCGGAGTACGCGTTTAATGGTTGAGCTGGAGCTAATTTAGGTTTTTGCACCATAGCCTGCTTGACGAAAGAGTACACAGGACATCCTCTGTAGTTAGCGGTGTGATTGCCTCCACAATTACTGCATTTCTTTTCCGCTTGATCTTTTGGTTTGGTACAACTTGCAGTACCGTGCAATTCACCGCAGATAACACACACTGTAGGTAAATTGCAGTAAGCTTTTGTATGGCCATATTCTTGGCAATTATGACACTGCACGGGACCTGCACGCTTATGTGGCTCTTCAACTGTGATTTTTCTGTATAAAAGGTATTTAAGGCTATAATTAGGATGAGTCTCGTTTTTTTTCAACTGTATATCATTTGGCTCCAGTTCAACACGAAATAGGGGTTGGGGTACTTTTTCTTTGTTAAATATGTTTGATACATTCTTTACCTTAAATCCCTGGAGGACTAGTGCATCTTTAATTTCTTCAGGGACAACATAAGAATCTATGCCCTTCAATACGATCTGCAGGCCTTTAGCGCTCTTAAGCTGGTATGTGTAGAAGCTTGTTTTATTTGTTTCAAATTCAGAAACCATTTTGCGGAAATCCTTTTCGTCATAAATTTGACGTGGTACCTTCATAGCGAACAGTCGATTAGCGGAATTTTTTCTTACATACCAAACTAACAAAAAATTATACAAAAAAATATTCGTAGTACATATTATTCGTAATAGGTACATAGTGACTTTAATAAATAAGCTTTATTGCTTTGATAATATTTTTTACATAGTGGAAATAACAAATACAAAAAAAGCAAACAAAAAAAATATAAACAGTGACATTGAGGAATACTCTATACGAGTAACTCAAAAACAGACAAACAATCATAAATTACAAAAGCAAAAAAAACCGTAAGCAAAAAAAAACACAAAAAGTGCCCTTGAGGAATACTCTGTATGAGTGCCTCAAATACAAAAAAATATGAAGTGAGTTCTAACGGCAGAAATGCCTATTTTACTGTGAGTTCTGAAGCTCTTAATGAAAATAATAGAAATAATAAATCTAATGAAAGTGTTTTTTTAACGGCAAAACCAATTTTTCGTCAGCGATCAACTGTGCTTTGTCCAATGCCAAATAGTAGTGATTCATTAACATTACAATTGCCTAGTACTTCTTCATATAAGTCAGTAATATCATCCCCTTCAGGCTCGTATTCGTCACTTAATAAAGTTATCACTACAGATAACAGTATTTCAAAACCCAAGGTGCAAGTCGGTATGGACAGATATATAACCGTGGTAAAGCGTGGGCGAAGCCCAAATTCTTCAAAAATTTCATCCGCTCCAAAAATGTCTAGGGATAACAGCGCATCCTCAATTAATCGCCAAAACCGTTTTAAAATTTTGCAAGATGAAAACGACAAACCCGAGGCATCGTCGAATAAAACATTCAAGCCGCCACCAATCTACTTAAGGGAGAAAAATTCAAATGCCCTTATTAAAAAATTAATTTCGGTCGTTGGTGAAAATAAATTCCACATTGTCCCAATAAAACGTGGCAACATCGATGAAGGTAGTAATGTAAAATAAAAATTATATTAAAGAAGTTAACATATAAATATTTATATTTGCATATACTTATAACAAATTTGGATAGTTTCAAAATTTGCATAATATATATTATTTAAATTGCCGGATAGGGACTATAGGGTCAAATCCGATAGCCTGTATGAGGGTAATGCAGTCTTTACAGATGGATCAAAAATTAGGGAAGGCACAGGGGCTGGTGTCAATATATTGGGAACGAATGTACGTAGTTCTTTCAGACTGCCGAATGAATGTAGTGTTTTCCAGGCTAAGATCTTGGCGACGGAGCTGGTGGCCAGGAATGTAGCTGAAGGTGAAAAGGTAATCTTCTACGTCGACAGCCAGGCAGTTTAGCGCTGCTTTGAAGGGACACAATGTCAAATCGCAACTTGTTAGTAACTGTAGGAAAGCCCTCAACTTGCTTATGGTTAAGTATAGTGTCAGACTATACTTATGTAGAGTCTCGAGGGGTTTTTGGCTAAACCTTGACTCAGGAAGAACTAAACTACTACTGGACATGAATAGGAAGGCGATGCGAATCATGATAGGCGTGTTGACAGGTCACTGCTTGATCAGAGCAAGAACCAGCATTTGGGAGACTGACACTCCAGGTTTTTGTACGATGCACGGGGATGGAGAGGAACCAGAAACCATTGAACATATTATCTGTCACTGCTCGAAGTTGCAACGTTATAGGCTTAGATAGCTGAGCAGACATTTCCATGAAAGTGTTACTGATATCGGGTGGTGTAAGCTAGAGGACATTCATGGGCGTCATCATGGGAATTCGGGGGCTAAATGATTGATAAAAGGGTCACTTTTGGCTGCAAAAGGGAGGTTAAATACCACTTGCTGGGCAACAGAAGGGAATCACAATGCACCCAATTGGGTCTCCAAGTGGAGGTGCGGTGAAGTATCACCCCTCCTAACCTAACCTAATTATTTCTAATTATGACTCCCCAGCCATACATACATATATCACATAATAATAAAAATATATCACAATATGAAAGTAAGAATGCCATGATTAACAAAAGCCAGAAAAATATACAGTAATAAAAAACTAAATTATGAAGAATTATCGTTGAAATAAATCAAAAAATTTTGGTTATAAGTAGAATATGAGTAGGAAAATAATTTAAGTTCATTTGGCAAGACACTCCAATTATTGTGTATTATTTTAACCAAAGAGTGTTCAATTTTCGAAGCTTTCATTATTAAGAAACATCGACATCACTTCCCTCAGTTGTTAGTACTTCCAAATCAGAATTCTGTTACTAGGATTATTGTAATTAAGTTATTTAATAGCGTGTATGGTATCCCCTGTAATTTCAAGAAATATGTTTTTTTTTCTCACTGAGAAAGATAAAGTTTTTCTTCGTATGTATTTCATTTAGCTGAATTAACATTCTGCAAAGAAAATTCGCGTGTCTGGTACAATACCTATCACTGCAACATGGTATGAATTATATAAATTTGTAATCATAAGGGTGTCAGATAATTTCTAGATAATCTGCTTACTTGATAACATTTTTCCCGATATAAAGAAATGAACAAATATACATTATTTTCTCCTTTTTTAGAAGAGTAAAAATATTGCCATTAGCACATTACCTAGAAATTATCTGACACCCTTACGATTAGAAATTTATATAATTCATACCATGTTGCAGTGATAAGTATTGTACCAAACACGAACTTGGTAAACATTTTTATCTCACTACTTTTGATGACCGAATTTTTGAAAGGAACTTGGCCTTTTTTCACATTTATGTTTTTGTGAGGATCTGACTACTTTTTTGAATGTTTTCTTAATAAAGCTTTTTAAACTTTAAATTTCTAGTCTGTTATAGTTCTATTCATAATGTCTGTACAAGTTCAAAAGGGCAGAGTTACATAAAATAATGGGCTATAGGGTGATATGTGCACCATTGTGTCATAATAAGGACCGAGTAATTTGATTAATATTTTAAGAGTCATCTGAGTAGAAATATGTAAAGTAAAGTGTAAATTTTAGTGTATTAAAGTCTGCTCAGACGAAGTACTTTTGAAAACGCAAAATTAAATGCTAGCATGAGTGAAATGTGCATGCGAAGTTTCAATACAGTAGCTTGAGTTTTAAATTTATCTAGTTGGTAACTTACCTAATCCTATTTTTTTTTTTGCATTATTTCAGTTCTCTACCGTATAATATTTCGATAAAAATTTTATAATCATGGCCCTACTTCCCTAATCGGTGCTTTCTTTCTTTTTCCTGTTCGTAAATTCCTTAACTTTAATTCTTAATTTTGAGCTTAAAGTGCGTGTCCATGCCCCCAATTGAAACTTCCAGGATTTTAAATCTTTCTTGGTGATCTCTAATTTAGATTTATTTGTGTATTGAATTTAGGCACTCTAGTGCAAATTCTAGCCTGAAATGTTATGGCCGTTACCCCCACTCTCCGTCACTTTTTTAAACTCAATATTTTGTTATGGCGCTGCTCATATCAATTATCATCTTACTCTTTTTAAGATGATACATAGCTTTAAGTTAAATCTTCAAGTAAAAGCTTCTGTACAAAATTATCGCGGCGATTTTTTTTAGTTTTAATACTTTTTTCTCGTTTTAGCGTTTTTTTTTTGGTTTTTTGCGTTTTTTACTTCGATACTTTTTTAGTTTTGGTGTTTTTTTACATTTAATGATTTTTTAAAGTTTTTGGCGCCTATTTTTATTTTGGCGAATTTTTTTAATCATTTTGGTGTTTTTTTCATTTCAGCGATTTTTAATTTTGTAGATTTTTTTCCAATCTGGTGTTTTTTTTCGTTTTTGTGATTTTTTCGGGTTTGGTCATTTTTTTAGGGCTCCGTACACCAAAGGTGAAAAAAGGAACCCCATTGTTTTCGCTACGCTGTTCGTCTGTCCGTCACATGGTATTTTCTAAGCAACCGTAACTCTTAGTTACGGACCTGAAATTTGGACAGAGTATGTAGAACCTTGGCCGCTACAACAACAAATATATGAGAATTAAAAATTAAAGCGCGCTCCAAAACGAGCGACGAAAATCGTTAAAATCTCATGTAATATACATACAATTGTATGCACATATGTGTATTCACACTTGAAATTTGTAAAATTAGTGTATTTTTATATAGACTACAACAATTAACATTAAAATATTAAAAAATTTAAATTAAAGGGTGGTCCATCAGTTAATGCAATTTTGACTATGTAATTTTGACAACTTGCTATATCTTGGAGACCGTAAACTCTTGAAATTTTCAAAAACGGTAAAACTGAAAAATTCGAAAATTATAAAATCGCCAACAAACAAAAAAATCGCCAAAAATTCAACAAAATCGCCAAAACGAAAAAAATCACCCAAATTAAAAAAAATTCTAACACTAAAATAAGTCGCATAATACAAAAAAATCGTCCAATGAAAAAAATTGCCAAAACGCAAAAATGCGCCAAAACCAAAATAATTGTTTATGTGAAAAACAAATCGCGAAAATGAAAAAAATCGCCAAAATTAAAAAAAAACGCCAAAAACCGAAAAAAATTCCCAAAACGAGAAAAAAAGTGCCAAAACTAAAAAGTCCCTAATACCAAAAAAAAAACATCAACCATATGAAAAACACGCCAAAATTAAAAAAACCGCCAAAATAAAAAAATCGCCAAAATAAAAAAACGCCAAAATAATAAAAATCGCCAAAATTAAAAACAAATCAAAAACCACAAATAATTGCAAAAATGAGAAAAAAGTGTCAAAAATTCAAAAAAACCCAAAACTAAAATAAAACGCTTAAAACCGAAAAAAGCCAAAAACGAATAAAATGCCAAAACTATAGCTTATATTGCCTAAAGTTCGTATTGAATTACATATCTCGTATCCGTACGGAACCCTTCGTGCGCGGGTCAAAGTCGCACTTCACTGAATTTATTTAATTTGGTGCGATTTTTTTTAGGTTTTTAAAATTTTTTTATTTGATGCTTTTTTCTCTGTTTAGCGACTTTTTTAAAGTTTTTTTGCATTTTTTTTTATTTTGGCGATTTTTTCCATTTTAGCGTTTTGTCGATTTTGTTTTTAATTTGGAGCTTTTTTTAGTTATGGTGGTTTTTCTTGTTTTAACGATTTTTAAAGATTTTTGATGTTTTTTTATTTTGTTTTGGTGATTTTTTTAATTTTTGCAATATATTTTATTGCTAGAATTTTTTTAATTTTGTGATTTTTTCGTTTTGTCGATTGTTTTAATTCGGTGCTTTTTTAGTTTTGGTGCTTTTTTCTCTTTTTAGCGATTTTTAAGGTTTTTGACGTTTTTTTTTTGCTTTGTCGATTTTTCTTTCATTTTGGAGATAATTTTCATTTTAGCGATTTTTTAATTTTTGCAGTTTATTTTAGTGCTAGAATTTTTTGAATTTAGTGCTTTTTTCGTTTAGGCGATTTTTCGGGTTTTGGCAATTTTTTTCGGTTTGGCGATTGTATAATTTTGGGAATTTTTTGATTTACCGTTTTTGAAAATTTCAAGACTCCCTCCTACGATTACCAAGATACAGCAAGTTGTCAAAATTACATAGTCAATTAATAGTAAATTTTATAAATTTTAGTGTTAATTGTTGTAGTCTGTATAAAAATACAGTAATCTTACAAATTTCAAGTGTCTATATACATACATATGTACATACAATTGTATATATGTATATTACATGGGATTTTAATATTTTTCGATGCTCGTTTTAGAACACCCTTTAATTTTTTAAAGTTGTACATACTCTGTACGAATTTCAGATCCGTAGCTCTTACGGTTCCTAGGAAAATAGCATTTTTCTTAAAACATAAAATATGTTTAATTATAAGAAAAAATATTAAAGGTTTCCAACCCTGGAAACGTCTTTTTATTTTATTTAATTTTTTTAATTTTTTTTTTTAAACTAGAAACTCCAATTTTATTCATACTAAAGTATGAAATAAGTTAATTTAATAAAAAAGTAATAAAAACTAGTTTTCGGTAGTTATTTTGTATAGGAAAATAGAGTTTGAGTTTTCCAGCTGTGAAACCGTCTGCTCGATTTTGCTGATTTTCAATAGCAAAATTTTTCGGAAAATTTGTGACACACCAGTCCAAGAATAAAGTCTCTAGCTGCTCTGCGAGCTTCGGAAAACCGTACAGACAGACGAACAGACGTACAAACGGACATCGCTTGTTCGTTGCATAAGGATCCTGAATATATATACTGTATGTGTCGCTTATTAATATTGTAGAAATTACAAACGGAATGACAAACCTATATATACCCTTTTACCATTTTTTTTGTAAAGGGTATAAAAAATTAAATAAAAATATACATAAGTATGTACATACAGATATACTTATTGCTTTTAGTAATTTTAAGTGTTTTTTTACGATGTTTTCCATGTGCACTTAGGCAAAACCATTTGTATCGAACCCCAAATCCCTCCATTATATTAACTTTTCCATCCACATTTAGTCTATAAGCTTGCATTTCTTATTATTATTAATGTGCTGTTATTTATCAACACAAGGAAACAAAATTAATTTATGTCTTTTTTATTTTCATATTTAATTTCTATTCAACTTATTTTAAAATTACTACTAATAAAAAAATTAAGCTGAGTATTTTTTTTTCTCCCATATAAAATTACAAACCCAATTGAAAGATTAATTGAGTATTTTAATTGAAAATATTTTCTCCCATATAAAATAACAAGCCCAATTAAAAGATTAGTTAAGTATTTTAATTGAAAATATTTTCTGAAAAAAGTGGCATACTATAAAAAACAGATTTTCACACATAAAAACAAAAGTTACATTATTTACATACAATTAATATCTAATAATTTGTTAACCATTTCATACTATTCTGAGTTAAAGTCTGTAATATTTTTAATAATAATATATAATATTTGTTTGATAGAGCACTAAATTCAATTAATATAAACATACATTCAATTAAAATATTAATCAAAAATGATACATTTTTAGATTTTTAATTTAACTTAGTCAATTTTAATTAGAAATAATTTTTGGTCAGGCTTAAGTTTAGTAATTCCAATTCTTATTGAATGAAATATTTTTATTAATTATCTACTTGGGTAGAGATTTTTATTAACATCATCTATTTAACTTAAATTTTCAATGAAACGGAATACGAGAAATGATTGATGTGTATACAATTGATTTACCTTTGGTAAACACATTTATAAGTATCACCATTAATATTCTGTTTTTCAATTTTTTCGTTTTTCTATTTAGGTTAGCACGAAGTTATATTATTCTACCTAAGTATGTTTAACTATCTGTACATGCATGTAAGTATTATTGTAGTGGCTTTATGTTACTTTGTTGTTGCTTTCTACAGTTTATTGGCTTTCCAGCATTCTGAAACTGTGATTGCCAAGTGAACAGTGATTGCCAAGTGAACATATTTTTTCACGTGCCCATGATGAATTAAGTGAGATATTTTTAAATTTTTAATTGAACTTTAGTGAATTTTAATCAGAAATAATTTTAGTCAGGCTTAAGTTCAGTAATTTCAATTCTTATTGAATAAAATTTTTTTCTCTTATTTAGAAACTCACATTAATTAATAAAAATATTTCATTCAATAAGAATGACGAGCACTTGTGAATTGGCCGCAAAAGTCTTGTCATTTGACAGCACTTGGTGATTTTCTTTGAAGCAATGTGAAGGGATAAATCTGTACCAAAAAGTTATAATTTTTAGATCACTAAGAATAGAATATTCGTCAATTTATACTTCCGAAATTATTATGTAGAGTAATCAGAAATTGAAGCGATCGGGTGCATCAGTGTCAACGAACATTTGAACAATATTATTTTCAACACATAACTGAGTTGTCTACAGTTTAAAATAAATTATTAATTATGCCAAAATTAAAATGCTTTCATTCGTAACAAAATGCCCTTTACATTCCCGAGAAGTTAGATGTTTTTATGTCTACTTATCTGAAGATAATTAATTACATACATATATAACAATAATTTTTTTTTTCGAAAATGGTATGATTTAATAATGTTGAACACTTTGACTTTTCTAGATTACTTGACGAATTTACCTCCAATAAAGTTGATAACATTTTAACACAAAAAACCCTCATGAATAATGCTTCTTATATTACATATGTACTTAAGTATTTGTTATTAGCAGTGACAAGGATTTCGTGCATTTAAAAAAAAGGATTTTAGGCGCCTAAAATATGACATCAAAAACGCAAACTACGCATTGAAATTAATGAAATTTGCATACATACGGGCCTGTTCTGAAAATCACGGTGATTTCAAATCACGTGATTTCAAATGTAAACTATTAATAGCTGACTGGATAGTGGGTTTTTGTTGCGTTTTAAGTTTTTTGCATTTATAATAGAATATGTTCTTCCTCCTTCTAAAGCTATAAATCGTGAAATTTACAAAATCAATGATTTAGCTTTTATTAATTTTTTGAAATCACTGTGATTTGGCATGCCGTCATTTGCAGAACAGGCCCGATATTAACAAAATTTAACTCAGAAGAAAAGTTTTCAGTTTGCATAATAAATATATTTTTCTTTTCTCAGGAGGTGTGTGGACAAGGCTTCGACATTAAATTTTTACACAAGATTATATATGATATAAAGTTTTTTTGCATTATTAATCAAAACAGGCATTTTTCGAGATACGTTTATATATTAGTAAAGGAGCGATACGTAAATAGAAACAGGAAATTGTGGTTATACATTTATTTTTCCCTGTAAAAGTTGTATATTTTTTAAATTTTCGAGTGCGACGTTCAATCAAGTTGTTCTTAGAAACCTTTTGTGCATTGACAATGGCGTTGTTGTTGTTGTTTTTATGAATTCGTTAGAATTTTAAATCGACTGTGCTAGTCAGTTTCAAAAATTGAAATCTGGAAACCCTAAACTCGAATTAAACTATTTATGTATGTATGTATGTATTGGCTTTTTGGTGGAACAGAGATAAAAGTATAAACAAAAACAGCATTGCTACCACAACAAGCAAACATGCAAAATAATAAGAGAAAAAAAAACAAAGTTGTCTGAGGGCTTAGTTTGATGTCTTAATAAAACTAATGATACCAAAGAGTTTTATTTTTTAAAAAAGATGTTACAAAAATTTTTGATTTTATGGCTTAATGAAGACAGCGCTGGGTCAAAGTCTTATCGACAGAATGAAACTTTTAACATTAACGTATTAATACGAGTACACATATATGTGCATATGTATGTACATACATATACACGCATACATGCACACATACCCAAGTATATATGTGTGTGCATGTACACATATGCGCATATTGTACACATATGTCATACATATCGCACACTAAATCATAAAGAGTCACAACTCAAAAAAATTCAGATGCTGAGTAGTGGCAAACAACTGTTGATACTGTAGGAATGACGCAAGTATGTAACATAAAAACAAGTATAACGGTATTTTATATTCTTCAAGAAGACTTTAGGCCAAACTATAATATGGATAAGCGAACTTAAGCAACTGTGTGGTTACATATAAAACGTATGTGGCAAACTATAATGTACTTATGGAACTTTTCGTCAAGTTTCGTTAAATGTCATTTGCTTAAACTAAGTGCCAAACTCAACGCACATTCCGTACGGAAAACACTGTTTGTGCATTATTTAAACTCAAGCAAACATCATCAGAAAATATTTATTGATTTTAAATATTTTTATTGTTTCTTATTTTAAACTCAGAAAACAAAGCAACACTTTTATTTTCATTCTTTGTTTTACAATACACGTATACACACATACGCATGACTTTAATTATGTATGTATGTTCATCGTTGTACTTTTTAGTAGGCAAAACAAATAAAACTGTAAAAAAGTGGTGGATATAATTATACGTGAATTTTTAATAGATTAGGATATTCCAACAAGTTAATTTGATTGAATTGCATTCATTTAGTAGTTAAAAGAAGAAACAAAATTACTCAAAAATAACAATACCTATATGTGCAGCTGTGGCTAAAGAATACTTAAGTGCATGTAAGTACATTGTGGCCACCTAAAAGTCACATCTGAATTGCTTACGTATTTAACAGACTTATCGTTCACTTCTGGCATTAGCTTAAGCCAGCATATTCGTATTATAGTCGGGCCTTTTATTGCAAAAGAAAGTGTTGCGGTCGTTAGATATTCGTTCAATTAACTGGTTTATAAAAAACTAAACCTCTTTGATCATTTTGAGTTGTGACTCTTTTTTTTAGTGTGCGATATGTACGTTTGTGCGTTAGGGGATAGCTTTTTTGAGCTTCATTCTCCCAAGGGCCTGCAACTTTTACGGCTAATATTATTTTGATAATAAAAAACATATATTTGATTCAAGCAAGCAAAAAAAAAACTTCGCGCACCAAAAGTGATTTCTAAAATGCATTTAGTATGTTATTTTTTTAAATAATTGTTCGAATATTCGAATCTTCTTTCTTTATGGAATTAGAAGGTGTCTTACAATTCCTGATAAAGAGTTTAGAAAAAAATAACTGCTTTTCTCTGAAAAGCCTTAAGAATCGAATTATTGAACGAAGCATTAAATGCCTTAATATTATTCCTCATATTAATATTTCCTACCCAATATCTATTAACTTTTTAAAATACGCCACAAAAAGCGAAAAAATAGTACGCAAATATTTTGTTTTCGTGATTATTTTGTAACTTAAATATCCTAAATAATCTCAAGTACGATGAAGTATTAGATGACATATGTAAGTATGTATCTGAAGTAGCTGATAATGTTTTATTAACTGATCTAAAAAATTTTATGAATAAAATAAGAAATTGATATAAATTATTTGGAAACATCAAATAACGATTACACAAACTGTATATGATTTTAAATGATATTTATGGCCTGTTTCACAATAACGACACGAAACTTTCGACTTACAATTTATATTGAAACCAAAAACAAATTTTCATATATTATTGTTGTTTTCAATATAAATTGTAAGTCGAAAGTTTCGTGTCGTTATTGTGAAACAGACCAATAAATTATATCACTAACATTAACAATGTGCGAAAAAAAACTTTTCTACTTGTTCGTTTATTAAAAGTAAAGTAAAAAAAATTAAGGGGGATCTCTGGGGTTTTTAAATGCTTTTATTTATAGAAATCAATGACATATTACAATATGTTTGTAAATGCTTATACTTGTTAACTAATTTTTTGTCATTTTTAGGATTTAGGATTCTTCTATTTTGAACATCTATAATTTTTAAATTTACCGGGTTAATTTTATTTAATTCTTCTTTTGTTTTTTCAACTGTTTGCTTTTCTTTAGCCTTTACAATTAGGGGTACAGATTTTTGCACATCTTGCAGCGATTTAATTTTTACAGATTCTAGATATATAATCTTATGCTAAATAAACGGTCAGCCATAGCTGCTGTGACGAAACAGTCAGCCGAAGCTGCTGTGGAAAGCGGGAAACCGAAGTTGCTGTGGCGAAACAGTCAGCCGAAGCCGCTGTGGAAAACAGTCAACCGAAGTTGCTGTGACGAAACAGTCGGCTGAAGCCGCTGTGGAAAACAGTCAGCCGAAGCCGCTGTGGAGAAACAGTCAGACCAAGCCACTGTAGTTTTAAATTTTTTTTCGTTTTTGAGTTTTTTTCGGTTTTAAGCGTTTTTTTAGTTTTGGGGTTTTTTGAATTTTTGGCACTTTTTTCTCGTTTTGGCAATTTTTGTTTTTGGTTTTTGATTTATTTTTAATTTTGCCGATTTTTATTATTTTGGCGTTTTTTTATTTTGGCGTTATTTTTTATTTTGTCGATTTTTTTAATTTTGGCGTTTTTTTCATATAGGTAAAATAATTTTTTTTGGTTTTGGCGATTTTTTTTATTTTGGCGATTTTTTTCGTTTTGGCGATTTTTTTTTAATTTTGGCGATTTTTTTTTAGTTTTGACAATTTTTTTTCCCATAAACAATTATTTTGGTTTTTTCGAATTTTTCGCGTTTTGGCAATTTTTTTCGGTTTTTGGAGCTTATTTTCAAATTGGGGACTTTCTTTAATTGGGCGATTTTTTCGAATTTGGCGATTTATTTTAGTGCTACAATTTTTTTTTTAAATTTGGTGTTTTTTTCGGGTTTTGGACTTTATTTTATTTTTTTAGTTTTTAAACGTTTTTTAAAGGTTTTTTTTGTTTTGGCATTTTTTGCGTTTTTTTTTTAATTTGGTGCTTTTTTTAGTTTTTAGGGTTCCGTACACCAAAGGTGTTTTCGCTACGCTGTCCGTCTGTCCATCACACGGTATTTTCTCAGGAACCGTAAGAGCTAAGGACCTGAAATTTGGACAGAGTTTTTACAACCTTAGCCGCTACAACAACAAATACATGAGAATTAAAAATTAAAGGGTGGTCCAAAACGAGCGACGAAAACTTTTAAAATCTCATGTAATATACATACAATTGTATGTATATTGACACTTGAAATTTGTAAAATTAGTGTATTTTTATATAGACTAAAACAATTAACACTAAAATTTTAAAAAATTTAAATTAAAGGGTGGTCCATCACTTAATGCAATTTTGACCGTGTAATTTTGACAACTTGATATATCTTGGAAATCGTAAGAGGTAAACTCTTGAAATTTTCAAACACGGTAAAACTAAAAAATCCGAGAATTATAACATCGCCAAAAATTTAAAAAAATCGCCAAAACGAAAAAACCGCCAAAATGAAAAAAAAACGCTAAAATTAAAAGAAAAAACCAAAAACCGAAAAAAGTCGCCAAAACGAGAAAAACGTGTCAAAACTAAAAATAAATTTCCAAAATGACAAAAAAACGCAAAAACCGCAAAAATCGCCAAAACAAAATAAATGCTTATATGAACAAAAATCGCCAAAAATTAAAAAAAATCGCCAAAGAGAAAATAAATCGCCAAACCAAAAAAAAAAATTGCCTATATCAAAAAAAGTCGCCAAAAATTCAAAAAATCGCTTATATGAAAAAAATTGGCAAAATCAAAAAAATCCCCATAACGAAAAAAAAATCGCCAAAATTAAAAAAACGCCAAAAATAGGAAAAAAATCACCACAACGAGAAAAAAGTGTTTAAACAAAAAAAATTCCCACAATGACAAATATCCGCAAAAATCGCCAAAACAAACAAAAAATTCTTATACGAACAAAAATCGCCAAAAATTAAAAAGCACCAAATTAAACATAACGTCAAAAACCTAAAAATTGCACTAGAGAAAAAAGAAGCATTTTTTCACAAAATTAATAGGTACCTACATATATCTGTGCTGTGTGTATCTCTGTATCTCTATACTGCATAAACGCACTTTGGTAAAGGGTATATAAGATTCGGCACAGCCGAATATAGCACTCTTACTTGTTTTCTCTCAAAATCATATTTTTTGGCCTTTCTAAAAAACTGTTGACTTTAAGCAGCTCCACCAGCTATAATTCTTATCCAATTAAGAAAAACGTATTTGAATTCCGATTAGTAAAATGGTCTTTATACGATGTGATCATTCATTTTACAAAATTTTGTCATCAAATTTTGTATTTTTGCCACGGTTTTTGGGCGTTATTTGTTAATACAGCTATGAATGCAACAAACGAGTAACTTATTCATCAAGTATCAAGAATTAAAATTACTTTTAATGCAGCAAACTCGTATCTTAATAAATGCGTTTCATAATTAAACTAGAAAAGAGTAGTGTAGTGTTACTACTTTATATATATATATATATAATATATATATATATATATATATATACATATCAATTCTTTAATAATTGCATATGAACTTTTATCCAAACACCGAAGTATAAACCGTTTCTTTTTTCTATCCTGAAAACTTGTATTTTTTAAGATACGACGTTGAGAAAGTAAGGCATCGATATTCGACTTATTGTTAATAACCAAAAAAAAATATTCAATCCAAAAATACGGAGGGTACACTTACTAAAAATTGCACTAGAGCAAAAGCTATGAATTTTTTCACAAAATAAATATGTACCTATATATCTATGTGCTTTTGTATGTATTTTTATACTACAAAAACAGCACTTTGGTATCCGTCTGTCTGAAAAACTTTGGATAAGTTTTTAACCCTTTTTCCGTGATCCAATCGAGCTGACTTTTTGCAGTCAGACTTGTGGAAATGTCTGTATTATGTCAAATTTAAAAAAAATTGATTTTTATCAATTCTCAGATTTTTTTCTCTCTTTTTTCAGCATTACTTGAAGGGACTCCAAAGTTTTACATTTTTACATTACGTGTACATGAAAATCGCCGATACACGTGTATTTTTATTTTTTCTGTCGTTTCCGAAAAAGTATATTTGGTTCATAGGACAGAATGCGGTCTAAGTAGTGATAATCAAAAAAGTAAAAAAAAGTATTTTCAAGAAATCCCATTTGGAGTGTTGAATTAGAGCCCTTGTGTCCCTCTTTTTTAAGCGGATTAGGATGTGAGTCGAGTTTTGTTAAATATTTGCCTGTGTATTTTGTAATTTCTTCAAACACTAGTAGCATATCCAAATCACAATGTATATTTGAATTCTTAATGTACCATGGAGCAGATGCTATTAACCTTAAAATTTTATTTTGACTTCGTTGAATTCTCTCCACATTGGAAGCTGAAGCAGTGCCCCATAACTGGATGCCGTAACACCAAAAAGCGACTTGTATATTAAAAGTTTGCAGTCCAGACTAAGTGCTGAATTTCTGCCAATCAATCAATGTACTTGCGATAAATTAAGTTTCATCTGAGTTAGCTTAAAGTCAATATGATGTTTCCATGTAAGCCTTCGATCAAGGTGTATACCAAGGTATTTTACTTGGGAATGTTGAGGAATATTTTGATTGTTCATTCGAATGGGGGAACAAGTATCTCTTCTTAGGGTAAACGTTATATGGACACACTTTTGTTCATTTACCTTAATTCTTCATAAGTTTAACCACATTTCCAATTGTGTAATATGTTCTTGTAGATATTGGGAAGCCTCGTGAGGGTTTTCATGCATACTAAGGCAGGCTGTATCATCGAAACGTAGATGTATGGATATTGCTGCTCAAAGGCATATCACAAGCATAGATCAAATACAAAACTGTCCCCAGTATGCTCCTCTGTGGCACACCGGATGATATTGATTCGGGCACACTAATGAATTCTCCTTGCACTGTCGTGCACTTTCGGATAGTAATGCAACTTTCTAATAGGTTCAGAAAATTTATTGGTAGATATGATTTTAATTTTAAAATAAGGCCTTCATGCCACACTTTATCAAATGCCTGAGAAACGTCAATAAACAGGGCAGAACAATACTTCTTCAAATGTTCTTCTTATAAATTGAACCAATCTATGATGTTCAATGGTGTTTTGCTGACTTCTAAAACCAAATTGATGGTCTGGGATGCACCCACTATCAGTTAAAATTGGGGTCAATTTTGTCATAGTTGACAGCAAACTTATTGGCCTATATGAATCAGCTTTAGTAAGATCTTTGCCCGGCTTTGGAATCATTTTGACTTTTGCAAGCTTCCAGAGTTATGGATAATATTCCAGTCGTAATATGGCATTAAAAATAAACAGCAGGATTCTTATTACAATATGCGGCAAATTTATCAGCATCTTGTTACTAATTCCAGCAATACCTGGAGCTTTCTTTGGCTTGAGTTCAGCAATTATTTTATGTACATCACTCATCTTAAACTTCAAGGCTCGAGGGGGTAGAGCAACTACACTCGGCAAATCAGCAACACTAGTACATGTATTTAGGGTAAATACGGATTTAAAATCAGCAAATATTTTAAATTTTTCGGTATCGCTTCTTGCCCAACCTCCGGTAGATGTGCGCAGAGGTGGCTTAAAGTCAGTGGATGTTTTAAGCTTTCTAGCAGCGCGCCACAAAGAGTAATTAGATGTTGGTGTGACATCAAGACCTTCCAAATAATTTTTAAGAGATGCAGTTTTTTCAGAAGCAAGCAACTCCTGGAGTCGTTTAGTACATTCCTTAAGTCTGAGTTTATGTTGGGGTGATCTGTGCTGTTGCCACTCCATTCTAGCTCTTCTTTTTTCCCAAACGAGATGTTCAATATCCCTGGAATAAATTTTATTAAGCCCCAGACTGCGGATGGGAGGTAATGGCATGTTCAGCAGCCTGTTTAATATTTTCGTTAAGATTGGCAATGTTAGTTTCCATATCATATCTTAGCGCAATATTTTCCGTGCAATGACTACTAATATATTTTTTGAATCCTAGCCAATTAACATCGTATATCAATTTGCTTAAAACGTGTTTTGTAATGAAAGCCCAAATTGCAGCAAATTGAAAGACGATGAATCAAAACAATTCACGTATTCCATTTGCAAAAAAGTTGCGTATATAAGGCAGAAATCTACATCAACTGACACCACACACAGTGGACCAACACAGAAGAACGCTGATGATGAAGGTTTAGTGGTCTTCGAAAACGGCTGGCTGTTTGAATTTTAGCTCAATAGCATAATTTTTTATTTTTATTGGCGTAGCCCAGCCCTCCTGGTTAAAATGTTCGGATTTTCAGATTTTTCTGGTTCATTGCTCACCTAGATCTTCTCGTGTACCAAGTTTTAGCTCTCTAGCAATAGCGGAAGTGAATCATCAATTTGATGAGTGTGTCAGGTGTCAGTGAGTGCCTTAAAATATATACTTTTTGCACCTCTATATCGCCGGAACCTTTCATTGTAAAACTTTCAAACTTCGCATGTGGGGTTATATGAATTTATCTAGAAATTATATGACACCCTTCGGATTACAAATTTATAGAATACATAACATATTTCTGTGTTAGGTATTGTGGCAAACAAGAACTTGGTCAAAATTTATATCTCACTACTTTTAATGCCCTAAATTTTGAACAGAAACTTGGCCTTTTTTTACACATATGTTTTTGTGAGGATTTTACAAATTTCAAGTGTCTATACACATACATATGTACATACAATTGTATATTAAATGGGATTTTAAAAATGTTCGTTACTCGTTTTGGAACGCCCTTTAAATTTTTACTTCCATATATTTGTTGTTGTAGCGACCAAAGTTCTACATACTTTGACCAAATTTCAGATCCGTAGCTCTTACGGTTCCTGAGAAAATAGCCTTTTAAAATAAAAAAATACTAGCGAATACTGGTTACAAATATTGGTAAACCAGTGGTAATATAACAAAAATTAATCATTTTAAAAACTCCTAATATATCGTCGTGGTGAATGCAATAGGCTGTATTTAAAAAAAATTAATTTGGTTTTACTCTAGCGTTATAACCAAAATTGATTGCATGAAAGGCATAAGATAAATTTGAGTTGTAGGAGCCCCAATTTTGGTTACAACGCTACAATAAAACGAAATTAAATTTTTTTGACATACAGCCTATTGCATTCACCACGACGATATTTAGATAAGATGCGATATCTTCTAAACGGCTGGACCCTCTCGATCAAGTCACCTTTCAAACTGAAAAAAACCTAATCAAAATCGGTTCAGCCGTTTGGTATGTATGTGGACACGGACAGACACACAGATACACAGACACACACTACAAACTTATAACACCCATTTTTTTAGTCGGGGGTTAATAAACATGTTTATATATACATATGTATGTTAAAAGCGGGACGTGTTTTCAACTCAAAAGAAACGCTTTTTAATAAACGAAATCTATACATATAAATAAAAATCAAATGTCTTTCGTTAGTAATCGCATCAATTAAGATCACGAGGGGAAGTGGGGAAAGTTCTTCCCCTTTGAACCTATTTATCCGATTTAATGAAATTCATATCATTGTTAGATATGAGCTTATCAAAGCGCATAGTCAACATATACTTTCAAAATTAGGATCAGGAGGGGAGGAAAGGGGAAATTTCTTCCTCTTTCCTCTTGTATCTTATTTTGATGAAATTCACAATATAGATATATCTGAGTCTATTAAAGCACATGGGCTATACACTTCTTAAAAGTAGGAGAAGGAGGAGGGGTAGGGGGAAATTTCTGCCTCTTTGAAACGATCTGACCGATTTTGATTAAATTCAAAAAATTGACCGATCTGAGTGTGGAAGAACACAAAAACGCTACATATCAAAAATAAACCCACTAGGTGTAAGGGGCAATTTTAAAGGTAAGTAAGGCGTAAGGAACTGTGTTCCTACTCGGTGTCCCATGACACCTTACGTTCTTCTTTTTTCTCGTTTTAGTTAGTTAATACATATATACTTTAATAAATAAATAAAACAAACACAACTAAAAATTGTTCTTTGGCTGTTTTATTGAAAAGTAATTACCACTTTAATTAAATAAATTTGTGGATAGTAATTGCAATCACACTCTTTTGGCGCTTCTTAAAAGATGCCAACCTAGGACTGGGCCTAGTCCTTAATCCAGCACTGTGCAGCAACTGCTTCACTAATTTTTAGCTTAAGTCGACGAGAACACTTATCAACTTGTGAAACAGAAGGTCGCGTTGGCTGGAATAGTTAGTACGTTCGAGGCCGGTTCTGACAGTTATTAAATAACAACATAACGAATTTTTCTGATGCGCATTAGTATACCTTTGCATCTGTTGTTGTAGGAAACAGCAAGTGATGAAGGAATAGGCACTGGTCACTGAACTACACAGCCTAATGTAACATCAGAGCATCCTCATTCGTTGGAATTGTAAAGCAGAATAATCGGCGAATTAAAATAACCAATTAAACGGATACTAAGCACAGCTTTGAAAATTTAATACGCCTCATTTACACCAGAGGCGCTGCAACACTGCATTATTAAAAATGTGCAAAAAGCAGAGATGCAAAGAATGAAGCTTTCCTCTATCTCTTCCTTCACCACATGACTTCATTATCACTTCCTACAGAAGGTAACACTTTGTAATAGTAATAGGCATTCATTGGCTGAGTGCTACTTCACAAAAATAAATATTTCTACTACAAGGACCGATAACATAAAGTTTGTTGGGTTATGGGATATATTAAGATGAACATAATTATCACTATGATCATTATTAACATTAAGTTGTTACTTTTTATTTGTTTGTTTGCTCGCTTGCCTTACGGCTGGGCTGGATCGCTGGTTGTTTCGCTGAATTTAATTAAGAGATTGAACTGTTTGAAGAAATGGTTGAAAGGTTCGATGGGGTGTGTATGTGTACACGCGCCTGTGTGTATATACTAAAATGCTTAATGCTTGATCATCAGACTAAACGGTTTGACGTTGCTATTGATCAACGTCACAATGACGGAGCGTCCGGCTCGTCGATCGAACAAAACGACTTACTTATTGTTTGGTGAGTGTGTGGGTTCTTTGTGTGAGTTTGTGTAGCTTCGTTTCGGAATAAATGTACATATGTATGTATATGTACATTAATGTGTATATATATAATATGTATGAATGCATGCACATACATATGTATGTATGTAGATACATACATTCATATCTAAATAAGTACATACATTTTTACATTCATCCATTTATATTATGTTGTTTGTTCCCTGCTGCTCTAGCTACTTTAAGCAAATCATTGCAAGTTGTTTGCTCTTATGCATCCTTGATTAACACTTTAGTACGGAAATAACTTAGTTACTAAACGCACACGTTCATTGCTCGTTACACTGTTAGAGGAAAAAAATTTACGGAAACGCCGCAACGTGTGTCAATTATACACCAAATAAAAAAATTACAAGTTGAAAACAAGATCAGTGATGAATCAATTGACGATTATTTATGTCCGTCGTAAACTATACTTGTCTAAATTAAGGCTTTAATATTAAGTAGTTAATGATATGAAAATAAATGTATACATATACTTATATGTATGTATACTTATGTGCATACATATATACACATAAATATGTATATGATATGTACATAGTACTAGTAATAATTAAACAAACAAAATATTATTCCCACAGTAAATTTGCTGTTTAAATACGGTTTACACGCCGCCGGTTAGTCAATATCAACCACAAAACAAATAAATACCGATCAAATGTACAAGTGTCATATGAGAATGAAAATAAGAAAAACAAAAGAGAGTGCCTTTATATTAATTCTGTATAAAATGTATTTCCATCAATTATTTTATAAATTTCATGCGTGAAGAATGCACAAATTAAAACCAAACAAATTAATTTTGTAATTTCAAAACAAACAAAAAAATTAAAAAAATAGTGCAAACGAAATTAAATTTTTACATGCAGCAAAATAAACCGCTGGGGATTGAATTTATATAATACATTATATTAGCAGACAGACAGAAATGGATGCCTACGCCTTACCGCCCTACTTTCCGTTAGTGTAAGTGCGTAAATACATACACATATGTACATAAATACATATGTACATATTTAATTTAAAAACAATTGCTTATTTTAGAGTGCATGAATTAAATTTTTAAAATTAATAATTGTGATTGGTGCAGGCAATAACTAATGAAAAGCCCTAAAATTAACTAAATCCCATCAGAGGCTCTCAACTGTTGTTGACTGATCTAATCCAATGTAGTATGATCCGAGGGAGGAGGAATTCTGCGTATTTTTAGTACTGTATCTATCGACAAGGAGATTAACCATTTTTAGTGGGAGAAGGCAAATTAAACCCAACTCCACTGTTGTTGTTAGTTGTTGCCTTCATTTTTCTTATATCTGTGACCACAATTAAGTAGCAAAATTCTTAAAACATAACTTTTACAAAGTTATTTTAGGTTAGCATACACCTGAAACTTTACGCTACAGTTACACATGAAAGAACTTTCTTGAAATTTCTGTATACATACGTAGTCGTATTATGAATATAACATGTTTATGAAATAAATGACTTTCATGAAAATTTATTGTTTGTTTTTATAGGAAAGAGAAAGTTCATTTTAAAAATGTCGTCGAAACGTAATATTGCAAAAATTTTTTTTTGTTTACTACTTAATCAGAGTTACCCAGAATATCACTTATACAAATTTATAAGGGAATAAATTAGAAATAAGTATTATTGTTAATATTTTAATAATATTATTGTTTTGAAAAGGCATGAATTATCTTCTTAATTTATATTTGAACACAAGATTCTATAATTCTTTCAATATTTATCCAAAATAAGCATAATTTATAATAACTATTTGCCCCACACAATCCTGTATATTTGTATAAATCTTTAAAGGTGATAACACTGTTAACGTTATTTCGTTTTAGTTTCTGAAAACGTCAACAAATTACTTTTTTGGAAATATCGTTGAAATTTAAGTGGAAATTAAAAACAATGTGAGTGTGGTAGTGGAAAAATTTTAGTGTATTGCGATTTTAATGCAATTAGTTTCATGGTTATGTAAATATGTAATTTTTTTTAAGTTTTGTCACTTATTGTAAATAAGCGGAATTTTTGTTATAGCTTAAGCCAGAGTGGTTTTATTAATATATTTATAATAAAATTGTATATTAAATAAAATAACAAAAACCCCCAGTGCTGCTTCAGGCAGAAGAAAGTTATAAACTTCTAATGGCTTAAGAGATTTTTGTTCGAACATACCTCAGAAATGATATTATCAACAAGAAACCTTATGATAACTCCCAAACGGCTGGACCGATTTTCAGACTATAATACCAAGTCACCTTCAAAAAAAAAAATAAATAATAAATAAATAAATCAAAATCGGTCGGGGGTTAAAAATAGCACTATTCATTTAAATTTCATGTTTAAGTCAGTGAATATAAAACATAATATATGTACATGTTTTCATTTCATTTCATTCATTTGTGAACAAAGATCAATTTGCACTACGTATCACGTTAACGGATGGAGCAGTATGTAAAAATCAGCAAAACCTGTAAATTTGTACAGAAAAAGAGCGCAAGGACCCATCAATTCTGAATTTTAAGTCGGTGTATTCGTAAAAGTGCTAGACTATGAGAATTTCCGCATTTTGGAACGAAGCATATTGTTTAAATAAGGAATTGGTATATTGAGAAAAATTACCGTTATCTGTAGACAAGACAACTGACCCAAAGACAATAATAATGACGCACATATTAACAAATTACACAGCCGCAGCTCATCTTCAGCCGTGGATTATTTAAAAGAAAAATACTTACAATAAACAAATCTTAAATCAAATCATCATTTCTTTGTGGCCATCCCATATTATTTTAATATAAATCAGCGCAGCTTCAGCATTTTAAATAAAAAAAATCATAACTTTATTGAACGCTAGTTTTGCGAGGCGTCTGTTTTGTAGCATGTAAGATATATAAAACAATTTATGGACTTTCGATTGAAATGTGCACAAATAAAAGCTTCAAATATGATTTAAAGTGTTGAGAACATTTTTTTAAACTTATAGTTTCGCCGTTTATGCTTATCAAAAAAGATTTATAGGACCTTACAACGTACTCGCAGTTCTTCATTAACTGGGAACCCAAAATCATTTAATGTTCAACCGATTACACGTCAAATATCCCTATCGGTAGGGCTGCTGACTTGTTATAAACTTTCATTGTTGGGTAAATTGATTCCGATTCCAATCCAAAATCGATTTTCTGTTTAAAAACATCGATTTTTTGCAATCGATTTTGTATCGGCGGTTTTATACTTAAATCGATTATTGGGCTTTTTAAATCGATTTTTTATTATTATCAAATCTTTGGCAATTCTAATACATAATAAAACGCAGTTGTAATAAATCCCACCATGTACAAAATCAAAAGAAAATATTTGTGAATCCTTGCGACATCAGTGCCTTGTGCAAAAATATTTCCTAAAGCTGGCTTAATAGCAACTTTGCAAAGAAACAGGCCAAGCAGTCATCACATAAACCAACAACTTTATTTTATAAAATCTTAGTGAACATGATAGGTTTGGTAACTAAAGTTATTCATCCTCATCCCGTAAATTTTTATTGACATCAACGTCAAGGCAATATCCAAAATATGACACTGAATTTCTCTGAAAACTAGACAACAGCAAGAGGGTGTTAAAAATAATAAATTTCTGAACAGAAGTAGTACGTAAGTGCCCTTTGACATTGATATTGTCTTGACGTTGATGTCAACAAGCAGTTATATAATAAAGGTGGTTAGTAAAACAACATTTAAACTAATAATCCTTAGAAATAATTTTTGTGTAACCTTCTGTAAAATTTTTACACTTTTAGTTTGTTCAGTTTTGCTGTTTCTTTTACTACGAAAAATTTCCGCAGTTAAATGTTTTCAAATACTCAGTCATGAACTTTACTCTCTCAGCAAATTTGTCTTAAACGGTTTAAAAATCGATTTTCATGTACGATTAATCGATTTCAAAATCGAAATTAAAAAAGTTGATCGAAAAATGGAAAATCGATTTTTGGAGACATTTGCAAATCCCTACTACGTATGTATCTACTACATTATTTTGGCCCTTTTTGCGCAAGCCCATCGATATTTTAAATACATCTTAATAATTACATATATGTATGTGTTAAAATAAAATACCATATATTGACCTAAATATTCAATAAAAATTATTTTCATTTTTATCCTGGTCTTTAATAAATAACATTTGTCAAGAAAGTGAAAGAATTTCTTAAAATGTAGGGCTTTTCCGGACTCTAATTCCAAGGACGAGATACCAAAAAAAGGACACTCTGGAAAAAATTGGACAGATAACAACCCTAAGTATGCATATAGTTTCAAAGCAAAGAGATCTACGACTATCAATTAAAACATTTTTGTAGATTGAAAAATGCACAATCGGTGCATCTGAAACAACTCCTGATTTTATTTACCAAATTATTGAATACTTAAAACTATTTTTTCCAATCTCTTCATCAACGGAACTTAGAGTATTTTAAGTTTAGATTACCGATACCCTTCACTATGTGGACAACGTTTCCGTTTCTAGCTATTCAATACCATATACTTTGCACTGAAAGTTCCTTTTGAATGTATGCAGACTGTATCCCTTTATAAAATTTTTTTAAAAAACATATTGAGATTCTTTAATTGCCTTAAAGTTATTAATTTCAAATGTGTGTTCATTTTTAATTTTTTAAAAATTTTCGCAATTATATGACCACACGTTCAATATAAATTATATATTAATGTATTAAATATTTATAAATATTTTAATAAATTTTATACATTTTTTAATAAAGAATCATCCCTGAAAAAGTTGGAAAAACACCAACGAAACGTGGGATGGAAAATATAAATATTTAATGAATAATTTTTTATTTATTTAAATATGTAATTTAAAATGACCTTGAAAGCCTGAATTTTGGGGAAAAATCCAAATAACATCAATAGCTTAAGTCATACTTTACTGTTTTGCAGGAGAGCACTTTTAAGCTTTCAAGTCGATTTTCAGAAATTGGAAAATTCTCAGTTAACATTTACTTTTTTAAGCAAACATCGTTCTACACACTATAAGTAATACATTTAAGTTGATATATACCAAAGTTTAACCTAAATTAAGCTATTATTCCAAATGACACCACAAGTCTAAAAAAGATACGTCGCAAGTCATAGTGCTATAACACACACAAAATCACACAAATTAATTGAGATTTCGACCAGGGATACTTCCGAATATGCAAATTACGGAGGTACCATTTTATCAAAATCATTATTTCGACTTAAGCACGTTTTCCTTATTGCCACATATATATTAATGATATTTTTTAATACAGTTCTTTCATCTAGGCACACGGCAGTGCGCCAGGCCAAGTTCCGGTCAATGCACGCAGTGTGTATATTTACAGGAAGCCATTCGACCTGTTTTTACCCCCCTCATAACTTTGTTCCCCGCAATCGTAACATTATAAAATTTAAAGCATAACTAGAATAAATTCATGTAACCTTATATGCGAAGTTTGAAAGCTTTACAATGGTTCCGGAGATATGGAGGTGCAAAAAGTGAATATTTTAAGACATACTTACTGACTCACGGACTAACTGACTCACTGACCTACTGACTCACTCATCAATATTATGAAGCACTACCGCTATAGGTAGAGATCTGAAATTTGACACACAAGTAGATCTAGATGAGCGATGAACTAAAAAACCCGAAAATTTTAACCATGGGGGCGGGGCTACGGCCATAAAAATTAAAAAAAAATTATTTAAAAAAAGTGGGCGGGAAGACGCCCATAAAAATTAAACAATTAAATTTGAGCCAGAGAGCTGCAATTTGATACGCCAGTAGGTCAAGATGAGAAACCAACTAGAAAAATCTAAAAACTCAAATATTTTAACCAGGAGTGGCAGGGGCCGCGATAATTTTTACTGAAGCTTTTAACTGAAGCTTTAACTTAAAGCTAGTATCTTAAAAAAGGTAAGATGATAATTGGGCGCTGCTCATAACAAAATATTGAGTTTAAAAAAGTGACGGAGAGTGGGGGCAACGGCCATAACACTTGCACTAGAGTGCTTAAATTCAATACACAAATAAATCTAAATTAGAGATCACCAAGAAAGATTTAAAATCCTGGAAGTTTCAAATGGGGGGCATGGACACGTACTTTAAGCTCAAAATTAAGAATTTAAGATAATGGATTTACGAACAGGAAAAATTTTAAAGCACCGATTGTTAAATTAGGGAAGTAGGGCCACGCTTATAAAAATTTTATCGAAATATTATACGGTAGAGAACTAAAATTTTGCAACGAAAAAAATAGGCTTAGGTAAGTTACCAACTAGATAAATTTAAAAACTCAAGCTACTGTATTGTAACTTTGCATGCACATTTCAGTCATGCTAGCATTTAATTTTTCGTTTTCAAAAGTACGTCTGAGTAGACTTTACTTCACTAAAATTTACACTATATTTTACATGATTCTACTCAGATGACTCTTAAAAAAATAATTAGATTACTCCGTCCTTATTATGACACAATGGTGCACATATCACCCTATAGCCCATTATTTTATGTAACTCTGCCCTTTTGAACTAGCGCAGATATTATGAATAGAACTATAACAGAATAAAAATTTAAAGTTTAAGAAGCTTTATTAAGAAAACCTTCAAAAAAGTAGTCAGATCCTCCCAAAAACATAAATGTGAAAAAAGGCCAAGTTCCTTTCAAAAATTCGGTCATCAAAAGTAGTGAGATAAAATTTTTTACCAAGTTCGTGCTTGGTACAATACCTATCACTGCACCATGGTATGAATTATATAAATTTGTAATCGTAAGGGTGTCAGATAATTTCTAGATAATCTGCTTACTTGGCAACATTTTTCCCCGACATAAAGAAATGTACAAATATACATTATTTTCTCCTTTTTTAGAAGGAGGAGGATTTTTACTCTTCTAAAACGGAGAAAATAATGTATATTTGTTCATTTCTTTATATCGGGAAAAATGTTGTCAAGTAAGCACATTATCTAGAAATTATATAACAGCCTTACGATTACAAATTTATATCATTCAAACCAAGTTGCAGTGATAGGTATTGTATCAAAAACGAACTTGGTCAAAATTTTTATTTCACTACTTTTGATGACCGAAATTTTGGAAAGGTACTTGGCTTTTTTCACATTTATGTTTTTGTGAGGATTATATTCTTATAATTATTTTCTAGCCAATTGGAAAATAAATTATTATTTTTTTATGTATTATATCGAAAAAGAAAAAAAAAAACAATATAACAAAATTTATATAATATATACTTATGTAAATTTATATATATTTGACATAACTAAATTGAAAAATTTTTTTGTGTTGAAATATAGGGACGAGTTCCAAGAATGGGAACGAAATTCATACCCAGTAAAAATAGACACTCCAAAAAAGTCATGATAATGTAGAGTTTACGATGCGGAAGTAGTGCAAATTTCGATCCGATCTAATGATTTTTACATAGGGTTTTCATTGCAAGAAGTTCTCTTTTTCGATGCCTGGTCACTGAATTGGAAGCGATATTAAGAAAAATTCCCTTTTTTGTGTTCTATGATAATATTTTCATCTAGGCAAAATGGTAAATAGTTGCCTTTTTTAACAATTCGTTTCTTTTTATACGAATTTAAGCCCCAAACAGTGTTTTCATGTAAATTTAAGCAAATAACTTTTAAATTTTAGACTAGAAATAGTTCATAAATTTCTTTAAAAAAATAAATTTTTTTTTAAATTCTGTTGAGTATTTTCTATGACTATGGAGGAGTAACAAGGTTTTGTGTAACTAAGATAAGCTTCTACATGGTTTTTTGCTCACTCTCGGCAAATTAAAAATGTCGATTTTTTGGAAGCAATGAAAATGTAATTCCGCTAGAATGACTTCCATTTTTTTTCACTGGGATATAGACAATTGAAGCACAGCTGCGAATAACGTTGTAAAAGACAATTTTAGAAAAATTTTAAATAACCAATTTTTTCACAGATTACAGTTAACATTACTTTCTTGCGTTGTTCAAACGTAAAACCATCCTAAATTATGCATCTTATCGCTGTAAAAATACTATTACAAATATGTATTCAGTCAGTGGAAGAACGTTGTAAGTAACTAACAAAATCATGCAAACGAAATTTTCGAAAAGAATCGGTAAATTTAACAGAGATACAAAGAGAAAAGTTAATCCTAATTATCATTATTTTCGATAAGCCAAAAAAATTAAATTAAAAAAACAATCTTGCCTTAAAATACGTTTTTTGGCTCTCCAGAAAAATTATTATTTTGTCACTTAGTCTTAATTTTCACTATGCAAGTTTTGTTGCTAAGATGGCTAGTTTGTTAGGAAATAGAGAGAGACGAGGGGAAAAGAAACGTTTATGTTCCCCTCGTCTCTCTCTCTCTCTCACTCTCTCTCTCTTCCACAAGCTAATCAGCTTAGCAATAAGACTTGCATAGTGTAAATTTCGACTTACAACGTTATTCGCAGCTTACCTTCAACTGCTTAACCATACAAATAAGTCAAATTTTCAAAGCCTACTAGTGATTCTTTAACATTACAGTTGCCTAGTACTTCGTCAGTTAAGTCATTGAAATCATTCGCTTCGGGCTGTTCATCACCTATCCCAGTTATCACTACAGATAACAGTAGCTCAAAACCGAAGGTACAAGTCGGAATGGACAGATATATAACCGTGGTAAAGCGTGGGCGAAGCCCGAATTCTTCTAAAATTTCATCTGTTCCAAAGATGTCTAGGGATATCAGCGCATCATCCATGAATCGCTTTTCATTATTGCAAGACGATAACGACAATACCGCTTCATCATCTCAGAAGTCTTTTAAGCCACCACCTATATATGGGAGGGAAAAAAATTCTAACGCACTTCTAAAAAAACTACTGTCGACTATTGGTGAAAATACTTTTCACGTAATTCCAATTAAAAGAGGTAATATTGATGAAACTAAAATCCAAATATACGATGAAAACAATTTTCGAAAAATTGTAAGTGATTTTGAAAAAAATAAAACAAACTTTTACACATACCAACTTAAGAGTGCTAAAGGCCTACAGATAGTACTAAAGGGCATAGATTCATATGCTGAGCCCGAAGAAGTAAAATGTGCACTTCTAGACCAAGGATTTAAGGTAAAAAATGTTACTAATATAATTAACAGAGAAAAGGTCGCCCAACCCCTATTTCGCATTGAACTGGAGCCGAATGACATACAATTGAAAAAAAATGAAACCCATCCAATTTATAGCGTAAAGTTTCTGTTACACCGAAAAATCACAGTTGAAGAGCCACGTAAGCGTTCAGGTCCTGTACAGTGCCGTAATTGCCAAGAATATGGCCATATAAAAACTTACTGCAATTTACCTACAGTTTGTGTTATCTGCGGTGAATTGCATGGTACTGCTAGCTGCACTAAGCCAAAAAAACAAGCAGGAAAAAAATGTAGTAATTGTGGAGGTAATCACACCGCTAACTATAGAGGATGCCCTGTATATTCTTTTGTTAAACAGACTATGAGTCAAAAACCTAAGTTAGCTCCAGCCCAACCATTAAACGCGTACTCCGCCTCTTTTGCTCAAGTAAGTCAACCAGTTACTTCACGTGTATCGTATGCCGATGCTGCTAAGGCTAGTTCTAGTCCCTCACAAAATGTTTCACCGCAAAATAATTCAGCGAATGCAAACTCAGGCTTTAACTTTAGTCGCCTTGAAGCTACTATTGAGAATCTGGTGCTAACTATAAACAACCTTACAACAAGTATGACTAGCATGATGCAAGAAATGCTGCGAATGCAGAATACACTGCTTCAAGCATTAGTTAACAAACCATGAACATGTTAAAAATATGTTTCTGGAACGCAAACGGCATTCGCCAGCATAAAAATGAACTTGAGCACTTCCTCATGGAAAAAAATATTGATATAATGTTGGTCTCTGAGACTCATTTGACTTCAAGGAGCTTATTTAAAATAAATGGTTACACTCTATATGATTCAAAGGACCCGAGGGGGAGAGCATGCGGTGGGTCAGCAATTCTAATTAAGTCAAGACTCAAACACTATGTCCTTGATAACATTTGTGAACAACATCTACAAGCAACAAATATTTGTGTCGAAAATTTTGTTACAAATTTCGTGATATCATCAATTTACTCCCCTCCCAGATTCGCAATTACTGAGGATCAATTCGAGCAGCTGGGAACTACAATGCAAAACATACGTTCTGGGGTTCGCGTCTTATTTCAACTAGAGGTCGGGCATTGTTCAACACAATTTCAAAAATGGGCTTGGACGTCATTTCAAGTGTCCTACGGACATGCAAAAAATTCCGGATGTTATAGATTTTGGAGTCATGAAAAATATCGCTAGGGAATTAATTCATGTTGAAGCTTCTGTAGATCTCTCCTCCGATCACTCTCCCACGATTGTTACAATTTGTAGCCCACTAAGAAGTGACTTCCCTGTCCCATATGTAAAGATGATCAACCGTGTTAATTGGCTGGGATTCAAAAAATACCTCAGTAGCCATTGTACGGAAAATATTAACCTAAGAACACCAGGTGATATTGAATCGAACATTGAAAATATTAACGAAAATATTAAACAGGCTGCTGAACATGCCACTACTTCCCATCCGCAGACTGGGTTTAATAGAATTTATTCTACAGACATTGAACGTCTTTTGCGTGAAAAAAGGCCAGCTAGAAGGGAATGGCAACAGCATAGATCACCCCAAAATAAAATTAGATTTAAAGAGTGCACTAGAAGACTCCAAGAGCTGCTGGCATATGAAAAAACTGTATGTCTTAAAAATTATCTGGAAAATCTTGATGCCACACCTGCATCTAATTACTCCTTGTGGCGAGCTGCTAGAAAGCTTAAAACACCCATTGAATATAGAACACCTCTGCGCACTTCTACCGGAGGTTGGGCCAGAAGCGATACTGAAAAAGGTAACATATTTGTTGAGCATTTAAAATCCGTATTTACCCCAAACACATGTACTGGTGTTGTTGATTTACCAAGTGTAGTTGCGCTACCCCCTCGACCCATAAAATTTAAGACGCGTGATGTTCAGAAACTAATTGCTGAACTCAACCTGAAGAAAGCTCCAGGTATTGATGGAATAAGTAACAATATGCTGATAAACTTGCCCCATATTGCAATTAGAATCCTGTTATTTATTTTTAACGCCATTTTACGACTGGAGTATTATCCACAAAGCCGGAAGCTTGCGAAGGTCAAAATGATTCCAAAGCCGGGCAAAGACCTTACCAAGGCCAATAAGTCTGCTATCAACAATGTCAAAACTCTTCGACAAGCTGCTCATGATAAAATTGTCCCCAATTTTAACTGATAGTGGGTGCATCCCAGACCATCAATTTGGTTTTAGAAGTCAGCATAGCACCATTGAACAAACTCATAGATTGGTGCAATTTATAAGAAGAACTTTTGAAGAAAAAATTTATTGTTTTGCCCTGTTTATTGACGTTTCTCAGGCCTTTGATAAAGTGTGGCATGAAGGCCTTATTTTAAAATTAAAATCATATTTACCAATAAATTTTCTGAATTTATTAGAAAGCTACATAACTACCCGAAAGTTTACGATTGTGGAAGGAGAATTCATGAGTCTGCCCCAATCTATATCATCCGGTGTGCCACAGGGGAGCATACTGGGGCCAGTTTTGTATTTGATTTATACTTGTGATATGCCTGTGAGCAGCAATATCCATACATCTACGTTTGCCGATGATACAGCCTGCCTTAGTATGCACAAAAACCCGCACGAGGCTTCCCGATATCTTCAAGAACATATTACACAGTTGGAAATCTGGTTGAACTTATGGAGAATTAAAGTCAATGAACAAAAGTGTGTCCATACAACGTTTACCCTAAGAAGAGATACTTGTTCCCCCATTCGAATCAACAATCAAAATATTCCTCAACATTCCCAAGTGAAATACCTTGGTATACACCTTGATCGAAGGCTTACATGGAAACATCATATTGACTTTAAGCTAACTCAGATGAAACTTAAGTTATCTCAAATTCATTGGTTGATTGGCAGAAATTCAACACTTAGTCTGGACTGCAAACTTTTAATATACAAGTCGCTTTTGAAGCCAATATGGTGTTACGGTATCCAGTTATGGGGCACTGCTTCTGCTTCCAATGTAGAGAGAATTCAACGAAGACAAAACAAAATTTTAAGGTTAATAACATCTGCTCCATGGTACATTAAGAATTAAAATTTGCATCGTGATTTAAAAATGCCACTAGTGACTGAAGAAATTGCAAGATACGCAGGCAAATACTTAACAAAACTCGAGTCACATCCTAATCCGCTTGCTTGTAATATTTTGAACTTTACTGGACACATCCGCCTAAAAAAGAGGGACACAAGGGCTATTTTACTCAACACTCTAGATGGGAATGCTTGAAAATACATTTAATTTTCCTTTTTGATTATCACTACTTTGTATTATTTAAACTATCACTAAGTTTTGGCCGACACTGGTCGGGCTAAATAATTATATTTTAGCTTTAAGATTTGATCACTTATTGTTAGTTCATATTTGAAGATACAATAAATAAATATATGTATTAAAAAAAAAAAAAAAAAAATTCAAAGAAAGTTTATATATTTACAAGAAACAAAAAGGAACATTAAATTAACATAAATAATCTTATTTTGTAAAATCTTGGTCCAATTGTTAATGAGAAGAATAGCGTGTGTATCCACACCGGCTTTATGCTCTTACATATTAACATTCAAAGGGTATGAGGGGCGGTGGTGTGGCTTTGTACGTTCGGGTGGAGATGACATCTAAAGTTGTGTTTAAAAGATCTGACACATACTCTTTTGAATGTCTTTTCATTGAACTACAGGGAGAAGGTTTAAAGGTATCAATTGGTGTTGTTTATGCTCCTAAATGGGTTCTTCGGGGTCTTGATGAGGTATTAGGTGACTTGTGCTGTAGGTATTGTACTACTTGCATTCTAGGGAACTTTAATGATAATCTATAATGTGATCTAACTCAGTGTAGGAATTATGTCGGTATAGTAGCTTATATTATATACAACAGTCTGCCTACCCAAACATAGTTGTCCTTCATTAATAGATGACTGCTTGATAAGTGACATGTCTTTGCAATCATCTGGAAAATTTATCGTACCATCACTTTTGCACCACGCTTTAATTTTTATTTGCATTAAATTTCCACATAAGGTAAATAATAAATTAATTGAATAAATAGATTATGGTGGTATTGATTGGAATTTCTTTCGCAGCATCATCGAGAGTTCTGATTCAATTTCTATCTATCTTAGTAATAATTATTATGTCCACGTTAATGTGGACATTCAAATGTGTTAGCAGAATTCGAAAATGTCTTAATAGTTATGTTTGGGACAACGATCATGTGTGAAGGGCTATCTCATTAAGAGACCTTTCCTTTAGTGCATACAAGGAAATTATGGGTGAAACTAATTGGAGGACATGCTGTATATACAGAAACCGGGTTAAAAGTGTATTGAGGAGGCCTTAGGCCAGGTATTGCTAAGCTCGGTTCAGGATTTTAGAATATTATGAATGGACAGATAATAATGATTCGAACTTTAAACCGTTACTTCGTCTCCTCTCAGGCGTCTCGTGAGAATGACGTCCTAAGTTTTAGTTGCATTTCTGGCAGTGATTTTGATTTTAGAAGAGCCTACGAGGATTAAATGTATACTGCGCTGACTAGAACTAAATCTAAGGCCAACACGGTAATATCTCACTCAGGTTCTAAAAACTATTTATTCTATATTTAGGAAATCCATGTGCATATATTTAATACGATTATTACTACTACAAAGTATTCGAGTCACTCAAATTGTAATAAATTACTCACCTAAAATCTAAAAGACCGTAACAGCCGAAAAATTCAAAATAGACTTTTTGATTGTTTATGGTGTGATTAACCTAAATAAAATTACCTTAACATTTTATTCACATGCTAGTGATGTAACGAATGTCAAATTTTGATATTTCCGAATACGAATATTATATGTGAAATGATTGCGCCTGCAAAATTAAATATGAAATAAAGTTTTGAAAAAAGAACTTCATGCTCCTGTTGGCGTACTTTAAAGTTAACAAAAACTACCCGAAATTCTAATGAATAATAATAAATTAAAAAGCATTTGAAAATGATACGAAGTACAAAATTCTAAAAAAAAATTAATGAAAATTTATTTTAATCAGAAATAATTTTTAGCCATGTTTAATTTCAGTAATTTTAATTCTTATTGAATGAAATATTTTTATTAATTAATGTGAGTTTCCAAAGAAGAGAAGAAAAATTAAACTTAGACTTTATTAGCTGAGCGAAATACCGATATTTTTCTGCGCAGCCACTTCTATCTACTGCGGTAGAGTTTTGTTATTAACATCAGCTATTTAACGCAAACTTAGTTTAAAATGGAATATGAAAAATGATTATTGTGTATACAATTATTGATTTACCATTGGTAAATACATTTATAAGTATCAATATTAATTTTCTGTTTTTCCATTTTTTCATTTTCTATTTGGTTAGCACGAAGTTATATCACTCTACCTAAGTATGTTTAACTATTCTTGCTTATCTTTTACGATCATCACATTTTTAGCCGTTTATTTAAATTTCGTTCAGAATTAATGCATTTATTTATTTAATTTTTTTGGAAAAAAAATTCGTATTTATACATACTACATACATACATAGACTGATAAACACAATTCCCTTCTTTGTTTTACGCAGTCGGGGAAAATATATACACTGATAAACTCAATTTCGTAAAAATACGAGTTAGGGCCGTTCTACTTTCTAACAGCGATATGTATGTATATTTTTGTAGCAATAAAGAAAAAGTGCTTAAGTCATATTTAACTGTTTGTTAAGAGAACACTTTTAAACTTTCAAGTGGATTTTCAGAAATTAATATCTTTTGCAGTTAAATTTTAAAATTTTTTGTTAATTTAAATTTGTAAAATTCTACACAATATATATGATACATTTAATTTGAAATATGTATTTCAAAATATAAGGTGAACTAAGCTGTTCTTCCTTATGAGATTACACCTCGAAAAAATATAAGCAGCAAGTTATTACACTCTAACTTCCTCAAAAATCACACAAAATAATTGAGATTTTGCTCAGGGGTACCTTTGATTATCAAAATTACACAGATGTCATTAACTCAAAATCAGCTTACCTCGACTTAAGCACTTTTTCCTTTTTATCACAGATATATCTGTGATTAAATAAATAAATGCATAAATCCTAAACGAAATTTAAATAAATGACTAAAAATTTTAGTTTGTACAAATACATTTTTTTATAGAGATTTGTGCTTTGTATCATTTTCAAATATTATTTAATAACGATCATTAAAATTTTGGGTACTTTTTATTAACTTTTTCATAACAATTTTTTAATATTTCATATTACATATAATATTCGTATTCGTATTCGCGAATATCGTTTCAAATATTCGTATTCGTATTCGCGAATATCATTTGAAATATTCGTATTCGTATTCGCGAATATCATTTGAAATATTCGTATTCGTATTCGCATTCGCGAATATCAAAAATTGACATTCGTTACATCACTAATATGTATGTATGTATATGTAAATTTTAGCCAAGAGTTGTTTAATAGAAGATGGTGTTTAATATACAACTCCTTAATCAATCTCCTGATGATTATTTGGAGAGTAATATTGTACAGTTTGTGTTTATTTAACTATCTCTTATAACTCTTGCAATATTTAAGCAACTATTTATTTAGCTTAAATACGTTTGTTCTGTTTCATTTTCGTCTTTACTGTTATAGATAATTATTTTTTCTTCCTTTCTTTGCTGATGCTTTCATATGAGTTTTGAATTAAATCTTGCAGGTTGTTTCAAGTGTGTTTTTAGTTTTTATTTGGAACCGATTTCAGCACTAATTCAATATTTTGCACAGTAAAGCTAGACGAGCTAGAACTTGTTTTATCCATTTTTAAGAAATGATATAACAAATGCAAACAAAAACCATATGCTATAGTATAGCTGCCAATACTGAAACTTAATAGTTTGATAGAGTTACCATTCTTTGCTCACATTAAGAACTTTAGTTAAACAATACTCTGTGAATATGAAGTATTAGTTAAACAATAGTTATCATTTAAGCTGTCTTTACACGGTAATACAAAGTATTACGACTTTGTAGAATGAAAATATTATGAAATTCTCTCCGTATTTAAAGAAAAGAGAACAAGAGTCTTTTGAAGGTACTTTTCGTGCTTACACTGATACTATAAGTAAAATGCAAGCAAATATATTGAACTATTAAGTTAATAAGAACTTGAGAATTGCTCAAAAAAAATTTGTACTAATAAAACTGAATATTGGAGAAAACAGTTTATTATTTCAATGTAATTTTACTACAAAATATAATTTTTGTTCATATAGTTTTTTTTTATTGTTTGTTTGGCTTTGCTTGTACCATCAGCTACTTGATGGTTGCAGTTGTACAATATTTACAAAAACAACATGAAAATTTACTGAGTTATTTTTGGTTGCTTGTACAGGGTGGCCCAGAAAGACCGAAGTGGTGTGAATTCCTTATAACTTTTTATTTAAGACATATTTTTTTAATTTTTTGTTTTTTAAATACAGTAAATTTATAGGGAATATTTTTAGATTAGTTATTAAAAATTGTATCCCGCAAGTGGTGGCCATTTTCTGCTTCGCACAAATGTGCTCTTTCCATTTCCATTATTCATAACTTATTTATGAGTGACGAAGCCCATTTCCAATTAAATGGGTTTGTTAACAAGCAAAACTTTAGGATATGGGCTAAGGAAAACCCGAGAGTACTTCATCAACGACAATTACACCCAGTTAAGTGTACTGTTTGGTGCGGTGTTTCTTCAGAAAGGATCATTGGTCCATATTTTTTGGAAAATGAAAGAGATGTCGCCATTTCCATCAATGGTGATCGATATCGGGCCATGTTGGAAAATTTTGTAAGGCCAGCCGTGGAATACCATCCGCAAATATGGTTCCAACAGGATGGAGCCACAGCGCACACTCCGAGGGCCACAATGGCTATTTTACGCGACATCTTTGGGGAAAGAATAAATTCGCGTAGAAGCAATTTTAATTGGCCTCCGCGTTCCCCGGATTTAACCGCTCCAGACTGTTTCCTTTGGAGTTATTTAAAAGGGAAAGTTTATGTTAATAAGCCTAGGACTATTGAGGAATTAAAAACCAATATTCCAGACGAAATTAACAACATAACACCGGAAGTTTTGCGAAAGGTCATGGAAAATGTGTTGAAAAGAGATCATTTGTGCGAAGCAGAAAATGGCCTCCACTTGCGGGATATCATTTTTAACAACTAATCTAAAAATATTCCCTATAAATTTACTGTATTTAAAAAACAAAAAATTAAAAAAATATGTCTTAAATAAAAAGTTATAAGGAATTTACACCACTTCGGTCTTTCTGGGCCACCCTGTACAAAAGTGTTAACACCTTAAATAGATACCAATGTTTACTTTGAAATACACCTCTGGTGTGATGATAATACTTAAGTTTCTAAAATGGTTTAGAAAGCAAAACATTTACCGACCGCTTGTCAAATTTTCTATTCGTATTCTCTCCTACTCGATACATTTTGCGTTTACATGATAAGATTTTGTAAAATCTACAGTTTTTTTTGACACGTCGTAATACATTGTATTACCATGCAAAGACAGCTTTAGCTTACTAAAGACTGTAAATTTGGCCTTTAAAGATATATTAAAGTGAAGTATAAATTTAATGTGTTTGCTATTTGATATCAAATATATTTGAATTTTGCATAGATCTGTGACATTGAAAGTTCTTGAAAAACTATTTTGTTCACGCCAAAGAAAGGAACGGTAGACCTTTAAAAAAACAACATTCAACATAAATTTTTCATGTAAAGAATCTTTTGCATCTAGCTATACATATATGAGTAAGTACATAGTGTATTATTTTCTATATGCTAAGTTTTCAATTAATTTATCTTTTCTTTTTTGACTCCATAAACTATTTTTCAGTTTTAGAAAGAATTTTAACTTTACTTTTTTAAAATAGACTTTAATCAATAAAGGAAGAAACGTTTTTTACTAAAAAATTTTATTTTATTTTTCATATTTAACTTGCAAAATCAAAAGAATGCTGATTATTGTACGATTCCTTAAATCGTTATGGATTAGTTATATCACAACTCTCCCAACTGCTCATGTAAGAATAACATTGAAGAGCCTCATACTAATCCTATTGTTCTTAATAAAAGTTTTGTTAGATAATCTCTAACTAAATCTTAAATGATTGTATCTGCGACTACTAAAAGCGCCTTCCGCTGCCCTTGTGTATGAATAGACTACATGTAACAGTTTCTCTCGTACGAAGCATCTTCCGCGATTGAAATATAAGCTCGTGTTGGATTAAAAATGCTCTGCACACGATTGACAATAGACTCTTCTGCAATTGAAAAGGCTAGCTGGGTAGTTGTTTTGAATAATGGCGTGTACATATATATACACTGTATATACAAATATGTATTCCCTGCAAGAGATCGAACTAGTGTCCAACTGGTATTTTACTAGTACAGATACCACCACCACTAGTTTCCAACTGTAAGCTTTCCTATAAAATCTTAATGCTCAAATTAGCATTGAGTGTGTTTAGGTAACTACTAGTGCCATTGGTACTAGTTAAGGACTAGTTTATTACCAGTTCTTTTGCAAAGAAAATTTTTATAAAATTGGTGGTTTTATTCCTTTGTTAGCCAGTGACAACTGCTAATTAAAATTCGCAAATATTTGATTTGATGATAATTATTTGATTATAATTATTTTAAGGTGAACCTATAAAATTTAATAATTGTATAATACCAATTTTCGTACAGTGCAAGGGCTCTGTTAGACAGTAAAAATTAATTTTGCAATGTGTTGCCTTGGAACTACTTCATATGCTAGTACTCATCAGAACTAGTACTTTTACAGAACAACTTTAACACTTTTTACACTAGTTCTTGCTGTTCTAGTAATTATACTAGTACCTTTTAGACAATTGACACCTATTCTCCTGCAGGGTTTGTACATATGTATGTACACGTGTATGTACACATCTACAAACTCGCAACTATAATAGAGCGTTTCCTGCATTAAAATAATCCAATGCATATTCCTTTTCCTCAAGGAAACAACAAGTGTCACACACTTGCGCGGTAAATAAATAGAAACACGTAATGTTGTTGTTTCGTCGCAAGCATCATATTACGCCTAAGCAATGGCTCAATTGATTGTAAAAATTCTTAGAATACATTTCTTTTTGTTGTATGGACATATCGTCGGGTGGTTATTGGTTTCCGCAATAATAATGTATTCTTAATATAATGTGCGGAAAACCAGTAACCACCCGGCGATATGTAAGGCTAAGTTTATACGATATGTGTAACCAGCATATGTATGGTAAAAAATTTTATACAAGTGGCTGGGTATCGTGTAAACGCAAAAATTTTTCAACATATGTACGTATGTTTAACAACATTCGCTTACACTTTGTTAACAATGTCAACAAACGTATTTTTGCAATTTTATCATACCCTGTAAACAGCATATTATTAGTGCTTGACGAATTTCCTGCGTATGATGATGGATACATATGTTTCAAAAGTGTATGTAAGCTTTTCAGCATATGCCGAATTTGGATGCATATGCGCCATGCGGTTAAGCCGAGCCGCCGATAATCTTTCATGCAAATTAATAATAATAAATAATTACACAACCCCATGAAATACAATTTTTTGTTTCCCCTTCAAAAATTCATTCCATTTATTTTATAAATCTAAGTAAATTAAAACAAACAAAATCATTGATTTTTTTCCAACACGTCACATTTTTCTTTTAAGAGCCTACCTAATACCAAGTCTGCCTAACATGACCAGATAGTTTTTGCAAAAAGCGTGACAGAATCGATCTAATAGCGGGGTTTTGAAAAAGATACCGTCAAAAAGTAGGATTTAAAAATAAATATATTTTATTAACATTTAAGAAGTTTATTATTCGACATATTGTCATAATTATATTTTAATTTGAAATTTATTTGCTTGTGGTTTAGCTTGGTCTATATACGTATTTCATTGGCGCTTAAACCAAATCATCAGTAGACTTCAACCACAAATTTTGAACAGTCACAAACCTCTTACTTTATGCACAGACTTTCAAAAACTATATGAGAATTCATAGAATAATAATATTTTTGAAAATCACAAAGACAAAATAAGTTTAGTAGGCTTTGAAACTCATACAAAACCCAGTAAATAATTTATATTCGATATGAATCTATTTTATTTTTCTACACCTTCATACAATTAGAAATCCATTGGATAACAATAAAAGTAATTACAAGGCAAAATGAAAAATAAAATCTAAAATTTAACATTTAAGAAGTTTATTATTCGACATATTGTCATAATTATATTTTAATTTGAAATTTATTTGCTTGTGGTTTAGCTATTCTATGAATTCTCATATAGTTTTTCAAAGTCTGTGCATAAAGTAAGAGGTTTGTGACTGTTCAAAATTTGTGGTTGAAGTCTACTGATGATTTGGTTTAAGCGCCAATGAAATACGTATATAGACCAAGCTAAACCACAAGCAAATAAATTTCAAATTAATATATTTTATTAAGCGGGATGTGTAATATTCACTTACACAGTTCCGAATGTACTTAGTAAACACAGTTTTCAAGTCGGAATAAAACAATTGGAATAAAACAAGCCTTCCACATTATTTAGTTTGTCTTGGAGATCTGCCGATGATAGAAAATAAACGATATTTGACAAGTGAGCGTGGCTCCTCTCAAATAGTGAGAATTGTTAAACTCTTCATGCCTATTGATGAAAATAATGAGAATTGTTTTCTACAAAATAGTGAAGGTAGAAGCGCATGCGTTCTTTTCATCTCAAAACGTAGCGAAGCACACATGGTTTTAGCTAGTTCAGCAAAAAGTACACTTATAAAAATATTTATAACAAATTTTCATCAGTTACATTTTAGTAAAAATCGTTGTCAAAAATTTCAAAACTCTAAAAAGCATGATAAAGCGGGATAAAATTTCTGGTAGGGATCGAGCTATGAAAAGCAGGATCCCTGGTCAGGTTAGGTATGTCATATAATTAACCATAAATCGATGGTAGTATGTCCGAATTCGACCAATAAAGCACCATCGTGTAACTTACAAAATTCTTTGCAAATACCGCCTATATACATATGTGTTGAGAGCGTCGCCTGGTGGTAGTTTGTAGATTTTCCTATACTTTTCAATACTTGCTTGCACTCGAGCAATATTCACATCATTTCCAGACCGCTGTAGATCACAGACAGTCTCTTGTCGTCGAAAACTCTGAACCAATCGGTGAATTGTTTTAGCGCTAGGTGCATTTCGAACATGCAAGACATTCCGATATCATCCAAATAATCGAATGCTGATTTTCAAAATAAAATTTAATAACTTTTTTCTGTGTTCTGTACTGCGTCTTTCCATCATAAATTTCTCAATTTTTTTTTAAAGGAAAAAAATTTAAAACAAAGATTAATTCACTTATAAAATAATAATATTTCTTATGGTCCGCACTGTATGCACGTACTGAGTTTATGCATACTCAAAAATTAACAAACACAGTACGTACGGCATGCGTAAAATTATGGTAAATATGCAGTGTGTCAAGTTATTAGTTGACACAACCGACCGACGCACACAAACAAACCAGATCTAGACACACTAAATGTCTTGCCGTCAGTCAATCTTTCTTTACATTTTCTTCTTTGGTTTATTTGAGTGCCTATATTTTTTTTGCTGTATTGGATTCAGTGTTGCCAGAAAACCGTATCGCTCATTTACTCAAACAACGTCATAAATAAAAAAAACGAGTTTCACAAAAAAAACGAAAGTTTTCAATATGAAATTTTTACATAGTATGAAGACCGATATGAGGAATTATTCGAAAATTTAATTTTTCGAGTTTTGACGTTGTTTGAGTAAATGCATATCGCGCATATTAAAAGCACAAAGTAGACCAGAGTTGTAGAAAGTGACTCAAGGCAGGGGCACAATAAATCCGTCATACGTTAAACTTCGCCTTTTTCCTTGTGCGCCGGCCTTTATGAACAAAAGCTCAAATCCGCCGATTTTATCACTTTTGCAGTAAAATGCATTAAATGCGTAATTACTGCGAACATTTTAAAATTTACTCTCAAAAAGAGCTGTTACTGAAAAAATTACGCAAACGGAAAAATTTAAAAAATTAGTAAGCTTAAAGAAACAGCTGAGTTCTACTCCACATAGTGTTGAAAAATATATAAACTTTTGACTATTCAACTCTTTTAATTATTGGTACTCGATACAATATTTTTAAAACACGAACAATCTAAAAATATATATCGTAATTTCTTTCATGTAATAATTGCAAATAATTTCTTTTTGATTTTTTTGTTTTATTGCTGTTTAAATTAATAAATATTACATGACTTTTTGTTAATGTTACTGATTACCTTAAAAACAAGTGCAATACTATGTAACCAGATACTTTAGAGTTTTACAACTCTGAGTAATTTGAATAATTTGCAAAACAAAAGGATTACAAAAGTAAATTACAATATATATTTACTCGTATATTAACAGTAATTATTATTATACTTTATAAAATAATAGTTTTTTAATGAATTTCACAATCTTTATTTAACCTTTTCTCAAACTTTTACACTTTTCGCTTGCTTACTTTTCATTTGTTTACATTTTGAATCATATGTTTTTATCTTACTACGCTTTACTACGACAAATTTCTGCAGTAAAAATTTGCAAAACATTCAGTCGAGAACTGTCACTTTACTCTCTCAATTTGTGTTCTCATTTACTGCATTTTGGGTACTCGAACGCAATTTAGTAAAATGCAATAAAGTTCCGTAAAAATTTTTAAAAACTTTTGAGTACGCGAACGCCATTAGTGTATACGTATGAGTGAAATGAACAATTGCACATTCTTACAAAATTAAATGAAAGATTTTGTAGTGGTGAATTAAAATACACAATGTGTAAAAGATTACTAGTATTACAAAAGTTATTAAAATTAGTTTCCAAGTGATTATAGACTCAATTTTAAATATTTACACACAAAAATATTAATTTTTAACTCTAACTTACAGAAAGCAGACAACGAATGATACCACAAAGTATAGAGCACATTTGAGCACATGAAAATTTGTACAAAATTAAATGCAGGAATTTTTTGTGTTGAATTAAAAAACAGAATTCGAAAAGGATTATTATTCTTAAAACAGTGATTAAAATTTGTTTTCAAATGATTACAGACTTCGTTTTAAGCATTTTCGTTCAGAAGTACTAATTTTTACCATTTATTTACACCAGCGAATGAGACCACAAAGTGTGAATTGAAATTACGTTAAAATAATACCACGCGAAAGAAAAATAAGGAGGGCTTGATGACTGTGTAAGGGAGACATAAAGAAAGCAAAATTATCTTCCATCTCTTGACATCTCTGTATATCCTCTGTGATTAAAAGTGCAGGACTTGGTACCCGGCATGTAAAAAACCAATGTGCATGTAGCTCTGACGTAATTTTGAAGTAATCACGAAGTTTCATTTGCTACATGCCGTGTACTATTAGCATACTTATGTCCGTGTAGATATTCACAAGTGCTGCCTCAGAAAATGTGTTCGACTGAGCTTAAGCCGCTAAAAAAAGTGCTAATTTTCTTACCATTCGTTTTTATTAATATAATTCTGCTAAGCTCATAAGTTTGAGGGAGCGAGATACGAATTGAACAGAAACGTTTTTTCCCCTTGTCTCTCTCTCTCTCTCACTCTCTCTCTCTGTCCTGACAAGCTAATAAGCTTAGCAATAAGACTTGCATAGTATAAATTAGGACTAAGAAAAAAGTAATTATGTAATTGTCTATTGTTTTGTAGGAGAGAAATAAGGAAAATCGGTGTTAAATTTCATTTTAAAAGATAGTATAATGGTTTTTTGTTCACTACTTTATATGGGAAAAAATATTGTCAAATAAGCAGGTTGCCTAGAAATGTTATGACACCCCAACGATGAAAAATTTATTTAATACATAGCAGATTGTGCCAAACAAGAATTTGGTCATAATTGTTATCTCACTGCATTTAATGGCCGAACTTTTGGATATGATATTGGCCTTTGTTCACATTTATGTTTTTGTGAGGATAAGAACATCTTACATTTTGCAGATACTAAAGATGGGTAAATGTGTAATTATAACCATTTAATGATAATTAAGTAAAGTTGAAATACTTTTGCTCTTATGCAAAAACGATTGTTAGAATTAAAGCATGCTTTAAAACCGGTTTTGCCATACAAAATTCGTTTGTTAAACCAACTTTAAATTTACCATTCGTTTTTGCATAAGGGGGTTTGAGTCTTGCGTTCAGTTAGAAGAATAAACCAATTTTCTCATATTTCATATATTATTTGTAAGACTCTTGGAAGCGAATTTGTGAAATGAGATAAAGGTATAAAACCAGTAGGTTCCGAAAAGGACGATATTTATTCAAAAGCTTTTAAATTGTCCTCCACAAAGTACACAGAGATGTCACGAAAATAATTTGCGAATTCTGGCGTTTCGCTCATGCCGAGCCGGTCTCTTCTTTAATGCTTCTTTTGTAGTAGTAGCATTGATTTAATGTTTTTGCCTTTTATACTTTGTGTCCTCATTCACTATGAGCTTTTTGCGATTAAAAGATTAAAATTAATATTTCTGAACAAAAAAGCTTAAAGTTAACTCAGAAATCATTTGAAAACAAATCTTACTCACTTTTTTAATACTAATAATCATTTCCACATTCTCTTTTCTAATTCAACACAACAAATTCCTTGATTTAATTTTGTACAAATGTTCACTTGTTGTTAAATATATTTTCACTTTATTCTTTGTGGTCTCATTCGCTATGTGTTTTAGGAAGTAAATGGTAAAAATTAATATTTTTAAAGAAAATGCTTAAAATGAAGTCTGTAATTGTTTGGAAACTAGTTTTAATCACTTTCTTTACCTTTTAAACATTAAGGGGTTTCTTGAGAATGTTCAAAAGTCTCGCAATTGTGCATTTTTACACTCTTGTAAATAAAATGTCAAAAAATTTATAGAAATTTATTAACACAAACCTGCTAAGTTTTCCCAATTTCCACTCGTAAAGTTATGCTGTGCAATTGTGCATTTTGTAAACAACAACTTCTTGCTTTTTTGGCTTGATCTAGGAATTTTTAGACACACTCATACACTTTTTATTTTTATAGAAATAAAAAGATATTTTATTTAATTAAAAATTTCTTGAATTTTTCTTTTTTTATTTTTATTAAATGAACTTTTTGACGTTTGTTTCAAATTAACATATGTAAGCTGTTTGCATAAAAGTTCAAAAGGGGCTTCATGAAACAAGTCTTGCAAGTTTGCCCAATTGCACAAATGGCAATTTTAAGAGTTCTCATGAAAACCCTTATTGTGTTTTTTAGTTCAACACTACAAAACCTTTTATTTAATTTTTTAAAAATGGTATCTTGTTCATATCACGAAGTACACATTTTCTCTCGTTTGTTCTGATTATATTGTTAACAACTTAATAACAATCACTCAATTTCTTCTCACCTCTGTGTAGGTACTTTGTGTCGTCTATACTCATACGCCAATGTGGAAAGAATTTTCAGTATAGGAAATCTAACAGGACAAAACAAAGAAATTGCTTAATACGTTTCATTTTAAGGGTTCCTTCATATAAAATATATTCTTTAAAGATTTAAAACATATTGTTTTCCCGTTTCTTTTGTAATTAAACTAAAAATATATTGAAAATGTATGCCTTTAATTGTGTTTTTATTTTTTATTTTTTTGGTAATTGCTACAATTAACCTTAAAATTTGTTAGCTTATTCAGTTAAATATTTTTTTTTCAAAAATACATTGAAATTGATTATTGAGGGGTTAGCTAGATTCTATGCGCAAATCACTGTTGCTAATGCATGAGAAGTTCAGGAAGTATCATAGTTTGAAACCAGAACTCAATAATCAACATGTTTTTTATATTCTAACTTTGCCATTGCTACATTGGCTGATATTTTTTAATCAAGTTTAATGTATTTTTAATAAATAATATTTTACTAAATAAGTAAAATAATAATTTGAGATTATTAGTGCGTTAACAAATATTAAATTTATTTGTTTATTTTGATATGCTGAGTTTTTTCCGATTTTCAAAATGAAGTACAACCAGTTTTCCTGATTTTGTATCAAAACTATCTGGCAACAGTGGTAATAATACAAATGCATATGTACATGAACACTAATGTAGATACCCAATACACCACATAATAATAAAACCTCACTCAATACAACTTGATAATAGTGAATTCTAACTTTTTATAGATTTCTTATACATAAAATAGTTGGGGTATTTAAACGCTAGTCTCTACCAAAAATAGACAAACATGTACTATTGAAGTTGAATATTGATGTGTCTAAAAACCGCTTGCTTAATTGTCACATTGTCTGAATATTTTAGTATACATACCCAGCAAAAAATTTTCAAAATTTCGTAATGGGTAGTACTCTTTTAATGGCTTACAATGTAACGAGTGGTACATATTTATCTAATTATTTTACATGTATAATAATGACTGTCCTGTAATAAATAAAATAACAACTTATTGATATCATACGTGAAAGTACTTATTGTAGTACTTTCAAGTTATTAACGAAATATATCCCCAGAATAATTTATTGATCGTGAAAATGAGCTTCGAAGACAAAAAAATGCTTATTACTTTTTGAATAATTTTAAACAAAAAGTAATCTACTAAATATTGCATATTTGTAAGCAAAAAATAACCCATTAAATTTTGAATACTTTTAGGCAATCAGGAATCTAGCTTTTGGATATTTGTAGGCAAAAAGTATTGGTACCGCATACTTTTTGAACTTCTCAAACAAAAATAATGGATTATTCAGTCAAATTGTTAGTACTTACGACTGCGGAGTACATACACTTTTTTGCATTCTAGTAGGCAAACTTTTTTGCTGGGTACATACAAAAAAGTCATAAAATAATGACTTTTTGACGGAATAAGCGAGTAAGGCCGAGTACACACTGTGGCATTTTGTGAAAAATAAGGCAAAAATAACAATGGGAACTAGTGGCAAAGCTTGTCATATCCGATATTTTTCGTTATGTGGCATTACCACACAAACTGTTTACCCATGTGATGTAAGCAGCTGTGGGAATAAGTTGGCTGCATTGCAAACACAAAAAGAAAATGTCATCGTGTTGACATTTTGACATTGAGAAAATACTGAAATTTTTATACCAGCTTGAATACTGCTTCCGTTAACTGCAATATAGAGTTCGATAGAATGCTTTGGTGGCACGCACATTAAGCCCTGGTCTTTTCCACCACTTTCATTGCAGTTTCTTAAATTTTCCTAATTTTTTTTCTATTATTGATAAACACACGGTGGCACTAGCCAATTGAATAATTTTGCGATTATCAATTTGTATTATTACTAATTAACAAACAATACGAAAAACTAAAGTCTCCCAATGATAAAGCAAACGACTCTAAATGTCATTATGTAATATTAGTTTTTGATGTAGACAATACGGTATATTGCCATTATTTAGGGATGGCACTCTTTCCTGTCACAATGACACAACAAAATTGTGTGTCATCGAAAAATTTTATAGAAACACCCCTGCACACATATAAAAATGACACCACAAAATAACAACAAATGAAATAACAGATGTAAACTCGGCATAAGGTACACCCAGAAAAAAGGTTGGTTGGAAAATGATTAGGCCAATAAAATATCATTTGAATAAACTATATTTCAGTTCACGCTATCAATTTTCTATTAATCCTAAAAAGAAGAGCACAATTGTAATAAAGGTATGGTTCTGACAATTATTAAATTGATTGCATCAACCGAGCGTATGCTTTTGTCATGACTAATCAACTGATTGGTTAACACAACCGAATAAAATATTATGAATTGGATTTTACTACCAACTTTTAGTATTGACAAAAAAATTGTCGTTCTATATTAAGGTTAAAATAAACACTTTCTACCAGTTGCTGCAACTAACTAGATGTTGAGTTTACTATCATAGTTTATAGCAGTTTGTATAGTAACGGCCGTATGTATAATCAAAAATTGGCATGAAGTTAGCATAAGTCGCAAATTTGAACTACGTGTTGAGCAGTTCCTCTGTACAATTTGGCATTTAAAATCATCGTGTCGTGTAGTTTTAACACATGATTGCATCCTAGAATGATTTTTAATGTAAAATGTTATTGCAAAACACGTCAAGACTTTGTTAAATTTGGCACTTACGCTAACTTCATGCCAATTTTTGATTAAACATAAGGCCGTTAATATATAGAAAATTGCAGTCGTTATACCAAAATTCTATGACAGTAGGTGCAACCGCCGTAATTCGATTGGCAATAAATTCGGTTGTCTCAAAGAATCTGTTTTCTTCGTGTACTAAAGCGAAAGTACAAATAAATACAATTCGTATAACTGTAAATTATGGTGGATTGCTCACAGCAGTCACATTTTTCGTGCTATTACTTTACAACATGTAGTTTTAAAACTACTGTTTTTTGAATTCACAAGCAGCTTTTACCATAGCTTGAGAAACTCTTGTCATACGCAACTTATTCTAAAGTATGCTCATGAACGACATATATAACACCATAATAACTATGACGATTAAAAAAAGTTTCGCGAATTTATTAAGTATTTCGCGTGTACAATTTGTTTTAAACTTAAAAATATATAAACATAAATCATTTTTTCGAAAACTTCAATTGTTATGATTAAAATTTAATGAAATTGAAGTAAATAGTTAAAGTTTTTATTTTTCAAACGTCAAATATACATATGTATGTATATTACTCGTATATGTGAAGCAATTATATAAAAAAGCTTATAAAAAATCTTGATAAAAGTAAGCTTATTTTATAATTGTAAGGATAAGGTTAGAGTAATAATACAAATATAATATTATCACGAAGGTTCCGTTTTAATTTTTTAACCATTGTTACGATAACCTTTTTCAATATGATTTCAATAATTTTTGAAGCTTAAGGCATTTGGTATATTGGGTATTAGCGTGCGTATATAGCACATATTACCTTAATATAGAAAGACTCTAACTCATTATTTTTTTGAAATTGAGATTTTTGTGTATTTCAATAGAAGAACATCTCATGTATTGAAAAACAAAAAGTCTCGATATCAAAAAAATAATGAGTTAGGTCCTTTCCATACATATGCATGTGTAGGTATGTATCTACAAATTTTTTTATTTTCTGTACAAATTTCATAGAATTGTCAGCAGTATGTCTTTTTCTTAAATGTAAATTACAACAAAGTAAAATAAAGAAGAAAAACCAAAAATAGAAAAATTACAATAAGCACATGCATACATATACAGATCTAAACATACATATACGTATGTATGCATGTGTGTATTTCTTTGTTGTGGAAGCAGGTACCTTTTCCAAACTCAACACAGTCTTTCCGCATCCATCCCTTTTACATACATATGTACATACATGCATGCATAAGTAAGTATGTGGTATGTACATATGTGTGTATGTATGTACTACCCAGTCGGCATGTGGAAGATTATTTCACCGAACTGAGTCTTTGTCCACTACCTTACATGATCAAAAACTAATTAATCAGTTCTGTGTTCAAAATAAGACTCGAAAATGCTTCCCATAATTGCTTAGAAAGTGACTCGTTTAAAAACAAAATGTACAAAATGTGCAAAATCATAAATTGATCATACATACATATGTATGTAAATATATATGTATGTAAATATATACATATGTATGTAATTATGTTCTTAATGTGACTGTTTTAAGCTATGGTCAAACTTGCCAAACATTTGCCCAAAACAGCGTAAGCAGCAAACACTAATGAAAAAAGTTTTGATCCAGACACTTGTTTATCAAATTAAACAGTTTCGAACACAACTAATAGACAATGTCATAGAATCCAACATTATTGTCTACTATTTAACTTAACAAACTTTTGTTTGAATTGAAAAATTTTTCATTAGCGTTTAGTGGCTACGCTTTTTGGGCAAATGTTTAACAAGTGTGACTGTAGCTTTAGATAGAGATATAACGAATGTTAGCATTCCCAAATTAATCGCTTTTTGCATTCGCTAAAATCTATGCGAATATCTCAAGCCAATACTAAACCCGAAAAAATTTTTGAGCCTCTTTCATGAGAATAGTTTCGCATTAACAAACACCAAAAAAAAAACATGAAAATAATTTTAAGCCAGCATGAAAAAGATACACACTAAAGACCTGCACAAGACCTCTTATAAGAACTTTTAAGACATGAGGGACTTTTCAAATGTTTTACTACAGCGAAATGTTATAAAACAAACGCTAAACAATACTGTTGGCAATACATTTGCTTAAGTTATTGCAGGTATAGGAGTAAAGAAGAAAATAGTTCGTGACTGAAAAATTTGTGATGCTTGTGCTTCTTTCTACGCATGAGCTCACACATATCTATATAAAGCTATGTACAGACGGTTGTCAGATCTTACAATATTGCCAGTAAAATGTGCTCAAAATTTCTTACAACCGTGTGAACTGACAAATTTTGTCAGACGTCGTTGCCAAAAAAAGCATTGTCAGTCCATTGAAGGATTAGCAGCTGACAACAAATTGTCAGACATCTTACAATCGTGTGAACACACTGTGAAATTATTGCCAGATATTTGTCAGACGTTTTAATATTGTCAGATGTGCAAAGTTTATGCATCTGACAATGGCGTCATTGTAAGAGAATTATTTCTATGGGCAACACTGCTCACGCTTGATTTTAAATAAAAGATTTATAATAAAATATATGCAAGTTAAGGTATTTGATTTTTATTTTATTTTAATCTTTTCCCACCGTTTATGCTGACGACATGTCTAGGAAAATAAAGGTGTTGGGTTTCGCAATTTATTCTCTCATGAAAAATGCTTTTTGTGCAAAATTCTAAAACTGTAAACAGGTACTAATTGTGAGTACTGTGGTAATTTTAAGTTAGTCTTAAGTGTACTATTAACTGGTGAATAATAAAGAATAGAAAATAAAAAATAAATTTTTTTAATCTTTTTTTGAACAAACAATTTAATTGGGGGCTCAACCGGGATCCTCCATCGAAGTAATATCCTGAAAACAAAAAGTAAGGATTCGGTCGAGTGATCTAAAAAAGACAAATAAATTTCCTGATAAGGGAGAAAAAACAAATTATCCTTTAAAAGAAAACCAGGAAATATAACAATAAAGTATCCTGATAAAAGGAGAAACAAGAACGAAATAAATAAATTTTTGTAAAAATAAATATTGAAAAGTTAACAAGGATTCTAATCCTAAAACTGATGATTTCTAATATGTAACAAAACATTAGAAAATAAATGTAATCGAAGATATAAAAATATAATTACGTGGCCAAGTGAAGTTATTTCTATGAATGTGCCTTGAAGAAACCAAACCTAAAAAAAAAGGAAATAATAAAAAGACAAGCTCAAAAATATAAAATAAGAAAACACTGAATATTTGCGAATCAGCAGAAGAAGTTTAATCAAATGAAAACAAATCATCAGTAACATAACCGTGAGGAATACAACAGAATTCATCATCATCATTACCAAGCGTGGGGAATACAACAGAATTCAACATCATTATACCAAGCGTGAGGAATACAACAGAATCCAGAGAATTACTAGTAGTAAGTTTTTATCTGTAATTTTGATTGTGGTTTTTGTAATTTGTTGAGTTAAGAAATTGAGAAATTAAATTTATTGAAATCTTATAAATTTTGTGAATAAGTATAAAAAAATATAATTGTAAATCTGGTGGCAAGCTGGATCAAGTCAAAGAATTAGATAAACTTATTGAGTCATTTAGGTCGTTAAAAACTAGCAGAAGCATGACTACTACGGACCAGATGAAGGAGTTGATAGAAGCTCATATAGGTCCATTGCAGACAAAAATAACTCAGTTGACATTAGACCTGAGACGTTTAACACAGTCAAATACAGTTACAGAATATAAGACACAAATTATTGATAATTCCGTCAGGTGCGAGGAAACGTTAGATGTAATAAAATCCTTGCCAACATTCGATGGAAAAATTTCATACGTTAGCTGGCGTGAAGCTGCCAATAACTCGATGAGATTATATGTTAAGAACAGCCGAAAATATTACGCTGCCTTAACAATATTACGAAATAAAATCATTGAAGAGGCGAACGATTTATTGACCAATCATGGGACAGTGTTGAACCTTGACGCTATTATGAGTAGACTGGACTTTGCGTACGCCGACAAACGTCCTATTCACCTTATAGAACAAGAATTAAGTGTTATGAGACAGGGACAATCTACTATTTTAGAATATTACAATAAGGTAAATCAGGGATTAACTTCGCTGATTAATAAAACTATCATGACACATGGGACTGACTCAGACTTAACACACGTATTAAATAATAAGAACAGGCAATATGCCCTTCGAGTTTTTATAACAGGACTAAATGCCCCACTCTCAAATATTCTTTTTTCCCTTTCGCCCAGTGACTTGCCTAATGCGTTGGCTAAAGCACAGGAATTGGAATCAAACAATCTCCGGGCTACATTTGCTTTACAATTCGATCGCACCCAAACTCAAAATAATAGCAATAGGAACCAAAACATTTTGAGGCTAGCTCCAAACATACCTCACAGATTCCAAAATAATCACCGCCATCGATCTGAACATAATCCCCATTCGACTCCAGTACCAATGGAAGTCGATTCCTCCTTAAGTAAATGGCAAAGGCCAACCAACAATTTCCAACAAAATACAAATCGTCATTTTACTCGTCCTTTTTATGACAATAGAAGGGGACCCTCAGGTTACAACCAAGCTGTAAAGCGCGAACTTCCTTTCAGTGTGCAACAAAGCACACAGCCTCAGAGAAAATTTCAAAGAATTAATAATATAGTGGAGGATGCTTTTTTAGAAGAAGGATTGGACTCCCCTTCTTCTACCGCACTAAATTAGACGGGAGCAAAATAAAAATTCTAATTGACACAGGAGCAACTAACTGCTACTGTAAAAAGAATATATTACCCAATAGACAAAAATTAGTTGTAAGAAAGCGAGTGAAAACAGTTCACGGCTTTTCACTTCTGACACATTACTATGAAACAATATTACTTAATGTTAAAGAGCGTTTTTACGAGATGGACAACATGGAATATGACATGTTAATAGGTATAAGCCTGCTAAAAAGGGCAAATGTTGCAATAAATTTAGAAAATGAAACAATAACTTATGGAAAAAATAAGGAAAATATTTATGTAGAATCAAACCAAGAAAAGTCGGAAGAAACGTCCCTTAACAATATTCTGGATGTGGATACACTTCGGAATAATATAATAAATGATATAAAAAGAACTCATTCTAGTATAAACACCGTGCTACCATTTCGCACGGACGTTAAAGCGGAAATTAGAACAATTGTTGAAACTCCAATCTGGAGTAAACAATATCCTTATCCTTTATCCGCCAATGCTTTTGTAAACAAAGAAATAGGAAATTTACTGAAGGATGGAATCATTCGTCCAAGTAAAAGCCCGTATAATTCACCGATCTGGGTAGTACCAAAGAAAGGTACAAATGAAGACGATACTCCGAAAATGCGGATGGTTGTTGATTGTAAGAAAATTAATGAACAAACGATTGCGGACAAGTATCCAATTCCAGACTGCAATGTCATTCTTTCAAATCTGGGTAGAGCCAAATTCTTCTCTACAATAGACCTTGAATCTGGTTTTCACCAAATATTGATGAAACCAGATGACATTGAAAAAACTGCGTTTTCCGTCAACAACGGAAAATATGAGTTCGTAAGGATGCCATTTGGTCTAAAGAACGGTCCTGGAATTTTCCAGAGAGCCATGGACGATATCCTACGAGAATTCGTTGGCAAAATATGTCACGTCTACATGGACGATATTATCGTCTTCTCGGATAGTCTTGAAGCCCATATTGAGCACCTGCAAACTATAATTGAAACATTAAAAAATTCCCACATGAAAATATCCTTGGAGAAATCCAAGTTCTTTCAACAAGAAGTTGAGTTTTTGGGTTATATAGAAGCCCACAATGTCATTAAGACTAACCCAAACAAAATACAAGCAATTTTAGATTACCCCAAACCAACAACACTTAGGCAATTAAGAACTTTTTTGGGAATGAAGGGGTACTACCGAAAATTTATATCAGGCTATGCAAGAATTGCAAAACCTTTAACGAAATATTTAACTGCAGAAAACGGAAGGATCTCTCAGCACATGTCAAAGAAAACTGAAATAAAATTAGATAACGAAGCCATTGATGCCTTTGAGAAACTGAAAAATCTCCTAATAAATCAAGTTGAACTCACACAGCCTGATTTTTCGAAGAAGTTTGTGCTTACTACGGATGCCTCTAACGTTGCAATAGGAGCGGTGTTAACACAAGAAGGCAAACCAATTACGTTTATTTCTAAAACACTAACTCCAACCGAATCAAATTACGCGACTAATGAAAAAGAGCTTTACGCTATCGTTTGGTCATTAAAAATACTAAGAAATTATCTCTACGGTGTCAAAGATCTAGAAATTTATACTGACCACCAACCATTGTCCTTCGCTATTTCAACGCGCAATCCAAACCATAAGATAAAGAGATGGCGATCTTTTATCGAAGAATTTTCACCAAAAATAATATACAAGCCAGGAGTAAGTAATGTAGTGGCAGACGCTCTGTCTAGACAAGTTTTAAATAATATTTCTGACGATCCATCAGATACAGAAACACAACATTCTGCCGAGAGTAGCGAAGATAATCTTATACCCGAAACCGGGAAACCATTGAATGAATTTAAGCAACAGGTCTTGTTGTCGAAGAATAACTTTACAATTCATGAGTCAGTAACCAATTTTGGTCGGACTCGCCATATAATCGAATATGATTCTAGAGAGAATCTTTTAACAATATTGAAGGAATTTTTGCAACCAAGTCTGGTGACGGCGATATATTGCACACCGGAGGACTTGTACGACTTTAAAGAAACAGTAAAAAATGTTTTTACCAACAAATTTGTTTATACACAAATATTTGCTGTTGACGTCACAAATACAGACGACCAACAGAGTATTATTGAACAGACTCACACCAGGGCTCATAGAAACTGCAAGGAAAATTGCAGGCAAATATACAAGCAATATTATTGGCCAAAAATGGTAGACCATTTTAAGCAGTATATAAAACACTGCGAAATTTGTAATAAATCAAAATATAACAGACATCCACAAAAAATAAAAATAGGAGAGGCTCCTATTCCTGAAAGGGAGGGTGAGTACCTGAACTTGGACATTTTCTATGCCCAAAACCTGAAATTTATTACGTGTATTGATTCTTATTCAAAATTTCTGGTAATTAAGCAAATTGATGATAAGTTGAATTTGGGTGAAAAAGTATTGGAAGTCCTTCAAAGTTTTCCAAATGTGAAAAAAATCACATTGGACAATGAGCCAGGTTTTACGACAGCCCAAATGTTATAAAACAAACGCTAAACAATACTGTTGGCAATACATTTGCTTAAGTTATTGCAGGTATAGGAGTAAAGAAGAAAATAGTTCGTGACTGAAAAATTTGTGATGCTTGTGCTTCTTTCTACGCATGAGCTCACACATATCTATATAAAGCTATGTACAGACGGTTGTCAGATCTTACAATATTGCCAGTAAAATGTGCTCAAAATTTCTTACAACCGTGTGAACTGACAAATTTTGTCAGACGTCGTTGCCAAAAAAAGCATTGTCAGTCCATTGAAGGATTAGCAGCTGACAACAAATTGTCAGACATCTTACAATCGTGTGAACACACTGTGAAATTATTGCCAGATATTTGTCAGACGTTTTAATATTGTCAGATGTGCAAAGTTTATGCATCTGACAATGGCGTCATTGTAAGAGAATTATTTCTATGGGCAACACTGCTCACGCTTGATTTTAAATAAAAGATTTATAATAAAATATATGCAAGTTAAGGTATTTGATTTTTATTTTATTTTAATCTTTTCCCACCGTTTATGCTGACGACATGTCTAGGAAAATAAAGGTGTTGGGTTTCGCAATTTATTCTCTCATGAAAAATGCTTTTTGTGCAAAATTCTAAAACTGTAAACAGGTACTAATTGTGAGTACTGTGGTAATTTTAAGTTAGTCTTAAGTGTACTATTAACTGGTGAATAATAAAGAATAGAAAATAAAAAATAAATTTTTTTAATCTTTTTTTGAACAAACAATTTAATTGGGGGCTCAACCGGGATCCTCCATCGAAGTAATATCCTGAAAACAAAAAGTAAGGATTCGGTCGAGTGATCTAAAAAAGACAAATAAATTTCCTGATAAGGGAGAAAAAACAAATTATCCTTTAAAAGAAAACCAGGAAATATAACAATAAAGTATCCTGATAAAAGGAGAAACAAGAACGAAATAAATAAATTTTTGTAAAAATAAATATTGAAAAGTTAACAAGGATTCTAATCCTAAAACTGATGATTTCTAATATGTAACAAAACATTAGAAAATAAATGTAATCGAAGATATAAAAATATAATTACGTGGCCAAGTGAAGTTATTTCTATGAATGTGCCTTGAAGAAACCAAACCTAAAAAAAAAGGAAATAATAAAAAGACAAGCTCAAAAATATAAAATAAGAAAACACTGAATATTTGCGAATCAGCAGAAGAAGTTTAATCAAATGAAAACAAATCATCAGTAACATAACCGTGAGGAATACAACAGAATTCATCATCATCATTACCAAGCGTGGGGAATACAACAGAATTCAACATCATTATACCAAGCGTGAGGAATACAACAGAATCCAGAGAATTACTAGTAGTAAGTTTTTATCTGTAATTTTGATTGTGGTTTTTGTAATTTGTTGAGTTAAGAAATTGAGAAATTAAATTTATTGAAATCTTATAAATTTTGTGAATAAGTATAAAAAAATATAATTGTAAATCTGGTGGCAAGCTGGATCAAGTCAAAGAATTAGATAAACTTATTGAGTCATTTAGGTCGTTAAAAACTAGCAGAAGCATGACTACTACGGACCAGATGAAGGAGTTGATAGAAGCTCATATAGGTCCATTGCAGACAAAAATAACTCAGTTGACATTAGACCTGAGACGTTTAACACAGTCAAATACAGTTACAGAATATAAGACACAAATTATTGATAATTCCGTCAGGTGCGAGGAAACGTTAGATGTAATAAAATCCTTGCCAACATTCGATGGAAAAATTTCATACGTTAGCTGGCGTGAAGCTGCCAATAACTCGATGAGATTATATGTTAAGAACAGCCGAAAATATTACGCTGCCTTAACAATATTACGAAATAAAATCATTGAAGAGGCGAACGATTTATTGACCAATCATGGGACAGTGTTGAACCTTGACGCTATTATGAGTAGACTGGACTTTGCGTACGCCGACAAACGTCCTATTCACCTTATAGAACAAGAATTAAGTGTTATGAGACAGGGACAATCTACTATTTTAGAATATTACAATAAGGTAAATCAGGGATTAACTTCGCTGATTAATAAAACTATCATGACACATGGGACTGACTCAGACTTAACACACGTATTAAATAATAAGAACAGGCAATATGCCCTTCGAGTTTTTATAACAGGACTAAATGCCCCACTCTCAAATATTCTTTTTTCCCTTTCGCCCAGTGACTTGCCTAATGCGTTGGCTAAAGCACAGGAATTGGAATCAAACAATCTCCGGGCTACATTTGCTTTACAATTCGATCGCACCCAAACTCAAAATAATAGCAATAGGAACCAAAACATTTTGAGGCTAGCTCCAAACATACCTCACAGATTCCAAAATAATCACCGCCATCGATCTGAACATAATCCCCATTCGACTCCAGTACCAATGGAAGTCGATTCCTCCTTAAGTAAATGGCAAAGGCCAACCAACAATTTCCAACAAAATACAAATCGTCATTTTACTCGTCCTTTTTATGACAATAGAAGGGGACCCTCAGGTTACAACCAAGCTGTAAAGCGCGAACTTCCTTTCAGTGTGCAACAAAGCACACAGCCTCAGAGAAAATTTCAAAGAATTAATAATATAGTGGAGGATGCTTTTTTAGAAGAAGGATTGGACTCCCCTTCTTCTACCGCACTAAATTAGACGGGAGCAAAATAAAAATTCTAATTGACACAGGAGCAACTAACTGCTACTGTAAAAAGAATATATTACCCAATAGACAAAAATTAGTTGTAAGAAAGCGAGTGAAAACAGTTCACGGCTTTTCACTTCTGACACATTACTATGAAACAATATTACTTAATGTTAAAGAGCGTTTTTACGAGATGGACAACATGGAATATGACATGTTAATAGGTATAAGCCTGCTAAAAAGGGCAAATGTTGCAATAAATTTAGAAAATGAAACAATAACTTATGGAAAAAATAAGGAAAATATTTATGTAGAATCAAACCAAGAAAAGTCGGAAGAAACGTCCCTTAACAATATTCTGGATGTGGATACACTTCGGAATAATATAATAAATGATATAAAAAGAACTCATTCTAGTATAAACACCGTGCTACCATTTCGCACGGACGTTAAAGCGGAAATTAGAACAATTGTTGAAACTCCAATCTGGAGTAAACAATATCCTTATCCTTTATCCGCCAATGCTTTTGTAAACAAAGAAATAGGAAATTTACTGAAGGATGGAATCATTCGTCCAAGTAAAAGCCCGTATAATTCACCGATCTGGGTAGTACCAAAGAAAGGTACAAATGAAGACGATACTCCGAAAATGCGGATGGTTGTTGATTGTAAGAAAATTAATGAACAAACGATTGCGGACAAGTATCCAATTCCAGACTGCAATGTCATTCTTTCAAATCTGGGTAGAGCCAAATTCTTCTCTACAATAGACCTTGAATCTGGTTTTCACCAAATATTGATGAAACCAGATGACATTGAAAAAACTGCGTTTTCCGTCAACAACGGAAAATATGAGTTCGTAAGGATGCCATTTGGTCTAAAGAACGGTCCTGGAATTTTCCAGAGAGCCATGGACGATATCCTACGAGAATTCGTTGGCAAAATATGTCACGTCTACATGGACGATATTATCGTCTTCTCGGATAGTCTTGAAGCCCATATTGAGCACCTGCAAACTATAATTGAAACATTAAAAAATTCCCACATGAAAATATCCTTGGAGAAATCCAAGTTCTTTCAACAAGAAGTTGAGTTTTTGGGTTATATAGAAGCCCACAATGTCATTAAGACTAACCCAAACAAAATACAAGCAATTTTAGATTACCCCAAACCAACAACACTTAGGCAATTAAGAACTTTTTTGGGAATGAAGGGGTACTACCGAAAATTTATATCAGGCTATGCAAGAATTGCAAAACCTTTAACGAAATATTTAACTGCAGAAAACGGAAGGATCTCTCAGCACATGTCAAAGAAAACTGAAATAAAATTAGATAACGAAGCCATTGATGCCTTTGAGAAACTGAAAAATCTCCTAATAAATCAAGTTGAACTCACACAGCCTGATTTTTCGAAGAAGTTTGTGCTTACTACGGATGCCTCTAACGTTGCAATAGGAGCGGTGTTAACACAAGAAGGCAAACCAATTACGTTTATTTCTAAAACACTAACTCCAACCGAATCAAATTACGCGACTAATGAAAAAGAGCTTTACGCTATCGTTTGGTCATTAAAAATACTAAGAAATTATCTCTACGGTGTCAAAGATCTAGAAATTTATACTGACCACCAACCATTGTCCTTCGCTATTTCAACGCGCAATCCAAACCATAAGATAAAGAGATGGCGATCTTTTATCGAAGAATTTTCACCAAAAATAATATACAAGCCAGGAGTAAGTAATGTAGTGGCAGACGCTCTGTCTAGACAAGTTTTAAATAATATTTCTGACGATCCATCAGATACAGAAACACAACATTCTGCCGAGAGTAGCGAAGATAATCTTATACCCGAAACCGGGAAACCATTGAATGAATTTAAGCAACAGGTCTTGTTGTCGAAGAATAACTTTACAATTCATGAGTCAGTAACCAATTTTGGTCGGACTCGCCATATAATCGAATATGATTCTAGAGAGAATCTTTTAACAATATTGAAGGAATTTTTGCAACCAAGTCTGGTGACGGCGATATATTGCACACCGGAGGACTTGTACGACTTTAAAGAAACAGTAAAAAATGTTTTTACCAACAAATTTGTTTATACACAAATATTTGCTGTTGACGTCACAAATACAGACGACCAACAGAGTATTATTGAACAGACTCACACCAGGGCTCATAGAAACTGCAAGGAAAATTGCAGGCAAATATACAAGCAATATTATTGGCCAAAAATGGTAGACCATTTTAAGCAGTATATAAAACACTGCGAAATTTGTAATAAATCAAAATATAACAGACATCCACAAAAAATAAAAATAGGAGAGGCTCCTATTCCTGAAAGGGAGGGTGAGTACCTGAACTTGGACATTTTCTATGCCCAAAACCTGAAATTTATTACGTGTATTGATTCTTATTCAAAATTTCTGGTAATTAAGCAAATTGATGATAAGTTGAATTTGGGTGAAAAAGTATTGGAAGTCCTTCAAAGTTTTCCAAATGTGAAAAAAATCACATTGGACAATGAGCCAGGTTTTACGACAGCCCAGTTTAAGTCACTGATGCAAAGGTTAAGAATAGAACTGTACTACTGTACACCAAGACACAGCTCCACAAATGGACAAGTGGAAAGGGTTCATTCCACTTTGGTAGAATTGGCAAGATGCATTAAAAACGAATTTCACGTGCTGGATGACTCTGAGTGTTTTTATAGAGCAAGCCAGCAGTACAATCAGTCATATCATTCAGTAACTGGAGAAAAACCGATTGATGTTTTCTTTAATAAAATTGCGCATGCAAATTTAGTTAGCAAATTAAGAACTGCGCAAGCAAAGATGTTACAGAGAAGTAAAGACAGTACCGTAAAGATTTATCAACCGAATGATGTAATTTATGAGAAAATTATTGGACAGAGAAACAAACTCGAACCGCGTTTTAAAAGACAAAAAGTTAAGGAAGACTTAGGGGACAAAGTAAAGATACACTCACGAAACAGAATAATCCATAAGACTAACATTAAGAATTGACTTTTTAAATTTACATTTTTTAGGATATGGACAAATTGCTGATACTGCTTTTAGCAGTATTCCAGGTTTGTAAACTGGAGATTCAAATATTGGACTATACTAACTCTCAGTTAATACCAATTCATCTTGGTCATGCTCGACTTCAAAACGGAAATTTTAAACTGATACATATCTTGGACTTAGAAAAATATGAAGACTCCGTCGAATACCTCTCCTCAGAAATTGAGAATAAAGTACATGTGAATAGTCCAGCACTCCCATTTTTGCTTCATGACATTCAGCAAATAAGAGACCAGTTGAAAAGGTTAAAACCTAAAAGAAAACGGTCGATCAATTTAATAGGAACAGCGTGGAAATGGATCGCTGGTACTCCAGACCATGAAGACCATCAAATAGTCTTAGATAAAGTAAACGGACTACTGACCAACAATGAACTACAGAGAATCATTAACAAGGATACGATAGAAAAAATTAACATTTTGACTAACACTACAAATACAATATTAAAGACAGTTCAATCTTTAGAAGAAGTGAAAAAGTCTACAGAAGAAATTATAACAGGAAAAACAAAAATGATTAAAGAAGAAATCACCAATATAGAATATGCCTTGCAATGGGCAAAAGTGGGCATTGTAAACTCGTTTGTACTGTCAGAAAAAGAAATGGACGAAGCCAGAAAATTTTTAGACTCAGAAAAGTTTCCCTACAACAATTTACAAGAATCCTTAGGTTTTGCTGACATCAGAGTAGCCACAAATGATGCTACAATAATATATATTGTAAGTTTGCCAGCTATAAACCAGATTATTTGTGAAAAGTTATTGCTGTGAAGAAAAATAACAAAGTTATAAAGCTAAGTACTGAAAACTATATCAAATGTAAAAATGAAATTTATGAAATAAGAGGAGAATGTAAACAAATTAATGATTTAAGCATCTGTAGTAAAAATAATCTATTAGATATAAGTAATACAAAATGTGTAACACAGATCTTGTCAAGTAAGAATCATAATTGTACATTTGTAAACAATCAGCATGTTCCTTCTGTGGAAGAAATCTATCCAGGGACAATTCTATTAAATCAATTTAAAGGTTCCTTAAAAGTTGCGAAAACAACCCCTTATGAATTATCAGGCACTTACATAATTCAATTCCATAATGATACAATAGAAATAGATAATGAAACTTATATCTCAAAAGAAGTTACATCCTTTAAACCACTACCAGCCGTACTACAGCTTTCCGGAAATAAAACACAAATTGAAGAAGTCCTTTCGCTAGAAATGATAAAAGATCTCCAAGTAAATAACATTGAACGAATTAGCTCAATATCAACAAAAGGAAAATGGATGATTTCTATTAATTCAATAATTTTTATTGTATTGCTTTTAAGCATGATTCTAATGTATAAGTTCAAACGAACTTCAAATCCAGACATAAATATAACAAATGTCATTGGTGAAGAACAAAAGGAATCAAAAGATCCGAAGGGGTTAAGTTCCGATAAAGCTTTCAAATACGAACTAAACCCCGAGTTTCGCAGTGTTAATGACCTGCCAATTCTTTGAACAATCGAGACGATTGATTTTTACAATGGGGGGAGTTAAGGTATTTGATTTTTATTTTATTTTAATCTTTTCCCACCGTTTATGCTGACGACATGTCTAGGAAAATAAAGGTGTTGGGTTTCGCAATTTATTCTCTCATGAAAAATGCTTTTTGTGCAAAATTCTAAAACTGTAAACAGGTACTAATTGTGAGTACTGTGGTAATTTTAAGTTAGTCTTAAGTGTACTATTAACTGGTGAATAATAAAGAATAGAAAATAAAAAATAAATTTTTTTTAATCTTTTTTTGAACAAACAATTTAATTTGCACACAAAATCATTGCAATTGCTTCTTTATGGTCCATAATAATTTATACATTCACTTTTTACATTTAACACAAACACAAACGATTGATATTTAACAATTTCTAAAAAATGCTTTGAGTCTGGCAGCGCATGAAAACAGATCTGACAATTTGGCCATATGACAACCGTGTAAACTGACAATTTTTCGACTGACGATTTTGTCAGATGAATTTTTTGCCATACAGCCGTCTGGCAATAAATTGTAAGATTTTCTTACAATCGTGTGAACTGACAAGGAATATTGCTGGCAATGTACTGGCAATCGAAAATTGCCAGTACATTGCCAGCACATTGACAGATCTGACAATATTGTAAGACCTGACAATCGTCTGTACATAGCTGAAGTTGTGTATATGCTCCCTATTTTTCTGCGCACATACAAACGCACACATGCATTTACATGAGTTATGTGCGCTTGCTTAAAACCCCCCCTTTAACACATAATATCTTACCATCTACATTTTACACACCCACTCAAACCTACAATATGCAAAATAAACAGCACACACGTATCAAAAGTACTCCTTTTGATTGTTTGTTATGAACGAGAAGTCTTAGCGACATCGCTTGTTAATACTCATATACACGTACACCAATACATCCATCCTGCTTCGCTTATAATCCTGTAAGGGCAAATGCAAAAAGAGCGAAATATGTGTACATACACAAAATTAACAAGCGAAGCAGAGGAACGAAATTGTGCTTAGTCTAGCAGAAAATTTCGAACGAAGTAGACGTGCGTCGGATATCATTAAATAGGAAAATAAACAAACCGATACAATGCCACACATGCAAAGCTTTCAATGTAGTGGTGCCCATACCTGCTTATAATACAACAGCATTTATTATTTAAACTATTTTTTTAAACATTTCTATACCTACGTTTATAATTAAGTTCTGTATTCAAAATTGAAATATTATGAAAATCTGGATAATGATCTAAATCAAAGCAATGTGAAGATAAAGCTGTCTTGTGTGAATTAATATTCCTATACTTTTGATCTGTTTTATGTCCCGATATTCTTGTATTTAATTTATTTTTAGTTGTGCCTACATACATCTTGTTGCATCTTTCGTTGTCGTTTCCTTTACAACGTATTTTGTAAACTACATTAGATCTATCTATAATGTTACACATTATAGATGTTCCAACAAATCAGAGAATGAATTTCAGAACAGATACAGCTAATGTTGCACATACTTATAGATACTTATTACATAAGAACAAGAATAGGGTTTAAGAAAGTAATACACTATTACATATTTTGAATTGTTCATTATATTATAATTTTTTATATAAAAAGTTCTTAAAAAAAATATAATAAAAAAAATGTTTAATTAATTTATATAGTTAGTTGTTTTTTATATGTAAATATTCATAATACGCATTAAGTTTAAATATTAAAAATAATTAAAAAAATTTTAAATATACATGTATTATATAATCTTTTTTCAATTCATATTTTGTAAATATTTAGTACCATGATAAAATATTTTAGACTAATACCAATGTTGTTAACATTTTTCCAAAAAAATTTTTTCCAGATTCAAAATGTTATGTAAAAGTATTAAAAATATTTATTATCTTTTCCAAAAACCATTACAAAATTGTATATGTTAAAAAACTTTTAAACACTTTTTTCATTTATGAACAAATATTGTAGACTTACACCTATTTTGTTTTTATACCAATACTTTTCAAAACTTGTTAAAAAAATTATATGCTATTTATAATTATAAAATAATTTTTTTGATTGAAAAGAAAAAAAGACGAAAACTAATTATCAAAATATAAAAACAATAATAATCCTGAAGAAGTTAACCAAAGGTTAACGAAATATCGATATAAAAATAAAAATATAAAGAAATTTATAAAATTTACTGACCTAAAGCTTTAAAAAAATAGTTTCATTGAACATATAAAAAGGTCGAAAAATTAGATAAACAATTATTATTTATTATTGGTATAATACATACCTGAATGCATTTTAAAAACAAGACGTATTCTTAAGACTTTTTACGCAGGTCTCTAAAACACACAATCTTATTAGTAAGAATTCTAAGCAAAGCTTTAAAATTTTTGCGGAAAAATCTTTTATAAATAAATTGGCATAGCTATCAAAATTAAACCAAAATCCAGACGTGTCTGGAAATATTTTTTAAACTTTAGAAAAGAAAAGTTGAAGTGTTTGATTTGGCAAAAATACTTATTAAATACTATTTTTTCGTAGATCGCACGACTTTGTATGATTGTGAGTCATGGCCCTTATGACGATCATTAAAATTTTGGGTAGTTTTATGAAGTTTAAAAAACGTCAACAGGAGTATGAAGATCTTTTTCCTAGAAATTTTTTATATTTCATTTTCCAAGCGCAAATAGAACTCCAATTTTGTGTCTATAAATTTGACATATAATATTCGTATTGGCCAATATAGTTTAAAATATTCGTATTCGTATTCGGGAATATAAAAATTTTACATTCGTTACATCACTAATATGTACTTATGTTTGTATCTTTCTGTTTTAAATATATATTTTGGCAATAAATTAATACATATTTGCTCAATTTAGAGCTCAACTTAAATAAATAAAATAAAATACTATATGTGAGACATGACATACATACATGCATACATACATATGTATGTTTATGTACATGTTCTCATGATAATTTATTTTCCTTTGATTTTTGAATTTATTGTACTGGCATTCTTGCATCCCTAGTTTCAAGCATTGTTTTTGAATCATATTTAATGCATCCTAATGATGAAAAAATGTTGCTTTTGCTGTTTATAACAGGACAATTTTAGGTATAGGCATTGAAGCAAATGAGTTTTGTAAACTCAAGCACACTTACATACATACTTACATATCATCGGCTGATAATTTAATTGTCGTATGTGGATTCCGATAGTTTCGAGTAAATTGAGTTTGAAGTTTGAACTCTTATAAATTTTTTTCAACAAAGCGAGTTTCTTTACATTTTATGAGGGCAAGCTACTAACATTTCACTAGTTAATTTAAAAGTTTGATGCCTATAACTTATTTGGTGTAGAAGATATTTTGATTTTGGTTCAGAATTAAATTGTCGTATGTGGCAAAATGGAACATTTTTGTCATTTAAATAGCTACATATATAGGACATTTTGCTTCCGAAATTTGAAAGTTTCAAGACATTATATAAGTAAGGAAATTATGTATAAAACCTAAGGTTTTTGGGGGTGGCATTTTTTTCGAGGACATTAAAACCTTAACTTTATATTGGAACACATTTTATTTCAGTCTTTTCAAAAAAAAAAAATTAAATATAGAAAACAATAATTCGTCTTCATCGACGAAAAAAGGAAGTAGTTAACAATTATGAGTATCAATTCAATTAAAACGAATAATAAAAACAAAAACTGTAGGTTAATGTCAGCTGTGTCGTTATTTAAGCGACAATAATTTATGTGCTGTTAATTTTATCGACAAAGATCAACAGAAAATATCAGCTGTGTACTATCGTTAAAAAAAAGTTACAGAACCACACAATCGTTATTGCAAGCGACAAAATGTATATACAAAACTTACGATTATCGTATCGTTTAAAGTTACTGAATACCACCACAGATTTTTAAATGTAGGAAAACAAAATGTGGCGTAATTAAGAGGAATCGTCGTTGACAAAAAATTATAAGCACAAACAAACGGACAATTTAGGTTTTTTATTTTAAAAAATAAATTTGCATAAGTTGATAAAAAAAAAATGCTAAGCAATAGCTTTACCGCGGCAGTCCCCGAGTACCACACGTATTTTTTTTCTTTCACTCTACATCAACTTACTTGATGCTGATTACAATGGATATTTTTTCCTTTTGTAGACTTGGGTCGAACTTATTTAGTCGATCGTTTTTGACACAAACCTTTTTTCATACGTTCATTGGTTTGTGTCAAAAACGATCGACTGAATGAGTTAGACCCATGTCTATCCTTTGGCATCATGTTCTTACTCAACATAATCATTATCGAGCCAAAATACTAATCATCCGAACAGCTCACACCAATCAGTTCGTGTGATTGGTATGATTATAAATGATATCAAACAACATTCCAATCATTTGAGCGATTACAAAACTTAGCAGAGAATATGTGTGTTTGATTTTTTGGAAAATAAAATAAAAAATAAATATCCTAAATATTGATTACGTATGATTATTTTTTCAATCACACATTGAAGTTCACTGGTTCTGACGGTACATTTATATGACATTTCAGTCAAATAAGCATTTGCATAGCTTTTCATGCAACAGATTCGATCAGTTGACACTTTTGCATTTACAGTTATACATACATTTAGGGTTGGTTAATTCTGCCTGTATGTTATACAGTTACAGTATATACCTATTTAATTTTTAATGTATTGAAACTGCACTTAATGAAAATATCTATGTATGTAAAAAAAACATTTCAACTATCTGGCGATATTTTATATTGGATACATTGCGATATTTTGAGGATGCCTTCAACTCGTTGTCAATGCATGAATATAGTATATGAGAAAAAGTTATCTGGAAAATTCGTTACGGCTTTTACGATATCAAAGCGATAGCTTTGCGGCTGCATGATAGGGAGATTGAGAAAAATATAATCAAAATGCCAATTGTAGATATCATATTGTTTAAGAAAAACTTATTATATTTTATAATTCACGGTTGAGTAAAGAGTACATTTCATAAACGTTTAGCTAATTGAGTCTTAATCCTGTGTCACCGTACTAATATAAATGTCCGTGAGTGTTTTTCTCAATTGACATCAGCTTGAACAAATAAATTACAATTTGAGGTTTGTGCAGTTGGAGAACAAATTAGTTTTGTGCTCTTCCTCAGGCTGAGTTTACATCTGGCATTTCTTGTGTGTCATTTGCCCAAAAAAAACGTAACCAACTAATTACTAATGAAAAACTGTTTGATTCAGACATGTATTTATTGATTTAAATAGTTTGCAATCATTTTCGATTCTGTAAAATTGTCTATTAATTACATATGTATTAAACTATTTAACTTAATAAATACATGTCTGAATCAAACAGTTTTTCATTAGTAATTAGTTGTTTACGCTTTTTTACGCTTGTGTGGCTTTTGGCACACAGATGTAAACCCGGCCTTACACTCTTTGCTTTATTAACGTGCACAGAATTGTTGTTGACGGCTGCTGCAATATGACAGACAAAGACATTCTAGCAGACCGACAGCCCGATAGTATTCTTAGGGTTTACTTATAATCAGCGTTGCCACAACCAAAATATTTTTGTAACCAAAATACGAAAAATGTAACCAAAGGCGACAAAAAGCAGCCAATTTTTTTATATATTTAATATAAATATGTACACATGTACTATTTTATTTATACTTCAGTTGACAATAGAATGGCTACATGGAATAATCGCTACAGTCGACTTAATCAAAGAAGTGTTGTGTTATCGTTACATTCTTTGCATATGTAGCATTGTAACCACTGCAACTATCAAGTGAGGCGTAATACAGGATGATAAAGTTAAATTTGCGATTATTCCATAGTCAAATAATAAATTTCTTAAATGTAAAATATAGATTTTATTTTCCATTTTGCCTTAAAAATACTTTTATTGTTATCCAATGAATTTTTAATTGTAAAAGTATAATATATTCATATCGAATATAAATTATTCGCTGGATTTTGTTAAAGATTCTAAGCCTACTACGCCTATATTTCTTTTGTGACTTTCAAAAATATTATTATTCCTGAATTCTCAAATAGTTTTTGAAAGGCCTTGCGTAAGATAAGAGGTTTGTGACTTTTGAAAAAAAAATGGTTGAAGTCTACTGATGATTTGGCTAAGCACATATGAAATATATAAACAATGCTTACCACCAGCAAATAAATTTCAATAAAAAATACTTCATATATTAATATTATTATTATTCATATATTAATATTATTAATATTATTAATAACAAAAAAAAAATTCTAACTAATACAATAAAATGTAATTTAATTACGCTTGTTATCCAAACACTGGATAGATGATATATTAAAATATACTATACGAATTATAAAGTTGGTCTTAAAATTAAGCTTTTTCCTGCGTTTAATATTGAGTAAACTTAGCTGCAAAAATACCCTTTCAGAAGCAGAGGAGCTGTACGTTGTCCCAAAATTAAACTATGGATATCCATATCAACAGTTTCTGTATTAAGTTTAGAAAATCTGAGCAAATCTGTAAACCACTATCCATATATCGCCATAGACATAAATTAAAAAAGTTCAAAATTGTCCATCTTCTACAACACTCGTATTTTTATCTGAGTATTCTATTAAAAAATATCGAATTTATCAACGAAATTCAAAAGGCTACTGAGAACTAAACACCGTATTTTGCTTCTTTTGTAAAATAATTTAAACGTAGCTTACGCCTTTTTTGAAATAATATGACGATTTGTTTTTTAGTCACTAAAATTCATTCAACCACGTGGTAGTTTATCACGACATTCAGTTATATGCAAGTTTAATACGAATATACCATATAAAAATGATTATTTTACTGTTGAAAAACTTAACCAAAATGCAAGAGAATTATACAAGAACAGATTGCAAAAAAAAGTAACCAATTTTACTTAAAAGTAACCAAGACGGCAACACTGCTCATAACACAGCCTATGGAACTGACAAAATTTTGTTCACATCGCTCATTTGCTTAAAAAACGTCGTAACTGAAAAATAGCTGTTTGCTAGAAAACGAGTTTGAAGTTTTCAATTTACACACAACTTAGTGGAATAAGAAAATTTTATTTCTCTCTCCAAAGTTAAGTAAACAAGATATTTGTATGCAATTTTTTGCGCAATACGAGTATTAAGAATGAAATGAGGATTAATTAAAAATTAAAATTTTTGAGTTATGGCGTTATTTGAGTAAATGAGCGATATGTTAATGAAGTTTAAAATTGTATCTTCAAAGTGAATATGATGTACATACACATGTATATACACTAACAGAGGCACATATATACATCCTGCACACATCCATTTGTGTGTATGTATTTAGACACTTTACGTTTCGAATACATGTTGTATGAACGTCAGCATCTTTTTATATTTCGTAGAATGCCTTAATAAGACTATCAAGCAGTGCCACCAGATTAGGGAATTTTTCCCCAAAATAGGGATTTTGCCTCTCATTTGATGACAGCATTTCGTGGGGAGGGATTTGGGGACTTTTAATTTTGATCTTAATTACAAAAGTAGTTCATATTTTTATAAAGCGAAAACCACGATAATTTGCTAAACTGTTAGGAAGCTAAAAAAACATCCAAAACCCCGCTTTTATGCGAACTTTGCAAAAACCGCGAGAATTTGCAAAATTATAAACAATCCATAACATTGATTAAAAGTCAATAAAACTGTAAGAAATGCAAACAGTTCGGCAAAAATCGCGAAAATTACGATACTTTGCAAAAAAAAACTTAAACAGTGGGATTGTAAGAAAGTCTCATATTGTTTCAAAATCGGCAAAACTTTTGGGAAGCTAAAAACATGAAAAAAGTCACTTTTACGCGAACTTAACAAAATTTTAAGCAATTTTGATCAAAAATCACCAAAACTGTTAGGAATACAAAATATTAGATGAAAATTACGAAAACGGCAGAAATTCGCAAGAACTTACTAACAGCGAGATGATAATAAATTTTCATATTGTTAAAAAAACTGCAAAACAGTTTGAAAATATTCGCGAGAAGTTGCAAAATCGGAAACAAGCCCTTAAATGGATCAAATATCGCCAAAGCCACTCAAAATAAAAAAGTTTGGTTAAAAAAAATGCCAACTTAGCTAAAAACTACTAATTATGTACATATATTAAAGAAATTCCTAAGCCTGTAAATAGTAAAATTAAAAAAAAATAATAAGAAAAAAATTGATTTGTTCTTATGTTTTTTATTAAAAAAATCTGAAATGTTTGAAAGCGGTACCACTGAAATATATATTTATACCTCAATATGATATTTATATGGTGCTGCTGCCGTTTTCAAAATAATTAAGTAGCTGGCTACCAGGCAACATCTGTTGCCGCCGGGACTTGTAATTGTGTAGCCATGTAGCCTGTTGTGGTCTATGTGTTTAATAAGTTTTAGTAACATAACTGCCATTGGAAGATATAGTGCAAGCCATGTGTGCCGTTCAAAAATATTTATTTATACTTTAAAAAAATTTAAATAGTTTCATCAAATTGGTGCGTTTGCCATTCACTGAGCTTATGCAGCTCACAAGTGGCAAAATCAATTCTCAATTCTGTATAATTTTTTGTTATTTTCACTCTCCGTTGCGAAAGCTTAATTACAAACAAATATTCGATTTAATTAATTTAGGTGTGGACTCAAATAAATATTTAAAATTTGTAAAAATGTCAAACATTGCGCCCTATGCATAATGCAAAAGTAGCATGAAGTTATCATAATTTTTTTATTTTTTTTATTTTTTTATGCATGTTTTTTTATTTATTGTATTCAAATCTTAAATCTAACATATAATTAATAGGCCCGACCAATGGCAGACATAACTAAGTGATAGTTGTAAATAATACATAAGTGGTGATAAGCAAAAAAAAATTTTTTGAAGCAACTTCATTCGGAGTGTTTAGTATTAGAGCCCTTGTATCTCTCTTTTTTAAGCGGATGTGTCCAGTAAAGTTCAAAATATTAAGAGCAAGCGGATTAGGATGTGACTCGAGTTTTGTTAGATATTTGCCTGCGTATTTTGCAATTTCTTCAGTCACAAGTGGCATATTTAAATCACGATGTATATTTGAGTTTTTAATGTACCATGGAGCAGATGTTATTAACCTTAAAATTTTGTTTAGTCTTCGTTGAATTCTCTCTACATTGGAAGCAGAAGCAGTGCCCCATAATATCATAAGTGGCAAAATTAAACATGATCTTAACGAGTTTTGCCATAAAATTTTACATTAAAAATCACGATAGGATTTGAAATTTATTTGCTGGTGGTTCAGCTTGGTCTTTATGCATTTCATTGTTGCTGTAACAAATCATCAGTAGACTTCAACCACACATTTTGAATAGTCACAAACCTCTTATGTTATGCACAGACTTTCAAGAACTATTCGAGAATTCACAAATAATAATATTTTTGAAAATCACAAAAGAAAAATAAGCATAGTAGGCTTAGAAACTCATACAAAACCCAGCAAATAATTTATATTCGATATGAATCTATTTTATTTTTCTACACATTTATACAATTAGAAATCCATTGGATAACAATAAAAGTAATTACAAGGCAAAATGAAAAATAAAATTTAAAATTTAACATTTAAGAAATTTATTATTCGACATATTGTCATAATTATATTTTAATTTCTAAGCCTACTATGCTTATTTTTCTTTTGTGATTTTCAAAAATATTATTATTTGTGAATTCTCGAATAGTTCTTGAAAGTCTGTGCATAAGATAAGAGGTTTGTGACTATTCAAAATGTGTGGTTGAAGTCTACTGATGATTTGTTACAGCAACAATGAAATGCATAAAGACCAAGCTGAACCACCAGCAAATAAATTTCAAATTAAAATATAATTATGACAATATGTCGAATAATATATTTCTTAAATCACGATAGGATTTAAAAGTGGGTTAAAACTACTTTCTGCCTTGATTTTTAATGTAAAATTGTATGGCAAAATTTGTTAAGACCATGTTCATACTAACTTTATGCTAGTTTTTAATTATGGATAGGGCCGTAGATGGTTATCTCTTGGAAGAGCTGTGCAAAGAGTTTTGGAGAAATGGAGTGGGGACACAAATTAGGATTTTTCTTTTGAAATGGGGATTTTCGGGAACATGACGTTTTAAATTGGGGACAAGAGGCGAAATTTCTCTGGCAGCACTACTACCAAGTACACACAACCAGCGTAACCATTTTAGCATTTTTGCAGCTAAATTTTGCATTTCTGTTAATTTCGCTGCAATTTTTTTTTAACATTTTCTAGAATTTTTTTGTAATATAATCTAAACACTTTTTAACAATATGATTTATTAAATTTTTGTATATTAGTAATTTTCATGAGTAACACATTTGATGATGTATTTGTAATACGAGTAATGATTCATTTGCTTATAAATTTTTAAGCAAATTTTTATATTGTAATAATGTACAAAGTGCATTATTTTAATTAAATATGTGTATAGAAATATACACGAACATATGTTATTTGATTTTAAGATATTTTCAATATAACAACCACATTAGCTTCAATACGCTTGATCTTTATGAGAACATAAGAACAGCTTGTATTTCGAAAATGAAGAAATATATACATTCTTAAGAATTACAAAGGAAAACAATTTACGTTATTGTAGCTTTCAATAATTTTCATTTGAGTGACAAGAAAACGCTTGAAGTTTTCTATATGTTTTCGGTTATACGAAAATCTAGCTAGCTTCCCAAATGTAAATTTCTTTGTTTTTTAACGCCGCAGTAAAAAATATTGACAATGCAGGGTGTTCAAGTCGTTGTCGACAAGTATTACACTGAAAGGAAAACCTTCATTTGATCAATGAATTTTGTCATTAATAACGAGCTAACGTAAGAATTCATTGTATTAATGAAGAATTCCATGCATATTATGAAAACTTTCAATAAGCTAACGAACAATTTCATTTATACAATGAATAATTATTTATGATGCTACTTCATTAGCTAAATGAATGTTTCTTCTCTCAGTAATAACGTCGCAAGTAAGCAATCAGGGTATCAGTTTAAAATTTAGTGCTATGCAACTTTGTACACGATATAAATACCGCATTAAAAAAGTATTCATACTTTGTATTGATATGTTTTGGAATTAACGCAAGCTCCTTTTACGTAAAAATAAATAGATGAAAGCTTAAGATTATCTTATAAAAACTAATTTTGAAACGTTACTTATCAACGAAATACAAATAAAAAAGAACTTTTCTTCGAAAAACCTTTTGTGAATTAATATTTTTGCTTTATTTTTAATGATTTTTACTATTGCATTCATTCACAATGAAAAACTGAAAGTTATCATAATTGACGAAACTTAACTAGGTTTTAACGAGTTCCTTCATACAATTTGACATAAACAATTTTCGCACAATGTGGTTTTAACTAAAAATTATGTCCTAGGGTGATTTTTAATGTGAAATTGTATGGAGAAACGCGTTGAGACCCTATTAAATCTTGACACTCATGGTAACCTCATACATAATGTCGTTTAAGTTCAAAAATTTTTAAAAATTTTGATGCATTCAAAGGACATGCAAGTTTGTAATGCAATAAAAGAAGAAACAACAAAAATAAGCACTTTAAAAGAAACAATGTAATTAAAAGGAAGTAAGTATTAAATTTTAGCATTATGTTTTATCATTTTATTGTTCACCTATTTTTGAAAGTCAATTTAGCTGCAATAATTTTCAGGATTTGGTCACACTGCACACAACTATTATTGTCGCAAAATGACCCTCAATAACCAGAAACGATCAATGGAGTTGTATTCATAAAATATTTATAACACAATTGATGATTCCATTTCTCATGAAAAAAGTTTAAAAAAAAACATATAAAAACTTCGTGAGTTTTAAATGTTTTAAAAATTATTTAAATGTAAAAAACGAACAGTATTCAAACCTAAGATATATGTAGCAGTGGAATATCGCACATCTTATACATACATGTATACTATCGAAGCGATTATGACTGAGGTAGTTTACACGAGAACAATTTTTAAGCCGCAAAATTTTTGTTCTTTTCAATATTACACGAGATTAATTAATCTGACATAAAATGTATACGCATACACAGCTTTGTGTGTGTTAGTGTTTTATTTATTCATTTGAAGTTTGGTTTTCGTAACAAACGTATCGGAACATACTTGCAGGAAAAATGGTAATAAATGGGCAATTGTTTATTATTGTCAATATTTACTAAAAAATTAAACTGAAAAAATTATTCTCATTATCTTTTATGAATTTTATGAAACATCACATTGACTAGGTATAAGTTAACTCAAATGAAACTAAAATTAACTCAGGTAAATTGGCTGATTGGCAAGAGTGTCGCTTTTAAAGCCAATATGGTGTTACGCTATCCAGTTATGGAGCACTGCTTCTGCTTCCAATGTAGAGAGAATTCAACGAAGACAAAACAAAATTTTAAGTTTAATAACATCTGCTCCATGGTACATTAAGAATTCAAATATACATCGTGATTTAAATATGCCACTAGTGACTGAAGAAATTGCAGGCAAATATCTAACAAAACTCGAGTCACATCCTAATCCGCTTGCTCGTAATATTTTGAACTTTACTGGACACATTCGCTTAAAAAAGAGAGATACAAGGGTTATAATACTAAATACTCCGAATGAAGTTACTTGAAAATTTTGTTTTTTGGCTTATCACTACTTATGTATTATTTACAACTATCACTTAGTTATGTCTGGCATTGCTCGGGCCTATTAATTATATGTTAGATTTAAGATTTGAATACTTATTGTTAGTTCATAAATGAAGATATGATCTTCATTTATGAACTAACAATCTTTTATGAATTAATGCAAAAATGTATTCATATTTCTAAATAGTTACATTATCCAGAAGTACTTTTTGTAACTTTTTTTTGAAATAATTAAATAAAATCTCGTTTATTTTATTTTCATACAGCCTTATTTATAAACCTTATTAAGGCTTTAAAAAGGTTTTTTAAAATAAATTTTCTCAAAAAGTCTATAAAGCCTTAATAATTTTTATAAATAAGACTGATTTAATTTATTTAACACGAAAAAACAATAAATTCACTTATTAGTTTTAAAGTTTGTTGACGTGACCAACCCTCTTCTTCTTTTAAAAACATGTTTCCACGACGATGGCCAACTAAAAACTAAATACGCTCTGTAAAATAAAAAACACCGAACCTGTGGTTTCGCAAGTCTGTATGTATTGGTTTTGTGCTACTAATGCGGGGTTGAAGCTAGTTGAAAAATTATGCCAACCAAAAAACCACTCTCTTCACCGAACTTGCCTACAAACTGGCATGTTGTGCCAGCATAATTAATCCCGTGTAAACTACCTCAATGGTTGTAAGTACATGAAACATATTACACTCAAACCTTGTTTTGCGGTTTTCGAAGCCGAGTTCTAAATTTCATGAAATTGACATTACCCAACTACATTTTTATAAAAATTGTTTTTTTTTGCTTGAATTGTATTTGGGGTGCTTTATATGTATGTAAGTGTGTTTTCGCATGCATAATTCATGTTTTAGACACAGCAGTTTTTCCTGTGAGTGTGTGAGTGTGAGTTTATGGGATAGATAGGAGGAAGAGGGGTACATACTTACTTGTATCGAATATTTATTAGTTGATTACAAATTATTTTGTTAGCACAGAATAAAATAAAAATTACAAAAACTACAATTTCATCACATACATGCATTTGTGCACTTTCTCTTGCTTATTAAAGCATTATTATAATATAAATTCAATTTCAAATTACGTGGTTTTTTAAACAAGAAAGTATAGAAATAGTACTTTTTAAGGGGGTTTTCTTTGGAACGCATTTACCGCATAAGAAAGGTTTGAGTGTACTCAATTAAGGGTCATGGGTCCATCAACTTCCCTTAATTCAAGGTCGTGCCATCTTAAGCACCTAGGGTGTGTGTACAGTTTCGTAGATTACAATATTAAGTTTTAAGGATCGTGCTCTAAATCGATTCCTGCTCTTTGGACTACACAATCCTGCATTTATATATTTAGGCGGTATATTCTTATTGTGCTAAATATTTAAGAAAATTTTATGTGTAATTCTTCATAAAATATAATTCATGTTCATTCTCAAAACAACTTTAGTAAGTATTACTATCTCATTCTTATTCATCAACAAGATCTCATGTACTCACAAATGATTGCACATCCTTGCAGATACTAGCCCAATTCACAAATTTGTGCAAATGGTCTTGCATTTGCAATATGGTTAGTATTCTTATACTCACCACTTAACAATTCTTAGTGGTGAGTATCAATATACTTTACCATTTTGCACATGCTACGATGCAAGACCATTTGCACAAGTTTGAGCATTGGACTACTGTGTATTCCTTTATTTAGTTTTAATTGTTTCACTTCATATTGTTTGATGCATGTTTACAAAGTGTATCTACGTTATTAAAACTATATTTTGACCCTTATTTGCTTTAAATGATGCAGAGTTTGTTTTTGTACATAGTACTTTATTTTCTTGAAGGTTTTTTTGAATGCAGGTATAGAGATACAGGATACAGAATATTTACATGCAAAATGACAAAGTACCTGAACACAAATTTAGGCAGCTCTTGGATATTTTTCAATTGAATTTTTTAAGTACTTGCATACGTGCATCCCTTTTTTATTTTTGTTGGCTGAGAAATACATTTAGACATTTTTTTTAAATGCAAGTGCACAAAAAATATATAAATGAATATAACCTATTGTTCAACATATATACATAAATACATATCGTTCATTTAGTCAAAAAACGTCATAACTAAGCAACGGAATTTTTGAGTTAGCGAGACAGAGTTAATCCTCATATCATAATTCATGTTGTGTAAAAATTTCATAAAAATTTCTTGGTTACTCAACTCTTGAGAGAAAAATAAAATTTCTTTTTCCCATTAAGTTGCGTGTAAGCTGAAAATTTTAAACTCGTTTTCTGGCAAACTGATTTTTTTGAGTTATGACGTTCTTTGAGTAAATGAGCTATATGTAAATTTAAACTCCACCGTTAAAATTTGTGTATCTATTTTTTTTCTTTTTTAAATATATATTACCATAATCTATTTGCAATAAGACTTTGTGTTATGTAGTTAATAATAATAAAAAAAAATCTTTATACTTATGTACATAAGTATGTCTGTAGATACGACTTATTTCGCACAAGTGGAGTTCTTAGTTGTAAAATACCTCCCTCGCATTCGCACATAAGAATATATTCAAAATAATATTTGAGAATTCTGTACTGTATTAATTCATGAATATATCTTTCTACTCCTAATTATTTATTGTAATAAACTTATTGTAGGAATTAGCTTTTGCTAAAAAAGAGTTTTAAGAAAAGGCCACAATTTTTAATAAATAAATCTTTCCCGGCCTCGGCATCGGCTAAAAATTTTCATATGTATGTCTAATAATCGGAGTACTACAATAGAATTACTAAATGTTTCGATAAGTGTGTATTTTAAAATCCCAATTTAGATTTTCTTAAATTCCAATAAGAAAAAAGTTAAAAAATACAGACTAGTAAATTTCTCAAGCAACTGTTTTAATAAAAATCCGAGACTTTTTTCGTCAAATCCAACAAAAATTCATGTACAGATTATTATTAAGCAATGGAATTTTATTGATTTGGCCTTGTCACTAACTTTTAATATTTTACAGTTTATAGGTAAAAACAAGTATGTGTAATGTAAACATATTTCTCTATAGAATGCTGCATAATTATATATTTTTCCGTATATAAATTAATGTTTTCTGAATAATTAAACCCTACATTTTGGAAGTGAGGCAATGTAAATTTTCATAAATTTCAGGTAGTAATCTTTATATATTAAACATTCTTATTTCTAACCAACTTATAAAAATTTACTTTCTTATGATAAAGATGTCTTTACCAAATTCTTAGAGGTAATGGGGTGGTAAATATAGTGTTGACGTTAAATGTGGTTGCAGCATCAACGTGTGACGACTATATATGTATATGTAATTAATTTATGTTTGTTATTATTAATACACAGCAAAAAATTACACACTACCAACACAACTACTTGCCGTATAATGACTTACTTTTCTGATTACAAAATTTCATTACTCGCTTACAAATCACATTACCTAAAATTTAAAAAAATTACGTACAAGTTGCTAAATGACGAGAGTGATTTTTTTTCGATTAAATAGATTACGTGAACAAGTTGCCAATTAAAGAAAGTAAGTACTTCTCAAGAACCGATTATTTTAGTCTCACGTCTTGTTAAAATCATTAAGTTGGTAATCCAGTAGCGAAGAGCTTCCTCCAAAAATGCTCAATTCCAAGCCCGATTACATTTTTTGAATTTTTTTTGCTGGTTATCAATCGATTTATTACATTTTTGTCTAGTCGAAATGAAACAAAATGAAACAAATTAATCAAATTAAAGTTGGAAAAAAGAATTTAAGGATTTTAAGCTTAACGGAAATTTTAGAATTGTACACCTGTGTGCTATAAAAATACTAAATACTCTGATGATAAAATATCAAACTATTCAAAATGTCTAGACATAACCGCCAAAATAATATTAATCGAAACTTTTTGGAACCTCGATTTTTACGAAAACTGATTACTTACGATCGCAAATGATTAATTTTTGTGAAAAAAATTCACGTTCGAAAATTATATCACTTAAGGTTTTTTGGCGCTTATGGCACGATATAGTTAGGTGGCATGCATTGTGCATTGATATTCACAGCAATTTTAAAATTTTTGTCAGACTATTTACAGGTCAAAAGTAATTTTCTGAGTCTAGTCATTCAGAAATACAAGAAATCGATTGCGTGCGTTCAAAGTGCTTTTGACACAATCATATGGGCATTTCTCCGAGAAATTTCACTATTTTGTAGCGTGCGACTGCAAGCAATTAACCTTGTATTTCTGAACAACGTGACTTAAGTAGTATGACGTGAGTAATATGATGTGACCGAATATAGCCCATAGGATAGGTGTACATAATGAATAAATAAATGAAATGAAATCAAAAATTTAAAAAAAAAATTTACCTAACGTAGAAAAAAGAAGATAAGTTTTCTTGGAAAAAAACAAGCATATTTGCTTGGTGCCGCATTCTACAAAAAGTTTAAATAAAAAAGTGGTAAAAAGTCCGCAACTTTTTAACTAGTGCACCGATTTCAATGAAACCAACTGTTTTGGAAGGACAAAGTGTTGCAGCATATTTGAAAGCATCCTGTTATAAGAGAGGGTATCTGCGTGTGTCGAAATTATTTCGGAGCTTGTACTCGTAACTTTTGCTAATTTTTTCAGCAGAACAATAAACGTTAAGAAACAAAAATAAAAAATGCTTAGAACACCACTTTATCACTTACTGTTTCCAAGTTATTTGACTTTAAGTTTTTTTTAACTGTTAGTACATAACGTCTTTATTACTTATCAAAAATCATTTGGTTTTATTTTTTTTTAAAGAAAAGAGTTCTCGTTGTACATTCATAGTGAGCAGTCGATTTAGTGGAGTTTTAATTTCATACTAAACAAAAAAAATCAAACGAAAAAATATTCGGAATACATATTGTTATTGATAAATAAGATTTATTTGCGTTGCTAATATTTTTTTACATAGTCATGAATAACAAAAACAAAAAAAAACAACCAAAGTGCCCTTGCGGAATAGTCTATATGAGTACCTCAAAAACAAATAACTGTGAAGTGAGTTCTAATGGCAGAAATGCCTTTTTTACTGTGAGTTCTGAAGATCTTAATGAAAATAATAAAAAATCTGCTGATAGACTTACTGAGAGCTCTGAGGCTCTTAATGATAACAAAATACATAAAAAATCTGATAATAGACTTTTTTAACGGCGAGGCCACTTTTTCGTCAGCCATCAACTTCGCTTTGTCCAATGCCAACTAGTGATTGGTTAACATTACCGTTGCCTAGTACTTCTACGTTTAACTCAGCGATATCATCTGCTTCGGGCTCGTGGTCATCACTTAACCAAAATTTTATTGAAGTTAAGAGCAGCCCAAAAACCAAGGTCCAAATCGGAATGGACAGATATATAACTGTGGTAAAGCACGGGCGAAGCCCAAAGTCTTCGAAAATTTTATCTGCTCTAAACATATCTAGGGATAATAGCACATCCTCTATTAACCGTCAAAATCGTTTTCAAATATTGCAAGATGACAACAATGAACCCGATGTATCTACGAACGAAACATCCGAGCCGCCACCAATCTATTTGAGAGAAAAAATTCATACGCTCTTATTAAAAATTTAATTTCAGTCATTGGTGAGAATATATTTCACATCGTTACAATAAAACGTGGTAACATTTATGAAACCAAAATTCAAATTTATGAAGAAAAAGATTTTTCGCAAAATGATTACTGAATTTGAAAAAAGTAAAAAAGTTTATACACATATCAGCTTAAGAGTGCTAAAGGCCTGCAGATCGTATTAAAGGGCATAGATTCCTATGTTGCTCCCGAAAAAATAAAAGATGCACTCGTCCTCCAGGGATTTAAGGTAAAAAAAAAAGGATCTAACATAATAAATAGGGAGAAGATTCCTCAACCTCTATTTCGCGTCAAACTTGAGCCAAACGATATAAAATTGAAAAAGAACGAGACTCATCCAATTTATAATTTAAAATATCTCTTATACCGAAAAATAACAGTTGGAGAACCACACAAGCGTTCTGGACCCGTACGGTGCCATAATTGTCAATAATATGGTCACACAAAAACTTACTGCAAGTTACCTTCAGTTTGCGTTATCTGCGGTGAATTGCACGGTACTGCTGGTTGTACTAAACCTTAAGATCTAGCAGAAAAAAATTAAGTAATTGTTGAGGTAATCACACCGCTAACTACAGAGGATGTCCTGTATATTCTTTCGTTAAACAGACTATGGGACAAAAACCTAAATAAGTTCCAGCACAAACACCAAACGCCTACTCCGCGACTTTTGCTCAAATGAGCCAACCTGTAACTTCACGTGTATCGTATGCCGATGCAGCTAAGACTAGTTGTATAAAATAAGTCAAAATAAGTCAACGAATGCAAACTCAAGCTTTAATTTTAGTCGCCTTGAAGCTACTATTGACAATCTGGTGCTGACTATAAATAATTTTACAACAAATATGACTAGCATGATGCAAAAAATGCTACGAATGCAGTCTACACTGCTTCAAGCATTAGTTAACAAGCCATGAACTCGTTAAAGACATGTTTTTGGAACGCAAACGGAATTCGCCAACATAAAAATTAACTTGAGCACTTCCTCACGGAAAAAAATATTAATATAATGTTGGTTTTTGAGACTCATTTGACTTCAAGTAGTCTATTCAAAATTAATGGCTACATCTTATATGATTCAAAGGACCCAAGAGGAAGAGCTTGCGGGGGATTAGCAATTTTAATAAAGTCAAGACTCAAGCATTATATTCTTGACAACATTTGTGAAGAAAAGCTACAAGCAACGAATATTTGTGTCGAAAATTTTTGCACAAGTTTTGTCACATCATCAATTTACTCCCCTCTTAGATTCGCAATTACTGAGGATCAATGAGAAGATTTCTACAAATCTCTTGGCCCTTGTTTGGTAGCAGCTGGAGACTATAATGCAAAACATACTTTCTGGGGTTCGCGTCTTATCACACCTAGAGGACGAGCGTTGTTTAACACAATTTCTAAAATGGGCTTGGACGTGTCATTTCGAGTGGGGAGCCCACTTACTGGCCTACTGACATACATAAAATTCCGGATATTATAGATTTTGGCGTCATGAAAAATATTTCTAGGGAATTAATTCACGTTGAAGCTTCCCCAGATATATCGTCCGATCACTCTTCCACGACCTTTACAATCTGTAGCCCACTGAGAAGTGCTCTACCTCACCCATATGTAAAAATGGTCAGTCGTGTTAATTGGCTGCGATTAAAAAAAATATCTTAGTACGCATTGCACTGAAAACATTAAGCTAAGAACTCATGATGATATTGAATCTAATATTGCTAATCTTAACGAAAATATTAAGCAGGCAGTTGAACATGCCACTTCTTCCCATCCGCAGACTGGGTTTAACAGAATATATTCTACAGATATTGAATGTGCAAAAAGAAGAGCTAGAAGAGAATGGCAACAGCACAGATCACCCCAAAATAAAATTAGATTAAAAGAGTGCACTAAAAGACTCCAAGAACTGCTTGGATATGAAAAAACTGCATCTCTTAAAAACTATCTGGAAAATCTCGATGTCACACCAGCATCTAATTACTCTTTGTGGCGCGCTGCGAAAAGAATTAAAACACCCGTTGAGTTTAAACCACCTCTGCGCACTTCTACCGGAGTTTGGGCCAGGAGTGATATTGAAAAAGGTAACTTGATTGCAAAGCATTTGAAATCCGTATTTACCCCAAACACATGTACTGGTGTTGTTGACATCCCGAGTGTAGTTGCGCTACCCCCTCGACCCATAAAATTTAAAATGTGTGATGTACAAAATCTAATTGCTGAACTCAACCCGAAGAAAGCACCGGGTATTGATGGAATTAGTAACCAAATGCTAATAAAATTGCCTCGTATTGCAATTAGAATCATGTTATTCATTTTTAATGCCATTTTACGACTAGAGTATTATCCCCACAGCTGGAAGCTTGCCAAAGTTAAAATGATTCCAAAGCCGGGCAAAGATCTTACTAAGGCAGAATCATACAGGCCAATAAGTCTGCTGTCAACAATGTCAAAACTTTTCGAAAAACTGCTCATGTAAAAATTGTCCCCAATTCTAATTGGTAGTGGGTGCATCCCAGACCATCAATTTGGTTTTAGACAGCATAGCACCATTGAACCAACGCATAGATTGGTTCAATCTATAAGAAGAACATTTGAAGAAAAGAAGTACTATTCTGCACTGTTTATTGACGTTTCGCAAGCATTTGATAAAGTGTGACATGAAGGCCTAATTTTAAAATTAAAATCATATCTACCAATAAATTTTCTGAATTTATTAGAAAGTTACATTACTCATTACTACCGGGAAGTTCACGGTTGTGAAAGGAGAATTCATGAGTGTGCCCGGTGTGCCACAGGGGAGCATACTGGGGCCAGTTTTGTATTTGACTTATACTTGTGATATGCCTTTGAGCAGTAATATCCATACATCTACGTTTGCCGATGATACAGCCTGCTTAAGTATGCACGAAAATGAACATATTACATATTACACAACTGGAACTATGGTTAAAATTATGGAGAATTAAGGTAAACGAGCAAAAGTGTGTTCAGGTAACATTTACCCTGCGAAGAGATACTTGTTCCCCAATTCGAATCAACAATCAAGTTGTTCCTCAGCATTCACATGTAAAATACCTTGGTATACACCTTGATCGACGACTTACATGGAAACACCATATTGACTCAAAGCTAATACAAATGAAACTTAAACTAACTCAGATATATTGGCTGCTTGGTAGAAATTCAACACTCAGCCTAGACTGCAAACTTTTATTATACAAGTCGCTTTTGAAGCCGGAATCCGCTAATCCGCTTGCTCGTAACATCTTGAATTTTACTGGCCACATCCGCTTGAAAAAGAAGGACACAAGGGCTCTTATACTCAACACTCCAGATGGGATTGCTTGAAAATATTTTTTTTCTCTTTTTTTTTGATTATCACTACTTATGTATTATTTATAACTATCACTAAGTTTATGTCCGACAGTGGTCGGGCCTAATACTTATATTTTAGATTAAAGACTTGAATACTTATTGTTAGTTCATAATTGAAGATACAATAAATAAATAAATGTATTTAAAAAAATCAAAAAAAAAAAATCTGATCAAAATTTTTTTTATCAGATTTTTTTTTTTTAATTTCAGACTTGAGCCTTGTGACACCTCCTTAAATGCTGTATAAAATTCATAACAATCGGACAGCTAGTTTAAAGGGGCCTAAGTACCCGTGGGGTACCACCAGAAGGTATCGTCGGATCGAGCTAAAAAATTAAGACCGCATTTATGGCAGCAAACATCATATTTTAAACAACGCCAGTATATCAATCAAAGAGAAACTATTTGCGACCAGTCTAATGTGCATACATTAAAAAAGCACTCTTCAAACCTTTAAATCTCCGCATTACCTTGTGTATGTAGAACAGCCAATAACTAACTTTCGCGATTTCATATATGTACATAGTTGTAGCTTACAAAAGCTTTGCTCTTTTCATCAATTTAAAACATTTATATGTCTAGAGATACGTTTTTCGTTCCTAAAGGCATTAAGCAGCTCACGAAGTTTGTTAATATTTTGCACTAGCGATGATTATGATATGATTGCACTTTCCGGTTGATTAAAAAAAAATATTTGAAATTTTATTTTTGGTGGGAATCGGTATACCGGTGCATACCGGTATAGACTTAAACGGTATTCCTGATACCGGTATTTTCTAACCGAAATGGATTTCGGTATCGGTATCGATACCGGTATCTAATTATAGCGGTATTTGAATCGGTATCGGTATTTTTACGATACCGTTTGCCAACCTTGATTGTAACTAATATATTCTAATATAATTGTTAGTACAGCAGATAATGCATGAGCGTATGTTTCATACATATAATACACTTCGTGTGCAAATTTATTGCTGGCTTACAACTCGCACAAACACACATACTGTGATACTTGCATGAGGTAAACAGCTTTAAAAGCTCTTAAATTTGTTCGTGTGTATTTGCAAGGATCTTGGCGACATCAATGCTTGCTGTTAGCTTGCTCTCGTTGGTGTGACAGTACAAGAAACTCTTTATAAGAGGTTGCACCTAAAAATGGACCATGTAGTCCAATAATATCCGTAAGAACGCTACAATCCGTGCAACAATTTCATCCGAATAATGTAAGGCAGCTACGTTAAACACACAAACCCGAATATTTGCATTTCAGATAAACAGCTTTAAAGCTCTTAAATTTGCTAGTTTTTTTTGCTAAGAGTAACCAATTTTGTCGCCGAGATCTGTTTGGATGTTGTGCTCTGGTCAGTGAAAGAGTACAAAAGGTCTTTTGTAAAAATTTGCAGCTAATGGAAGGCAATAAACCATAGAGCATAGACAAAGTTCCGCCTTGATTCCATGCAGCTCATTTCCTTGCTGTTGTATCTTTCTTGCTGCAGTTGTTGGTGCTGCTATAACTTTTTTGCTGTTTGTTTTTCATAAATATGTATAGAAATCATTAAATTATTTTAAAATATTTTTAATTAAATAAACAAGAACGTCAAAAAATTAATGAAAAACTAGGATTTCATAAATTCGTAAGGTAGCATTAATCTTGAGAGTAAAAAATAATTGGGGCAAACGTCAGAAGATTAATATGGTGACGAAAAGAGAGACGAAAGAGAGAACCTATATATTATTGTATCATGAGTGAGCGTTAAGTTAAAATGCCCTTTTATATTTGGGAAATTGAAAGACAGACAGACGAAGTTTGTAGAAGAAGGGGCGAATATGCAGAGTGTGTAGTACACGACCCTCTGTACCGGACATTTTTTGTTTCTCCTTTCTACTTTTCGCAATTTATTATTGTTGTTTCATATGATTTTTCTCTTTTCAACGGGTGTATGGGTACTTTATGTGTATTATCAAGGTATATGGTATTTATGAATTCGGGTTAAGAAGCAAACGCGAAGAAGAAGTAAACAAACTACAAAATTTGTGTCTGTCTATTAATTTCCAATATGTAAAAGCTTCGGGCAAGAGCAAAAGAGAATTGAAAAAATGTCCGGCAAGAAATGTCTCAAATATGAATTGGAACAAAGGTAAGTTCATCCTATCTGTAATTTTCATCGTACTGTTAAGTCATTTGAAGTAGCCACATTTTCATAAGTTGCCACACATTTTTCTTTATAAATTACAGCCAAATTTTAATAAAATATGGTACAAAACAAAAACAAAATAATAAAAAAAATTGACAAATATGGTTTCATTATGTTTGTAATTTGGCAAGTAAATAAAAGAAGCATTCCATGAAAGAGTGGAAGTCTGAACGATTTCACTGGAGTTAAATTTTTAAATTTTTTTGCGACTACATAGTGGGATTATGCTCTCATCTTAACATTAAATATAAAAATAAATTTTTTTAAACTAACAACAAGTAGACTTTTTGATTTACTTTTACAGCATATTTTGCTACGTGGCTGTAACTATTTTTGTGAGATAAAAACATAATTTCTTTTGTGAGTTCAAATGCGTAGTGGAGCAGTGTTAAACTGCATAATCCTTTTTTTTTTTGTAAAGGGCTTTGTTGAGGAGAAATTAATTAAAAAGCGAAGGTACGTTTATATGTCGCACACGAAACGCCTAATGCCTTTTTATTGATAATTAGTCAAGTTTACAAATTGATTTTTAAAATTAGCGAAAAAACTTTGTATAGAAACAGTTTAATAGTAGTTGATCCTTGGTGATTAAAAAGTATCTGTATATGACGCCGAGAAATAAGAAATCCCAGCTAAAAAATATGTATGGAGCATACGAAAAATGAGGGTATATGGGCATATATGATTATATGTATTCATACATTTTCATACATGTATGTGTAAATTCCCTCCACAGTATCCCAAATTTCATATTCATACATTCTTGATTCACAAAAGGGCACTGCTGTGCAATAAATTAAATTACTAAAATTAAATTTTTTTAGACTTGAGAGAGATGATGTATTTAGTGAAACATTTGTTTGGACAAATAATTCAAAACGAACTAAAAGTCATTTCATTCATCAAAACGTGAATCAATTATTTAAAAAACACATAAATCATATTCGTACATAACATTTAGCTTAAGAAATCAGATTAAAAACTAATGCAATTAATTGTAAAAGAAAAAATAATCCCTCTAACAATAGTTTTCAATACAGTAATATGAACTTTGTTTCTTATCTAGAGAATTTTGTTATTTTCTATAAAATTAATGACTGGATTATCCTTTTGATTATTTGATATATTAAATGGGGCCACAATGGTTTTTTTTAACAAAAAGTTTTTCTTTTTTAAACGTTGAGGGTACGCATATAAACTTTGCATACCGTATGTATTTTCTAATGGATTTCCAATTCAGCAGTAATAAAATTCCAAGCTTTTTTGATTGCAAAACCGATCTTATGTGAGATATCATGTATGCATACATTCTTATATGGCTCCATGTATAAAATCTTATATTTATGTATGGATCCACATATGAAGAGCTTCATAATTAAATTTTCATATATGAGCTCATATGTTATAATACATTTCATATATTAGTCCATATATTAGTTCATATATACTAGTTTTGCCATGTATAATCCCATATATTTCCATGCATGAATTTATACATATTCATATATAGTTATATACATTCATATATTAAAAATATATGGACCATATATAATTTTTTTAGCTGGGATATGATATCTTTCGATTTTATTAGTGTAAACTTATTACTGCCTACCGATTTTAAATAACGCAAAAATTAGTGGCGAACTACGTTAAACCAGCTCTAGCCGTATTCGGTCAGGAATAGCGTAAGGAAGAAGATCTGATCAGAAGAAGATCACCAGCAATGAAGCTAAGATAATGTGTAAGCGAAGAAGAGAAAACATTTTGGAAAGTGAGTTAAAAGCCTAAAGGATTAGCAAAGGCGTATAAAAGATATTCTGGGAGGTCACTGCCACACCCCACGCTATTCCAATGAGGATTAGGGAATGATATGAGAAGGAATTTCAAATTACCTAGAAGCATATTTAATATCAAAATTTTGCTGGACCTTCTGAAAAAACTTTATGCAAAGCTTTTCAAAACGTTCCAATCACCAAGAAAGGAAATAGAGAGGGTAACCAAATTAGCATGTGAAATGAAGATTGATCTAGCTGCAAGTCGCCATAATATTGTTTCTTATGAAAGATATTCCTTCAGATCAAGGCAAATACGTCATATACAGTAATGCTCTTTCATAAGAATTTAAGAACTGTTATTTGGTAAATCTAACACTATGTGGAATGAAAATTACGAAAAACTTTTTTTGTATACCACGGAATACAGAAAATATAGCTTATCTATATATGTATGTATGTTTGTTTATTTTACATATAAAAATTGAACTATGTCCCGTACGTGACACAATTTGTCTGCACGTGACAAAATATTAAAACCAAATTTTATTTATAAATCTGTATTTTAATTAATTTTTTTTCGCCAACATCAAGCTTGTTTCTTAGTTATTATTTGGCCTCTTAAGCACTTTTTCTTCATATTTCAGAGTTTTGCTGGAATTTTCAATTAACCATATTCATTTCAAAATTTATTTAATTCGAACTGTCCAACTCGTGACGGTGTGTTTTTTACTTTTTTTCCCCATTAATTATTAAATCATTTAAAAACTTGCTATGTAGCATTGAAGACTAGTGTGTATATTACGGCCTTATGCTCCTTGTAGGAACTATGGGAACTTATATATGTATATATACATATGCAGTTTATTAAATAACACAAAAAATTATATGCTTAATGAATTATAAGTGCTTAGAAATGGTTTAATTTGTCTGTACGTGACAAGTGGAATGCTCCAAAACCAAGTAGCCAATAAATATTTTTAACAATCAATATCTACACTATCAACAGAAATGTTACCACCGATCAAAAAAACACTGTATTGTTTTTTTATCTGACAGTTGTAATAATGGAAAAAATTTACCGGTCACCTTATAGTTCAGTTTGGTTAACTTATGATTAACTATCCAGAACTTTATAGTTAAGTCATAATAGTGGCCCTTAATTGTGATTGTGAATTTATTCAAAATGCAACTGGCAAAATTAATTGCATATCTTTTTCTGTTATTATGTTTTTTTGTTATAATACAATTTTTTTCAAAATAGATATTTTTTATAAATTATAATAGCAAAAATTTCATAAAAAATAATATATTTACTTTTAAACTTATAAATATATATTTTTAATTTAACTTTGTTTTTAGATATTCTGATTTACAATATTTGGCTTCTCGAAGAGCAGCTGCAGTGGCTGCTGCAACTGTATTGCCTCCACCACCAACGGTTCAGCCTTCCATTTTAAATGGAACCAGTGGTGGAAATAACACAGGAATTTTGCCAACATTTGGTACAAATGGAACGCATGGCTCAGAAGCCGATAATAATATATCATCAGGACAAACACCGAATGTTCAAAATTTAATAATGGGCCCACATAATACACATCTCGGACATACTGTGCATCACCATAGCGGCCATACCGGCTTGCATGCTTCTCAATCACATGCTTCTGCCTCGCAAACCCATGAATTTCATCCAGCCTATAGAATTCCTGGTTATATAGAGCATTTGTATTCGTTACAACGTGCTAGCCCAACTTCCTCTTTTCATGGTAAGTTTCTATTTCCAATAATATTATACACACACACATATATTTATATATATATGCAATTATATTTTATATATATATGTATATATTGTATATAAACCTTTATATAAAAAAAACCCACCCACCATAATGCACATATGTGTGCATATACATATGTATATGTTTGTTAGACTTAGCGTTAAAATCTTTTTTTGAAACTTGAATATGGGTAGCGATAAAAATACATATGTAATTTGTTTTCAAAATTGACTTTCAGTCTGATCGGATGGTGCCAACTCTTGATATAGTGAAATGCCAAATTTTTAAAACCCATTAATATACTCTTTTTTGCATTTTATAAATTTTGTTTGATAAGAAATAATATAAAAAAAATAATTTTATTTAAATTTTTATTTAATAGACCAATGAAGTCTTTACGTATTCCTCTTCAATGTGTAACAACAAGTACTGTTTAACGTCTTCGTTCTGTGTTAAGCATCTGTTAAAGCCACTTATTAGTTTTAGTACATCCAAAAAACCAAGAGTGGCGGGGGCCACGCTAATATTATACTGAAGCTTTCAAATGAAACTTTAACTTATAACTATCATCTTAAAAAGAGGACGATGATAATTGAGCGCTACTCATAACAAAATCTTGAGTTTAAGAAAGTGACGGTGAGTGGGGGCTATAATATCGAAAGCTAGAATTTGAACTAGAGAGTTTAAATTCGATACCCCTTAAGTTAAGGGCTGAGTTGCGTACATGAAAAATCCGAAAGCACTGGTTGTTACATTAGGGTAGTGGGGCCATGTTTATAAAAACTAAGATCAATGTACGGCAGAGAACTGAAATTTTAAAGAAAAAAAATTGACTTAGGTAAGTTACCTACTAGAAAATATTTAAAACACAAGCTACTCTATTCAAACTTTTCATGCACATTTCACTTATGCTAGCCTTTAATTTTTCATTTTCAAAAGTACTACGTCTAAGCAGACTTTAGAAAAATAGGCGGGGTCACTTCCACTAAAATGTACACTATATTTTACATATTTCTACTCTGATGATTCTTAAAAAATTAAGTACATCAATCGGTCCTTGCAATGACAGAATGGTGCACATATCACACTCTAACCCATTATTGTATGTAGGTCTGCCCTTTTAAACTGACGCAGTCATTATGAATAGAACTATAACATACTAGAAATTTAAAGTTTAATAAGCTTTATTAAGAAAACCTTTCAAAAAGTAGTCAGATCCTGACAAAAACGTAAATGTGAAAAAAACTCCAAGTTTCTTTCCGAAATTTCGGCATTTAAAAGAAGTGAGATAAAAATTTTGACCAAGTTCTTTTTTGGCACAATACCTATCACTGTAATATGCTATACATTATGTAAATTTGTAACCGTAAGAGTGTCATATAATTTGTAGATAATATGCTAACTTTTATTTACCTTTCTAAAAAAGAAGAGAATAATGCATACTTGTTTATTTCTTTATATCGAGAAAAATATTGTCAAGTTAGCATAGTATCTAGAAATTATATGACATTCTTACGGTTACAAATTTATATAATGCATAGCATATTACAGTGATAGGTATTGTGCCTAACAAGAACTTGGTCAAAATTTTCATCTCACTACTTTTAATGGCCGAAATTTTGGAAAGGAACTTGGCCTTTTTTCACATTTATGTTTTTGTGAGAATATTTTCTACTTGAGACTAGTCTGTTCAAACTTTTGAAAAATGTTGAGCACCATTCATTAGTTCGTACAAAAAATTTGTAATGCAAACACTTTTAACTAGTTCTTGTTTGTTGTAAATTCCATGCGAAACAAGTACCACTAATATTATGACAACTTAAAATGTTGTTTTTCCCAAGATGAACAGACTACTACTTCTGCAAGATTTTTTTCATGAACAATTCATTCAAATTTTTCTTAATGTGTATCTTTACAGCATTTCACATGAAATATTGAACAATGTACCAGACTTTAGAACCAAGGTACTATTGGTTAACATTTATCTATACTAGTTTTAATATGATTTCATACATCTTTCTGTATTTTTGTATTTTTAATAAATTAATTGGGGTATTCACAAGGGTGTCGTAAGTGTCATAATGTCTTAACATTTTAACATGGTTTAAAAAAATTTTGGTTTTGGCTCAAACAAAAAGGTCATAAAGCAAAAAGACTTTATTTATTTTATTGTTTGTCATAACTAAATGTAGAAATGCGTGAGTGTTTGCCAAAGGAATTGAGAGAGAAATGCAAAGAGAGAAAGGAAGAGAGAGAGAGAGGAGTAAGCAATGTAAAAATGTGCTAAGCCAAAATACAAATAAGTACAATATTTATAATTGTAAATTATAAGGGGTTGCTCACAGCAGTCATATTTTTTAATTTTATTACTTTAAAACGTGTTAATTTATGAGTACCATCTGAATACCCCAAATATATGTATGTATATTACTTCAATTCAAAACGAAATTTAAATAAAATGCTATATGTAGTACATCTATGTATACAACACAACTTCATTTTCTTATACAAATTTATTTTCATGTGATTTTTGAACGTATTGCAATATTTTCATTCGCATTCGCTTTCGCAAAAATTAAAATGTATTATTCGCATTCGCATTCGCATTCGCTAAACTGGTATTCGTTACATACCTAGAGTAAAGAAGAAAATAGTTGGTGACTGAAAAATTTTTAATGTTTGTGCTTCATAATTGTACATACATACATACATACATAAATGGTGTGTATCCTATTTTATTTTTCTGCGCACACGCGTTACATTAGGTGTGTGCGTTTGCTCTAATAAACCTCCCTTAAACACATAATAGCTTACCATCTACATCTTACACACACACTCAAACGTACAATATGCAAAATAACAAGCATACACGTATCACCACTACTTCTTTTGATTGTTTGTTATGAACAAGAAGTCTTGGCGACATTGCTTGTTAACACTCATATACATGTACACCAATACATCCATCCTGCTTCGCTTATAATGCAACAGCATTTATTATTGGTTTAGTATATTACATGCCACGAGAATACATTTAAAAAACAAAACGTATTTACATTTTAAGACAGTTTACGCAGGTCTCTAATCGAAACCGTTTCAACCATGAGCCATTGAATTAAGAAAATCTAAAAAGTATTTTATTTTACATTAGCTGTATTATGTGCTCAGTAACAGAGTTGTGAAAATGGTACTTTTAGACAATAAAAATTAAAAAAATAGTTTCAAAACAGCGACGAACTAAATTTTTTTACCGGTTTTAATAACAATTTAAAATTTTACTGGTAATTGTTGTTGTTATAAATACTGTTAGCAATTTTAAATTTCTATAAATATTTTGTCTTAATATAATAGCAGAAGCATCATAAATTTTTTCAACTGAGAGCTTAATTAAAAATGATAATATAAACCTATTTCACTCTGGGAGCAGCGTTAATACAACTATCTAATAACTAATTTACAAGTTACAAATGATGTTCTAATTTACTGTTGTATGTTTTAAAGTATTTCTTATTAAATAATTGATAAAATGCAAAAATATAATATAGGATTTTGGTGGTGGATTTTCAAAGTTTTGACCCATGATTTCATTATGGCACGGGTTGCCACCATCCGATCTGCCCAAAAATTTGCTACATAAATTTTAACATCAAAGCGCAACCTTCACCGCTACCCACATTCAAAGTTCAAAAAATAAAAACCCCACATTAGCTGCGCCAGATTTAATATACATATATGTACATATGTATTATATGCACATGTAAGCCATAGGTTTAAAACGAATTGCAAGGTTTCTAAATAAGTAAACGGTATTTCACTTCAAAGTTAGTGCAAAAATTGGCGAAAGTGTATGTATTGTGAACCGAGATAATATTATTACGCAAATATAGGTGATGAATAAGCTTAATATGTTTATGAAAACATATTAAACAATTGTTACCTCATTATTATAAAAAAATTATTACCTTACGACTCAAACAACAACAACAATAATGTTATACTTTCTTCTTATTATGGGCTAAGGCTAATAAATTATTGCAAGTTGACATCATATATTATGTGGAGATTAACCCTATATTGATATACATTTGTCGAAATAACGAACACTGTTTTTATTTTTATGTTATCTTTTGTCTCTTTAAATGTAACGCTGTGATTTGCTTTGTAGCTATTGTCGATAGTGGCGCTACGATATAACGCCCAAGAAAATAACGCCCAAATAAATTTTCATAAGAAAATGAAATAAGGCCCAATAAAATGAATAGGTTTTTTTTTTATTTATTTTGGGCTTTATTTAATTTTGAGTTTGGTTGGGCTTTGTTTATTTTTTTTTGCTGTATTTCATCTTGAGTTTGATTTCTTTTGGCTTTTTTATTGCAGCTTATTTCATTTATATTGGATGTTTTTCATAAATTTTCTCTTGGGCCTTATTTAATTTCTTGGGGCTTGTTGTATTGGGCCTTATTTCATTTTCTTATTTGGGAGTAATATCCTTGGGCCTTATTTAATAGCGCCGTCGATAGCCTCATCTCGTTGTGTGTGGACATTCATTACTATTGGGTGCTCAAAAGTTAGTTTTTCTTTAAGTTTTTGCAGATTACTTCGTCTCTTCGATGCTTGTTTTGTAAAGTTTCTTGTTTGTTACTTTTGAACTTATCTATTATGTTTGTATATTGTGATTCTCAATAATGTGTTGAGTGTCTTACCATATGAATTTTTCAGCTAATCTAAATTTTTTTTTTGATTAAGGTTTGCTGAAGAGTTTGTAAAGCAGGAATAACATGCATATATGCACTCTAAAACATTCGCCCAAATTTAGGATCATATATTGTCTAGTTTGTTGTTGAAATATTCTTAATGTCTTAATTTATATCGCTTTTATTGTTATTTGTATCAAAAAAAAAAACAATATGTGTCCTCTTTTATACAAAAATTCAAATCTACTGCTAAAAGTGTTTATTTTTAAGCAAATTATACTTAAAATACAGCCAGACATACCTAAATAACGTCAAAATGTTGAAAATTAATCATATATGTGTAAAATAGTCGAAATATGTTTAACAAAAAAAGTAATAGTACAAAAGCGTACAAGTTGGAATAGAAGCACACCATATTTTTTATTAAGTTCATCAAAATTAAATTTCCAGTGTTTAAAGCAGTTTATATGTAAATAACAATACACGTCGTATGTTTTTTGTGTAAATAGTGAATAGTACATATTGTGAAACTGGAAAAAATTTATGTGTAACATTAAAAGAATCTAACATTTACATATAAATGATTATGCATTTATGCGTATTCAAAATGCAAGAAAGGTTTTACCAATTATAGTAATGATTTAGTGCATTTCGTGGAGTCTTTATAATGAAAACAGTGTTTAAATAGTTTGTTTTTCGATATTCTGATCAAGTGTTTGGTGAATGTTTGCAATTTTATTGAAAAGGGCGTACATGAAATTTACTCTCACCAATGATTAAACATATTTGATTAAAAATTAAGCATATTGTGCTCAAAAATCAACAAAAGGTTTGAAAATATAGTTGTGTGATTTTAGGTCGAAAGTAGTCTGTAAAGTGTTGCCTACTATTATGGACGTAATTTTCAACAGAACTGTTTTAAAGTGAGATATATATATACATATACATACTTATGTATCTATGTTCTTCTTTTGTTTGTAGTTGAGTATATGGTATCCACATACCATAACATTTACCAAATAAATAAATAAAAGATATATAAAAACACATTCAGAATCGACTAAATTTGCTTGTTTTTGAGGCTTTAAAACTTATTCGGGTATGTTATGTATTTCATGTGAAATTAATTATTTCGGCGTTTCCAATAACATGTTTTTATAAAAACATACATATCAGAGAACAGAATTAGACCACTCGCATTTGCTAACAATTCATAAATTCGTTGCTGTTGCCATGGTTTTAGTCGACAACAATAACAAATATAATTGCTATGAAACAATTTATTGCGATTTGTTGATTGGTCTATATTTTTACAATGCCGATATAACACAATCAACGAAATGAAATTAATGAATCATGGATTGAATGAATGAATGAATGGATTTTATTTATCCATTTACTCAGTATTCGCTGATCTTTTGTATATCACTTTTAAATAAAAAGTTTATTTTAAGTGATTTTAATGGTTATAAATAAAAAATGCATTGTGAGGGAGGAAATTTTAGACAAAATATATGCCAATATTTACGGTGTTAAAAAAAGTAAAATTTGGAATATGTTAAATAGATCTGAAATGTATTTTAAATAACTGTTTCATATAAAATTTTACATAAAATACATTTCAAATCTATATCGTGCTAATCGAATACTAATGTAAGAGTTTTATACAAGCACAAAGTACAAAGACTACGTTGTGGTCAATCACAGTAAAAAGCATTCGCATCATTCACTGAGTATTCGTTGTTTTTCACAAGACCACTGAACATTTATATAAAACAAGCAATGCACACAATAAAATTCGCTGCACTCGTCTCATCTTTCGATTGTGCTATGCTTGTTTTTTTTTCAAATGTTGTGGATTGACAACAATATGCAGGTTTTTGTGATTGCATTCAAAACAACAAAATAAGACATTCAATCTGCTCTCTGATACATATTTCCCACAAAACTGCTACGGCAATTCTGCACGTTTTAATTTCAAAATATTCAATAACATATTAACGGTCTTATGTATAAGCAAAAACTGGCATGAAGTTAGCTACTAAGTCCTACCGTGATTTTTAATGTGAAGTTTCGTAAAAACTCTTCAAAATCATGTTAAATTTTGCCACTTCTGCTAACTTCATGCCAGTTTTTGCTTATAAATATTACCGTTAGAGTCTTACTTTAAGCATCAGAACTTTTTTAGCTTATTGCAAAAACTTCATAAGCAAGAACAAAATGCACGCAGACGTTGCTGAACCAAAAAACCAAACAAAACGTCCTACTATATCAAAGACTAACAGCCTTATGTATAACAAAAACTGGTAAGAAGCTATCATAACTGGGGAAATTGAACTAGGTGTTCACAAACAACGAATTAGAATTTTAGATCTTTCAAATTCTTGTTTTTACATATATATTGGTACCTACAATAGTATTAAATAGTGTTAAATAAAACCGCATATTTTGTTTTGTTGCAAATTGAATTTGCCAAATATTATTAAAGAAGACAAAAAGTAGTTAGATCTTCACAAAAATATAAATGTCAAAAAAGGCCAAGTTCTTATTCAAAATTTCGGCCATCAAAAGTAGTGAGATAGAATTATTTATCAAGTTCTTGTTTAGCCCATTATCTATCACAATATTATATTAATTTGTAGTCGTTAGTGTGTCATTTTATTTCTATGCAATCTGCATACTTGCCAATATTTTTACCGTTTTAATACAGAAGATAGTAGCGGACATATCTTTATTTCTTTATGTAGGGAAAAATGTTGTGAAGTAAGCAGGTTGCCTAGAAATTATATGAGACCTTGACGATTGCAATTGTGAGATTTTGGATAGAAACTTGATAAAAACCACATCCATACACATTCGCATTTTACTCCAACACTGAAATATTGAACGTTTCAATGTTTCACAAAGATCCAATAAGTATTTATGAGCCCTTAACTAACGCCGCTGATTTTGAATTTCTTGTTTTTGTTGGTGCATATTTCATAATTTACTTAAATTTGACTTTGAAAATATTTTTATATCCACTTTTTTATGATGAATAATATATTTTTCAATTATAATATTTTGACAAGAAACGAAAAAGACGTAGCGTTTTACAAAATTTAAAATATTTTTTTTTCGTTCCAACCGGAAACGAAAACTAAAATTCGTTTTATTTTACAAAATCAGGCTATGAAACACAGTTTTTTTTTTGCAAAACCAAAATTATTTTTTCAACATAATCTCCTTTTAACTCAATACACTTAGTCCACTTATTTCCATTTTTTGTATACCTTCCAAAAAATAGGATTTTTCGAGATCCTGAATATAGGTATTTCTTTGGTCAATAATTTCATCGTGCCAAATCACTTTCCAACGAGCCATTTCTTTAAGTTTGAAAAAACGAAGCAGTTACAAGGGGCTAAATCTGAAGAATAAGGCGCATGAGAGAGCAATTTGAAGACCAATTCATGGATTTTTTCCATGGAAACTGCAGATGCATTTGTGGTCGATTTTAAGCAAACGCGGCACAAATTTTCGGATGTAATGACTTCAATTGGCCGTCCAGATCGTTCAGTGTCATTTGTACTTGTGCGACCACAACGAAAGTCAATAAACCTCTTTTTACCATTGAAATCAATAGTGCAGAGTCCCCATGTTTTTATCGAGCTTTTCCTTGGTTTGATTGACGGTTTTTTTTTCGCAAAAAATAATGTTTAATGAGCACTCAAAATTTACTTTTTTCCAGTTTTGAACAGCTGTTAAACGCAAAGTATATGACGACACTTGCTCAAAATTCGACAGTAGTATACTAACAGGTGGCACTTGATGGGAACAGTGTTGCATTTCATATGACTATGAGAGAAGTTCGAAAACACATGGACTTATTGATCCGCTCTCGTATAAACAACCAGCGGGGCGAGTGCCGTCACTGCTTCCTGAACTAAATAAGAATTCATCGAAATTGCTTTACCATCAAGTGAGGACATTTTTGAATTTTTTATTTTTTTGCATTAAACGGTGTATTTAGCTTTACAAAACAGTATTCCGCCAACAATTCAATTTTGATTTTTTTTATTGCTTGACTGGTTTTTGAAATAAACAATTCAATTACTGCTAATTTTATAGCACGTGGATACCACCCAATTATGGTTTTAACCAGACTTTTCCTGAATAGTGAGAACATTTTTGAACACTAAAAAGTTAAAAAAAACAATTTTTTGAATGTTAGGTAATTTATATTAGAGATAAAGATATTTCCGGTAAAACTTTTTGATTTTGACAATAAGAATGTAATACGTATATTATTAAAGTGTTCCTTATCGAATATAAAACTGGTATTGAGAACACAAATTCCAAATGTAAATCTTAAGCTCAATATTACCTCATTTAGGACCACATGCAACTTTATTAAAATGCAGATTTTTCTATTTTTTTATTTATATCCCACTGTGTGTCATCTGCTTAAACTGGCTCCACACGAAATCTATATAACATCTGACTTGTCAACTACATGACTGATATGTAATTCTCGTATATGTCTGTATGTCCAAATCACCAATTTACAAACAATTTATAATTTTCGCTATCAAACGTTTTTAAAAGTTTAGTTACATGTGACGTAACTTCTTTCTTTATATTTTTGTCAGCAGCTACATCAGATATCAGATCCAAATAGAACGCATTGTCATTGAAATTTTGTCATATGAGGTTGGCCACCTGGAAAATGTATATAGACATGTCTTATCAAAGCTTTAAGGCTCAACTATAATATGAATATGCCAGCTTATGTAGGTATGCGGTTACATATAAAACGTATGGGGCAAACTATAATGTACTCAATGAAACTTTTCGTCAAGTTTCGTCAAAAGTCATTCGCTTAAGCAAAGTATAAAACTGAAACACTGTTTTTTTAACTCATTTCTTTGAAATATTTTTTTATTATTTCTTATTTTAAAATCAGAAAATAAAGCAAAACGTTTATTTTCATGTATATTCATTGTTGTACTTTTTAATAGGAAAAAAAAAGAAAATAAGCAATAAAGTGGTGGATATAAATTATTATATGTACGTGCATTTTTAATAGATTAGGACATTCCAACAAGTTAATTTGATTGCATTGCATTCATTTAGGAGTTATAAGAAGAAACAAAATTATGAAAAATACTTAGATGTACAGATATGACTAAAGAATACTTAAGTGTATGTTAGTACATTGTGGCCACCTAACATCTGAATTGTTTAAGCATATGTCAGGCTTATCGTTCAGTTCTAAAATTAGCTTAAGCTAGCTTATTCATATTATAATTGGGCCTTTAAAGCTTTGCTAAAAGTCAGAAGTCAGAACGCGTTCCATTATAATTTTACAAGGCATCTTTCATCAGATGTTCAGTCATCCCTATAGTCACCGTAATTGCTTCTGAGGTTGCGATCAGATTTGTGTGTGCTCGGCCTTCGAGTATTTTCTATTATCAAGTGCAAATGTTTTTAATAAGAGACATTTGTATTTCCCCCAGTTTAAAGTCTAAGTTTAATTTTTCTTCTCTTCCTTAGAAACTCATATTAATTAAAAAAAAATATTTCATTCAATAAGAATTGAAATGACGGAACTTAGTGAGGCTAAAAATTATTTCTGGTTTTTAATAAGATTTATACTCGTGGATATCTTTAAAAACTCTACGACTGACTCTTCGAAACTTTTAGTTCCTATCTAAAGGTAGAGATCACTTGCAGCTTCCGAAGAAAGCTCCTAACCGTGACATGCAGACAAAGAAAATTCATGTAAAATTCATGTCATATGAAACCCGCTTTAATAATTTAGTCTTAAAAAAACACATGTACTTTGATTTGGTTTCTGTTAATGAAAATTACCAATGGAGACGTCTATCCCAAAAGTCTAAAAATAAAAATAGTTATCACAGTTCACAAAACTAGCCCGTTATCGCAAATTTTACACTAGTGATAAAGTGAACTACCACTTATAACTCATTTTACAATTTTTGCAAGATCGAAATCCATTTAAGACTTATTGTTTCTAGGTTATTTTTAGAATCATGCTATATAATATTTTTATATCATTTCCACACAAAAAACACTTTGGTTTACAGATCCTTATTCCAACTGTGCAACAGCTTTTCATTTGGCTGGACTAGGCCTAAGTTCTGGTGATTATTTGGGAGCACGTGGTGTGAGTTCATTAGGTGAGTTGCATCCCGCAGCAGCTGCAGCAGCCAATTCTTTGGCGAGCACTGATTTTCATTTTAGTATTGATAATGCCAGGCTTAGTTCGTCACGCACTGGGAGCATACGAGCAAGTATTAACCGCAAAAGGGCACTCTCATCTTCTCCTTACTCAGATTCATTCGATATTAACTCCATGATACGATTTTCCCCTAATTCACTGGCAACTATAATGAATGGTTCTCGAGCCAATAGCGCAGCTAGTGGTTCATATGGTCATTTGTCAGCTGGTACCATGAGTCCAATTCACAGTGCCATGTCACCACACTTGCAGCAATTACAAGCTCATTTGCTAAGAGCTAGTGCTGGACTGTTGCATCCACTTCCCACACATCAAGCAGCGGCTGCTAACATGCTCTCTATGGGTCATGTACATACTTTACAATCAGCTGTTGCTGCTGCAGCTGCCTACAATGCGGCATCAGCTGCCAGTGGTAGTACTGGCAACGCAAAGGCTAACAGTTTACCATTTCATCCTCCGTTAAATGGTCACACCAGCACTCATGCTGCTAATGTTGTGAACAGCAATCAAACCAACATCATAAATAGTACAACTAAGCAAATGGTGAGGAACGTCCACCCATGACACTTGCTTTTTTCGACTTTTCCTAATCAAAAATTGAAAGAGTGATATAGTAAATCATACAAAGAATAAATATTTCACTTCGGGTGCGTTTTGTGTTATTCTTTTCTGTAGCAAAAAAAAAATGACTTTTCTTGTGAAAGGAAGGAATCAGGCGTTTTAAAAAGTAAAAGAAGAAGAAAGTCAGAAGAAGAATTTGTTGTACAAATAAAATTTTCTTTCACTAAAATAATAGGCTTTTCATCTTCCATTATTATTTAATTGGCGAAAATACATCACTGCCTTAAAAGTTCTTAATTAAAGTTAATTCTAGCTTTTAACAAAAAAAGTATATTTTTTCATACGCCAACAAACTAATATACATTTAGGCTGTTTTTTACTGCCATTTAATGTTGAATTATATTTTTAATAGATTTGTCAGTAATAAAACGGAGTGAAAAAGGAAAAACAAACCTCATAATGAAGACAGCTGATTCGTAACAGAAAAGAACGTAAATATTAATTCTGTGTTAACTCACAACATATCGATCAGGTACCCCCAGATCTACAACAAATATTACATTATTGATATAGTTTATTATTAGACTTCTCAATTTCGGGTGGTATTGTCAGAGTATGTGTCTCTTGAGTGGAGTCTAAAAATAAAAATAGACTGCATACTTGTGAGCATTTTGAGCATATGAGCACACCTTCGGTTTTGTATGCACACACAAAGTTTGATATTTGAAATAGCATTAAAGCACTAGTTACCTGAGCTAGTGTTACCATCTGATAATACAGCCTTTTCTCGTAATAATAGCTCATTTATGCTGACACCGCATTAAGTTGTTTTCACCGAAATCAAGTTGAAATTAAGTAATTTCCCATACTTAATTATATGTATTTTCAAATTAACTCGTTGAATTAACTTTCGACAAAGTCAATAAAAAGTTAAAACGAACAACGATGTTTTTGTATAAAACCCCATTTTTTGTAATCACGAGAAGTAACAAAAACATTAAAGTATCAATTTGGCTAGAAATAAAATTTTTATAATATTATTACAAAGACTTTATTCAACTGAAAAAATACTTATTTAGTACCACTATGAACACTTCTGATTTCGTTTTTAAATTTATTCAGTTCGCGGCATCCTGAACGCGAAATAAGTCCTCAAGTTTTCAATGGCACCTAATACTATTTTATAAGAAAACATTGAGTTTATAAAAGAAAATATCAAATATGAACTCTTCTATAAAATTTAAGAAAGTCGAGAAAAACAAGTGTCACAAGGGCTTAATTGAAGTTTTTAAAATTTTGTTTATATTGATTTTAGCATTATGAAGAAATATGTACGGATCGATCTAAAGGAGAACAACCTTCGTCCACCTCTCACAATGATATTACTCAACAGGAAGCCGATAGTGCTTCGGCCAACTGTGCAGCTTCAAGAAGACAGCATCGAGCTAATAAAAATTCGACTAATAATTCTACCGCTATCTCAACAACAACTCATTACCAGCTCAACGAAAGCAACAGCAGCATCAATAATAACCAGGTGCAATGTGGAACACCAACAACAACTACACCACATAATGATTATGATTGCGCCACTGTCGATACAACTGATATAAAAGATGAACCAGGAGATTTTATAGAGACTAATTGTCATTGGCAAGATTGTGGCATTGAATTCATAACGCAGGATGAATTAGTTAAGCATATAAATAACGATCATATACAAAACAACAAGAAGGCATTCGTTTGCCGTTGGGAAGATTGTTCCAGAGGTGAAAAGCCTTTCAAAGCTCAATATATGCTTGTCGTGCACATGCGTCGGCATACTGGAGAAAAACCACACAAATGCACTGTTAGTAAATTATTTTATTACGCAGTGGGTCCATAGAGCAGTCAGACAACCCTTAAAAATATTTTGATCTTAAAATTTTACAGCCTTATTTATAAAGCTTATTAAGGCTTTAAAAAGGTATTTTAGAAAAAAATTTCATACAAATTTTTCTTAAAACGTCCTTATAAAGCCTTAATTATTTTTATAAATAAGGCAGTTACATTTTAAACAAAGCTTTAAGATCTTTAACTTTTATTCTTTTTTGTTTCCCTTTCTTTGTTTGAATTGAACAAAAAACGTTTCAAGTGTGAAATACTTGTCAAAGCATGATATAAATATAGAAGGTACTTCCATTCTCTCATTTTTTCTTGACATTCACCTTCTGACAACTATGAGTATTCTGAAGTTTCCGTTAAAATCGTGCTACCGTATTAATTTAATATTTCCCCCTCTGTTTCCTGTTTGTTTGAAAATTATTTCAAAATTGGTTTTATAAAATAAAGAATGTATATATTAAACAATTAGTGCATAAATTCTGTTCAACGATTGTATCGTCTTGTCTATGGACGAATGAAAGCCACAGTTGTGATTCTTTAAAACATTATTTATTGTCTATGCTAGAAGGTTCGTGTATTTGCTTTATTATTTTTTTTTCTAGACATATACCCAACACATATTTTTTCAGATATTTTTCAAACTATTGTATAATACATTAATTAATTTTTTTTGTTTTAAAAACATAGTAATAATATTTTTATTTTTCATAACCAAAAACAACAACCATTTTTGAATAAAATAATTTAGAGAATTGAGAAGCAAGAACTCAAAAGTATTTTCAAACAAAAACGTCCTAAGAGCATAAGTAAAAATATGAGTGCAGCATTTTTAAATTCCCTTCATTTCCTGGCGTTCGTCAAAAGTGCCTAAAAGCTTATAATATCTGTGAAATAGTCTTGCCAAAAGATCTTCTTCAATATTCTAGAAAATGATGTTACAATCAACAAGAAACGAATTATGTAGATTAAAGAAAATGCAATATCAATCAATATTTGTTAAACTTAATGAAACTTCATTGTCAATTAATCAAAAACATCAATAAATTTCGTTTCTCAATGCCAAATTTAGATGAAAATATACTTAAAAGATTTGTATTACGCAGAAAACATAAAAATATGAGATAAGTTATTATATAACCACTTTTAAATCTTCACATATGTGTAGTTATCTGTACCATTTTAATTTTTCGCAAATTTTTGTTAAGAGAATTACACATTTTAGTAAAAAAAATTCTAGGGGAAGTCTTAAATTGTTTGCTATATGGGAATATTTTTCTTTATTTCTCTCAAAAACTTCAAACATATCTATTTTTAAAAACAAAGAGAGAATGGAAGGAAGTACCTTCTATATTTATATCATGTGTCAAAGAGCTAATCATACAACACCTCTGTTCGTTAGCAATTAGACCTGGGTAATTTATTTTTCATATATGTATATGATTGGAAGATTCAGAAAGTGTCTAAAAACAAGCTACATATAAACGAGTGAAGAAGTCAGAAAAACTGATGTAAAAAACTGGTAGCATGCAATAACATCCATGGAAATAACTTTTTAGAAAAAAAATAATAAATAATATGGAATTTTTTTATTTCCTTTATTGATAATTATATTAGAATTTTTATGGCATTTAAAGATTTTTGCCTCTCGATATGTCGAATAGTTGCTTCGCTGAAGAAATATTTTTAGCTTTGGCGGCGTTTGGCCGGACATAAGAGTTTTCTTCTCTCGGTATGGAGAATGAGTAAAGATTTTCTGTCTTGCCACCCTTCGGCCGGACGTACGGAGTTTTTCTTCTCGGTATGGAGAATACTGGCTTCCCTGAGTAAAGATTTTCTGTCTTGCCGCCCTTCGGCCGGACTTACGGAGTTTTTCTTCTCGGTATGGAGAATAGTGGCTTCCCTGAGTAAAGATTTTCTGCCATTGGCTGGATATGAAGGTATTATTCTCTTGGTACATATGTCAAATAGTTGGTTGGATTTTAAGGATTTTCTACTTTCGGTATATCGAATTGTGGCTTCTATTTTTAAATATGTCTATGGGCGTTATTTTTTTATTTGTGATGCACATTATTTTCAGTCTGAAAAGGAAATAAAGTCCATGAACATTATTTGCATGGGCGCTATTGTATGTAAGCAAAAAAAACTACAGAGGAAAAAAATTGCAAATATTACAAAAAATTAAAAACACACGTATTATAGTTTTTTATGTCCATTCTTCAACACCACTCATGGGAGGGTCACACATATTTAAAAAATGATTCTTCTTCTGAAATTTTTTTGTTATGGTTCCCTGGGAAATAAATGTTTTTCAAGTCTATTCTTCATAGCCTTTCATTTGATACCCATATTAAAATGTTTCCTTTACAAAGTAAATATAACATAATTTAAACATTTATAAATTTTTTAAAAATTTTTTTTTTTAAATAACGTGATTTTTGCCTCATACCCGTAATTCAACTCGATTCACCATTTTCTATAATTAAAAAACCAAAGTTGAAAGGTGGCATCTAATAATTAATGCCTTTACCAGTTTTAACATAATCAAATAAATTATTATAGGAATAGGCAAATGCGAAAAATACATTAGCTGCGTTCGAAAACTCAAAAGCTTGGAAAATGATTACTATTGAATGAAGACCGAAAAATTACAGCTCATTGACTGAGAAAATAGGCAAATTTTTTGTCAATAAAATCCAGTAAAACGAAACCATATGTTTGTAAATGCAAGCAAAAAAAAAGCGAAAGCAAACAAAATTTTTTCGTTTTCGACGAAATTTTCATCTATAGTATTTAAGTTTTATGGCAGCCAGAAATATACTCGGATATGTTCTGTATTCCGCGTGAAATTAAGGATTGCGGAATTGTCATAGAATTTTTAAATAACAATATTATGGCAATTCCGAACGAATTAATTTCACGCGGAACACAAAACATACTTGATTGTTTTTAAATGTGAATAAAGTGAATAGATAATTATTATAGTGAAATTTGTGCGTATTTGCTTATTTTTTGCATGTATGTGTGTATATTTTATTAGTGCCAGAATTATTAGCAATCATCTGTTGTATATATTTTACTGGGTTTTAAAATTTTTTTGCGTACTTATATATGCAAAAATGTTCATTGAGAGTAATTCGCTTATATTACTCAGTATTTACTCAGTTACTGGATTTTAAAGAAAAAGTATATGAACACACCTATTTTATATATATATATATATATATATATATATATATATATATATATATATATATATATATATATCCATATTTTTTATTTAAAAGTATTTACCTAAACATAATGTCGCATATAGGCATTACGAGCACTCCTTGCCTTACGTGTTCCTCCTTTCGGAGCATACTCAAATAGCCTGACATATCAAATATTTAAAATCAGTTTCCAAAATAACCAGGTAAAATGCCATCAGTTTACCCAAAATTTTAGTTGATCTGAATTTCTTTCTAAAAGTAATTCTTTCAGATACTGTTTAAGCTCATTTGGAATAAAATCAGAGCTTGGAACCTCTGTCATACTTGTATTGCAATTTGATAGTTGTTCATGTCAATACCAAATAGAAGAGTCGTTACCTTTTTCTGGTGCTTTTTTAAGAAACCTTGAATCGAGATAAAGTTGTCCCCCATTGGATATGTTCTGTACGAATGTCGTTGCTTATTTTCAGCATTTACAAACGTGGAGTATATTCACTTGAACCTAGGGTCCAATATGGTGACTATTGAGAGTAGTGATGACAGATTTCTTTTTTTTTTTCATCAATAATAGCTAAATGTATACAAAAGGGTGGATAAAATCTAGATTAACAATGGCTAAGAGAGATTGGATAAAAAAATCATGAGAAATTTATATTTCTTACAGCAAATCGGGAAGATTTTTTAAATTAAATACAAACAATTATAATAAATAAAAGTAATAAATCAAATAATTTTTTTCAGGTACTCAAGAAGCAAACAAAAAACTAAATGCAAAAATAGATAAGTATATATTTGTGTACATCTGTAGGTACTTTTTTAATTGACAAATGAGATCATCATCATCAACAACAGCATTGTTGTTTTTGTCATAGCTATCGTTTGTGCCTATAAATTTTAATCAGAAATTTCATAGTCGTGGGAACAACTTCAGAGTTTTTCAATCTAAACCTATTCTGTCTATTTTCTATTTTTAAAACTTTTAAAAATTTCAACTTTAATTTCTATTTTATTTTCACTTTTACAAAACAAACATGACACCTGTTTTATCTATATCATTAGCTACACGTGTCAACTTACAACCACATTACACGATTATAAGAAAGGAGTAGCAAATTTTATTGTTACTAATTCAGCTATCTCTTTCATATGTATTATGGTGTTAACTGAACATTTTGTAACTAATAATGCATAATATATTTCATGTATGGAAAAATTGCTAAAAAAAAATAGCTACATTAAAATGAAAGTGGCTAAAAAAATGGCTTACAGGTCGATTACCTTTTTTTTGGCTGAAGGGCATAAAAATTACTAAATTTAGCCAGAAAATTGCTAAATTCGCATCACTGATTAATTTGAAATATATCTCAAAAGAGGTCTTGGGAGTTGTAAGGTTTGTAATTTTTCAGACTAAATTAAAAATAGGAATGACTAAGGTATGGACGTCAAATACCTTAAACCACTTATATCTTCAGTTGCTTTTTTAAAAGCATGAAGAGGAACAATTAGGTAGTGTATAAGATGAGAATTTGTTATCATCTCTGGAGTATTCTTATTTGTGTGGCTTTTTGTAGCTGTGATTGAATACACAATCCAAAATCGCTTTAACATGTCAAATCCTGAGTTCCATTTAGTGCTGAGATTTTGTGTTAATGTTCGTACTTCCCTTTCACACGCATAGAATTAACCAAGTGTTTAAAAATTTTACAATACTTTTGACATGATCGCAAGGTATTAAGCATTCGGGAATTTCCCTTAATATCCCATTAACTACACGGTTTAATAAAAACTTTTCACAACAATTTGATCGACCTTATGCACTAGTAAAAAGTTAAAATTAAAAAATTATTATTATATGCGTTATATACTTGACTATTTGCAGTCGGTGCTAAGAAGGTAGAATCTATCTTATTAGTCGATAACCTTCATAACACTGGCAACAAATAGTTGAGTAGTTCACGCACATACTAACACTTATTTTATTTTTAAATTTTAGTGTATAAAGTCGGTTAAATTTTTTGAGTTTTTATTTCTTAGTGAATAATTAAAAATTACTTTATATGGGAGGGAGCCTTTCCCCGCTCATACGCTACCACTTTTCTGCTCGATTTCGAGCATTAACTACCAAGTTTGTAAATGCTCATTGATATAGTATTATCAACATGCAATAATTAGTGTTTATTTTGTATGGGAGGTAGCACCCCGTAAGGATCTACTACCCTTAAACCCCAACTTTTCCACTGGAGTAATTCTCACAAGGTTTGAAGGCTCTCAATGATATAGTATTCCATATGTGCAATAATAATTACTTTGTTTGAACGGGGTGGGGGGGGGGTACTCCTACCCGATACCCCTGCTCATATTGCATATTGATGAAAATGGGAACAACTGTAGTTAAACCCTATACTCAGTTCGGAGATTTTGGTGACCCATTTTTTTGTCCTCAAAAAATTTAGAAAATTAGTGCGTCCTCAAAAAATGGTGTCATCAGTTTTTTGGCAACAGCTAACTCAGACTTGGTGATTACTCTAAGCCAGTGATTTTTAACCGGTGGGTCGCGGTCTCTTAGTCAAAATTTAGGAGTAAAAACGTTAAGAGTTTCTAAAAATCATTTTGGGGTTGCGGCTTGAAAACCGCTTATGTCAAAAAATAGTTCCTTCGTGCACTTTTATTCAAAAATTAAGAAAAAAACAATTTTCTACTTTTTTCAGAATAACTTCTAGGGATTCCGAATTTCTTGTCTACCATATTTGGAAAAGTTGCAGCTTCGGTAAAGTTGGAAAAATTTTGTGAACATATAAATGTAATCTGAATGTGTCTAGACACCATAAATACCTCATTAAGACCACTTTGTACCTTAAAAATTTTCGTTTTTATTAGTTAGACTATTGTGGAATTTTTTGTGTTGCACACTTAAGTATTTTTAACCGACTTAAAAAAAGGAGGAGGTTCTTAACTCGTTTCTATTTTTTGGGCAGTGTTAGGAGTACTTCATAACTCGGCTGATATTAGACAGATTGTGAAAATTTTTTGTCGTCTAATGTGATATAGCTTCCTATTGATCCTATTGCAAAAAAACTTGGCGTGGACACTCCCACAATTATTTGAATTTTTAATTTTGTACTTATTTGATTACTGCGAAACCTAGCAAACACCTTGTGTTCTTGTAATTACACAATTTTAAAGTTGAAAAAAAGGGCAGGGCTACTGAGCTCAAAAATAGACACAACCTTCGATTTAAAAAAGGGGCGGAGTCACGCTCACTAAAATTTAATATTTTATTTTAAGTGGTTCTACTGTACTGATTTTTACAAAACATAACCACACACCTTGAGCTCTGAAAAACACAAAATCTTGCATTTAACAAATGGGTAGATGCACGCCCATTAAATTTAATTTTATATCCCATAAATTTTTTTCGAAAATGTTCATCATTCAGATCGTTGCATCGAAGTCGATTTTTTTTACAGAATTATTTATTTTAATTTTGTTAACTAGCCTTACATATTGGACCTACACAACGGTAGCTAGAGCAATTCTACTCTACGGAATACTTGTATGGTGGAGGGCAACTGAGACCAAAACATACCAAAAAAAAGTTAGAAAAACCCAGAGAATGGCAGAACTCTGTATTACTGGAGCTCTGAAAAGTCCACCTACTGCAGCTTTAGATGTTACGTTGGATCTTAAACCAATAAAACTAACTGCTCTGAACGCGGCATGCAAGTCCGTGATCCGACCCAGGACAACTGGACAGATGTCGTACAAACCATATGGTCACGGTAAATTGCTGGAAGACATAGAGTGTAGCTGGGACTACATCATTCCAGGAATTAACTTTCTTGCAAAACCACATATCACTATAAGAGAAGAGTGCTATCTCGAAGGTAGGTCCGCTCAGTATAGCGGAATCATATAAACTTCCTGATTACTGTAGTATATTCCAGGCAGAAATCTATGCAGCCAATATGGCTGCAGAATTAGATTTCACCCCTTAAACCATGAATGCGCGTGTGAATATATATATAGACAGTCAAGCAGCAATTAAGGCAATTTCAGTAGACTGTAACTACTCCTCGGTTGTGCTCATGTGTAGGAATGCTCTAAATAGATTATGTGCTGGCAGACAAGTACATGTTTGTTGGGTACGAGGACACATGGGGATTGAGGGAAATGAAATGGCGGATACAGTAGCCAAATGGGGAATCCAATTACCTGTGGAAGAAACGGTAGATGTCCGGAAACCAGTTCAATACTTGAAATGGATCATAGACTCTAAGATGAGGGGAGAAGCGGAAGAGAGTTGGCGTGCGACGAAAACTTGCAAGTCTTCTAAAATCATGTGGAGTTCCTATAATCCTAAATCGACTTAATTCCTTTTATCACTAACCAGAAGCGACTGTAGACTTCTAGTTGGGGTATTAACTGGATACTGTTGGACGGCTTCGTATGCCGTCAAAACATGACAAGTACTTGACGGAACCTGCCGGAAATGCAAGGAACCAGGGGTAATTGAGATAGTAGAACATTTACTGTGCCACTGTCCAGCTTTAAACCGCACCAGATATAACTGTCTTGGCGGTCACACTTTTCGTAGTCTTGATCTTGTATCGGGAGTGGAAATGCGTAGGCTGCTAAGGTTTGTTAAATCTGTGTGGGAGTCATTCGATACAGGCGCCACGAACTGAGCCGCCATACTTACAGGTTTATTGTCAATTGTTGGTATCGCTAAGGATCAATCCTGGTGTATACGAGGTCTTTGACCACCCAGACTAACCTAACCTTCAATAGAGTAGCTTGTGTTTAAACTTAAGGGGTATCGAATTTAAACTCTCTAGTTCAAATTCTAGCTTTAAATATTATGGCTGTTACCCCCACTCGCCGTCACTTTCTTAAACTCAAGATTTTGTTATGAGCAGCGCTCAATTATCATCACCCTCTCTTTAAGATGATAGTTTTAAGTTATAGTTTCAGTTAAAAGCTTCAGTACAATATAAGCGTGGCCCCAGCCACTCCTGGTTTAAATATTTGTCTTTTTTGATTTTTCTAGTTGGTTTCTTATCTTGACCCACTGGCGTATCAAATTGCAGCTCTCTAGCGCAAATTAAATTATTTTATTTTTATGTCGTATTCCTGCCCACTTTTTTAAAAGAAAAAATTTTTTAGTCGGTGCCAATCATTCGTGTCAAGTTTCGATGGAAACGGACAATAATATCTACATAAGTAGTATAAATCTGCTGATCCGAAGTACATGAAAGAACAGACTTAAATTTTATTGTCATGGTAACGCCCACTTTTTTAAAGAAAAGACTATAAAGCCTTTCATTGTTAAAACATTATTATTATTAAAACATTATGCCAAATTTCAATAAAACTGCTTACGCCAACGATTTAAATTTCGTGTTTTAGCTATAAGCTTAATGGGCGTAGCCCTGCCCTTGTGGCTATATTTTCTGGCTCTAAGATTTTTCTAGTTAGTTTCTAGCTTAGAAATACTTGTCTATCAAATTTCACCTCATTAGCGAAAATTTAAATTTTTTATTCTTATTTGCGTAATCAAGCCCAATTTTTCAAACTCAAGATTTTCTTTGGCGAGCGTTTATCTCTTCTGTTGAGTTTTGCTGGGAACGTATAATAATGAATACATAATTAGTATATTTAAAAGTGCTGATCGGAAGTACATACATGAAATACGAATGCAAATTTTGTGGGTTTTTAATTCCCATTTTGTTTAAAGAAAATTTATAACCTTGTATTATTGCAACATGTAACCCAAAATACAATAAAATCGCTTGAGTTAAACGCATTGGATTTTTTTTAATTCTGAGCTATGTGGACAGCGGGTCTACGTCCTTGGCTATAATTTTCAGGTTATCAAATTTGTTTAGCTAGTTCCTAATCTAGAGCTACTTCCTTATCAAATTTCCGCTAACTAGCGCAAATTTTAATTATATTTTCGAATGGGCGTGATACTGCTCACCGTTTCAATCTGAAGATTTTCTTTGGCCAGTAGTTATCTTTCTTGTCGAGTTTCGTTGGAAACAGATAGTAATAAATTTATAAATATGTAGTATATTCAAATGTGTATGAGATAGTAGGCTTAAAGTGTGTGGGCGTGTTAACGCCCCCTTTTTTCAACGTAAGTTTAAAGCCTTGTCATATTGAAACATGTATGCCAAATTTCAATAAAATCGCTTCAGTTAAAGGCCTTAGATTTGTGTTTTAAATTCTGAGCCTTATGGGAGCAGCACCGCCCACCTTGGTAAAATGTTTGAGTTTTCAGATGATTCTAGTAACTTTCTAATCTATAACTACTCGTTTATCAAAATTCAGCTCAATAGCGAAAATTTTCATTTTTATTCGTATGGGTGAGTTTCCGCCCACTTTTTTTAATCCAAAATTTTCTTTGGCTAGTGCTTATCTTTCCTGTTTAGTTTCGTTGGAAACGGATAATAGTAGTTACATAAATAGTACATTTAAATATGCTGACCGGAAGTACATGAAATAGGAGGATTAAATTGAATGGGCGTGTTAACGCCCACTTTTTTTATTAAAATGTATAGCCTTGTATTATTGTAACATGTGTGCCAAATTTCAATAAAACTGCTTAAGTTAAACCCTTAAGATATGTGTTTTTAATTCTGAGCTTTATGGGCGTAGCCCTGGACCCTTGATAAAATCTTAGGGTTTTCAGATTTTTCTAGGTGATAACTCACATAGCTCTATTTGTGTACCAATTTTCAGCTCACTAGCACAAAGTTTAATTTTTATTGGCGTAGCCCGCGCCTACGGTTAAAATTTTCGGGTTTTCAGATTTTTCTAGTTCATTGCTCACCTAGATCTACTCGTATAACAAATTTCAGCTTTCTAGCTATAGCGGAAGTGCTTCATCAATTTTATGAGAGTGTCAGTGGTCAGTGGTCACGTGGAGTATGTCTTAAAATATGCACTTTTTGCACCTCCATATCTCCAGAACCTTCCATTGTAAGACTTTCAATCTTTGCGTATGAGATAACATGAATCTATTCTAATTATGTTTTTTTATTTTACAATTGCGGGAAACAAAGTTATGAGGGAGGTAAAAAGAGCTCGATTGGCTTCCTGTAAATACACACACTGCGTGCATTGGCAGGAACTTGGCCTGCCTAGATAAATACGATTTGTTCATTTGATTTATTATAAATAATAAATTATATATGATTATATGTTTATTATATTAGCATTAAAAATTTTAAAATATATTGCTTATTATATTAGGCTTGTTCATTTACCAAAATTTTTTAAGAATTTGTAAAATTTGTTACTGGAAACTGTTCATTAACTAACTACAAATTTTTGAAAGGAGAAAGCGTCAAAAGAAGGAAAAAATTGTGAGACAAACAAATTATTTCTATCAAAATTTTTACTTGCAAGAATTAACCAAATAGCTGTAGTGTTTTGTTTTCAAATTAAAAAAAAATATCTTAAAACGAAAGCAAAATGTTTGCATTTCTTTAAAAAAACAGTTTGAGTCCGATCACAGGGGAGATGTGTAAACATATAGTAATGAAAATTGTTTTTTAAGTTGGAAGTACTTATGCTTTGAGTATATTTTATTTTTAATTAATCAATTAAAAGTATTAAAAAACTCAATATTGTAAGGACATAGGAATTTGCTGGTTTTTTGTTTGTTTTATTTAACTTACGTGGTTAGTAAATGGTCACACTGTAGTATATACATATGTACTGCATTAAAAATTGCAGTAAGCAGTAAATTTACTGATTACTAAAAAAATTAAGTAAATTTTTACTGATAATGAAATTTAATTTGCATTACCAGTAAAATCGTATAAAATTAAATTCATAATAAAATTGTAGTAAGTGGCAAAGTTTTATTCATTCAAGTTTTAAAATTTTTGTATGAAAAAAATTTAGCCACTTGCTATAAATTCATTATGAATACAGGCATTACTGATTACTGAAAATTCAATACACCTCATCATATAATAAATCATTTAGGCACTTTATAAAAATTAAAAAAAAAAACTATTTTAGTAATCAGTAAAAATTTACTGGTTAAAAAATTATTTTTACTAAAATTTTAGTAGTACTGCAAATTGCCCATCTATGATAAATGCCTTAAGTATAAATAGTTAATATTGCCCAGCCAAAATCACGGTAATTCAGGAAAAGTTGCAAAATTCCAAAAAAGAATTGAATTGAATCGTGTATGGGTTGCTTTATTGATAATAATGCGAAAAAAATAACATATTACTCTGTTGTATTTTTTTTTGGTACTTTTTTTATTAAAAATTGCAAAAAATTTAATGTTTGTAAAAATTGCCAAGAAAAAAAGTAAAAATATAATAAAAGTGGCTAAAAAATCTACTTTCCTTCTGAAATGTCTAAATTGGCATCACTGGACTTATTTATTTTGATTTCACGCTAGTGTTTTTCGCACCTTTGAATTCAAAGATATATACTGAACGATTTCGGTCACTACTGCTGCCGCAACTCTCTAAATTATCCTCTTCCCAGACATCATCGCCGTGTTCTTCCTCGCTGTCTTAGTTTTTCTCATATTTCTCTTTCTCTTCCTTAAATGCAGGAATTGCATTCCCTGTGTCCCAGGGAACATTTTTATCAAATACAATTCTCAGCGAATCCCTTCCACAATCTTTGCAATACAACTTCATCGATAAAAGCATATTCAGAAATCGCTTGCAAAAATTAAAATCATTATTTAGAGCTTAAACCGCACTTATGGTGTTATACCAAGCTTTTAAGTAAATCGTTTGTTTTCTTTATTCAAGCTGATATATTTTCGGAATAAAAATATTTTTGAGCAGTATATTTCTTTCGCAATCCATCGACTATGAGTGATGGTGGTCTAAAATTATAATTTGAAATATCTTCACCAAGGAACAATAAAACAACCTCAAGAAACTCTTTACAGTCTTCTCTGGGTTGTTTTTCCTTCAGTTGAGCTAAAAAAACGTCTTCATCTGCACTTGAACTTCAATTGGTATTTTTTTTCAGCAACCGTATTATCTTCTAAGGGGGGAAAATCTAATGAAATAGCTTGAACGCGGTCAGTGATTTTCCACTTAAGCAAAAGCCTGTCATAAGGAATGTTGGTGGGAAAATATTAAGTTTTATCCCTCTAGGAGTAACTCAGCGACAGTTGTAAAACTTTTTGTGGATTTTGACCCCGATGATAACCCATTTATCCCCATCTTATCCTCATAACTTTTTGGGTCATGAATTTTTTTCCAAACCTTACAAAATTAGGGGTCCTAGCGTATCCAAATCTTGTTGCTAACGATTTCTATATAACACTATTCCACCCCTAATGAACGTAAGCATATTTCGTTATTTGTTCTTAAATCTTTTATAATATAAATTATGTATACATATTGAAGTCTATTTAAATTTATGGTTTTCCTGACGGCTTTATTAATTCACAATATTTATATATATTGGGCCTTTTTACGACAGACGCACTTATGATTCGACTTGTTGTGCAGCATTTTTCTGGAATGTGGTACAAGCTGCCGAAGTCGAATTTAAAAAATCGTCAACTGTAATAAAGCTGATTGTTGAGGGTTCTTATATTTAACTATTTTTTATTATTTTAAGTTCGAAGGATGTTGTAAAGCGTATTCTCGATTGGAAAATCTAAAAACTCATTTACGGTCTCACACTGGTGAAAAACCATACACTTGTGAATATCCTGGATGCAGTAAGGCCTTTAGTAATGCTAGTGATAGGGCTAAACACCAAAATCGTACTCACAGTAATGAGGTAAAGTGAAATGTTTTATCACCTAAATCAAAATGTCAATGATACCTTTTTCTTGCAGAAACCATACGTTTGCAAAGCACCTGGATGTATTAAGCGTTATACGGATCCTAGTTCATTAAGAAAACATGTTAAGACTGTTCATGGTGCTGAATTTTATGCCAACAAGAAGCACAAAGGCTCAATTTATGACAACAATCAGTCGGGTGGCAGTGCTGGCAATAATGTAGACAAAGTCGACTCAGCTGATGACTACCGTTCAAACAAAGCCACAAGTTTGTCAAGTCCAAGTATTAAATTTGAATCAGAAGCCAATTCACCTCCCCAGTTGCCTGTGCATAGTCCAACAATCTCGCAAAACGGTGGTAATCAAACTGCTCACAACCAACTGCAATTTAAGTCCAATAAAACACTACAAATAGGAGCTGTGAGTGAAATGGCTGATGTTATATCAGCGTATAATAACCACGATGATTACGGGAACATGGTAACAAATGAAAATGAGATTTGGACTTACGATGATGACATAGATGCATCCGACTTGCCTATTGTACTTCGGGCCATGGTCAGTATTAGTAATAGTCCGAATAATAGTATGGTAGGCAATAGTGGAGGATCATCTTCGATATCCGCTACCACTATGCGACAGCGCTTTCGGTCACGTTTACAAGCCAAGGGCCTGAACCTTAACTCACCTCTGCTATCCAATATACCAGAAATCAATCGTAGTATTGGTATCGGTGAGCTCAATCAGCGCATAACAAATTTAAAAATGGAACCAGTTACAGTGGGACCACCTCATTCCAAATATAACGCTGATATGAAAAATCCACCTCCGTTCTCCACAAATTTAAACGATTTACAAATTCGTTTGTGTACCCACACGAGCTCCATGATCAGCAACAGTAACGGTGATTCGCCTATGCAAGGTAATATGCGCCGTGATAGTCAAAATTCAAATGCCAGTACATATTACTGTAGCATGCAAAGCCGACGTAGTAGTCAATGTTCCCAATTGTCTTCCATTTCAACGATGCGACCTTGTTCGTACAATGCTGGATCTTTGTACGACCCCATATCTCCGGGTTGTTCAAGACGTTCAAGCCAAATGTCTAGCATAACCTGTGGTGGCTTGAGCTCTGTAAATATTAGTGGAGCCAACGTAACTGAACCTAGCTCCGCTTGTAGAGTTAACAACTCCTGCTTAGTTAATGCATCTAATAATCCAAGTCTTCCACCACCTCCATCTTCACATTTATTTTCAACGCACTTGCAGCGTTTACAGACATCCTCAAAATGTGTGAGAAAGCAGCCTCATGAAAATGGTCGCTTTTCTATACCCAATGCTCTTAGCACCTCTCAAGCAGGAAATCATATAGCACTGATGAAGAGTGAAGAAAATAATGGCCAAAAGATAGGACGTCGTCTTTCAGAAACGGACAAACAGTTATATGAAAGATTTCTACCTACGGCAACTAAACTAACTAGTAATTTCCAAAATGTTTCTATGACTAACTCAAAAACATCTACCAAAACAACAGCACCAGCCACAACTAGGGGGACAACACAAACATCATTGGATCATCATCCGAATGAAAAAGTCAATTTAGACGAAGTAGAAGAGGACGAACTCATTGAAAATAAGCTCGTACTTCCTGATGAAATGTTGCAGTATTTAAATCAAGTAGCAGACAAGACAACTACTAATAATAACAACAACTCTGGAAAAGAAAATACTCCTCAGGATTCCTACCAACCACCCATGCCGTCACCGAATTTATACCCCAATAGTCCCGAAAGCCCATCCATCACTCAAGTCATGTCACCCCAATCTGGTCATACAATGTCTGCAATGGGCAGTCCCTATTCCCAGCGTAACTACGATCAGCGTGCAACAAAAAATCAACGTCGCCAGTATGCCTTTTATTATGATTACTACCAGGAAGGCGCTGAACATTCCAGTGGCCATACTATTAATGGCGAAAATTACTTCTGTTCTAAACCTGTGCTAGAATTGACACCCTATACTCAAAATATTTCTGCTCCTGCCGATAGTTCAATGACTAGCTTACCAGATGTTACCAGTAATGAATCGAAGTCTAATTACTACGCCAACACAACAACTACTCGAGCACAAACGCCAAATCAAAACAAATCTCACCAGCGTAATAATATTGTTCAAAAAGAAATACAGTGTCAGGATATAACCCAATCACAAATGTCACCAGCGTTAATGAAACCGAGCTCTACATCATGTAGTAATAATATGGACATCAGTTACCCGCAAAATCAGCTTGCATTTAGCCAACACATGCAATCATCAGCAACGTGTTACAATGCAATCAACAATAACAATATTAATACAAAAGATACTAGTAGTAATATGTGCACTGAGGCCTATCAACGCACTTTGGAATATGTACAAAATTGTCAAAATTGGCTCCAAACCAAAAAGATCCCAAATCAAAATACATTAAACGGCGAATTTGTTATGCCTCCGGTGCCAAGTTCAAATCTATTATCAAGTAGCCATCAGCGACATCATCAGCCACATGTTACCAGTTCAACACATCCTTCTCCCAATATGGTGATAAATGATATGACTACGTCCCTAAACTCTCTGTTGGAAGAAAATCTTTATCTACAAATGATTCAGTAGTCAATTATATCAACTCAAAGGCATTTATTTATTTACTTTCAAAGTAAATTGCATTTATTGAATTTTTATATGCATACATACATACATAAACACATACCTTTTTCATTAATACCATTTACTTTTAGTACCAACTATAAAAACATACAAATATACATATAATATATGTATTAGATATACATACTCGTACATATGTATGTAAGTAGTTTTGACACTTTTTCAGGCTGTGGTTCATGTGTAGGAACATAGTGCGAACAAAGCTAACTTCAAGCTAGTGTGCAAATAATCAGGTTCTAAGTGGATATTAGACCTCATTTCCACAAGCAAAGTTTATTTTGCAAAGTCTTGGGTTTGTTGGAAAGAAGGAAAAAACGAAAGGGGCTGAGCACAGACTTTTTGTTGTACTCGTGAAGTTGGTTTGTTCTTTGTTTATTTTTTCTATTTTGCCTTCATTACGTGTAGTTACTTCGTGGTATAGTTAAACTCTGTGCTTGGAGAAGTGAATCTAAGTTGGAAAAAGAATTCGAACGACTTAATCAAATTAAACACAGTGAGCACATTGTCGAGCTAGTAAGCCAGTCGTGATCTATTATACGGTAGAACAATCTTAAGCTTAGTTTAGACGATGTGTTGAATCAGAATATTTATGCTGAAAAATTTGTTGCCAGTGCCTGCATATCGTGATCGAGTCTATTTATTCCCTAATTTTTAATTTTAAGAACAACACAAATAAGTATTATTCAATTTTATACTCGTTTGCTTTTTATGCACAAGCAGATCTTTCATCAACAAGTATAAATCATTTCCAACGTTTGATGCGAACTGATATGTATACAAACAAAAAGTCTTATTTGTAGACAGTTTGCGTTTTGCATGATGGCCTTGTTGCAAATGATCTGATTGTAATTGAACGAAAAACACTCGAGACACTCAGAAGTAAATCAGCGGCTGGCAGAAATATATGAAAACATAAAAATATGTGCATTTACTATCTATGTATTTTATTTACATCCAAAATTTTTCTTATTTCCTCAAAAAAAAACTTATTTGACAAAGCAATGATAAAATTTGTAATATGTAAGAACGTAATACATAGTTTTTTGACGTTTAGTTATGTGTTTGACATTTAGTTATGAGAATATTTTAAAACTTTTGAGCAGTGGCGACAATAAACGAAGTTTGAAAGTGCAGCTTTATCTGGCTTTAGAATTTCTGTCAAAACATTCCATACGAAGCTTCAACCTTTCCGACTGCCTGACAAAATATAGTTGCCTCTGAAAATTTCTTTAGATATAAATTATGGACACTGTTTTATTTACAACTTTAAAGAAATTCACAGTTAACTTAAAGATATATAACTAATTTTCACAAAAAAACTTTTATAACACCTCCCTGTGTCGAGTAGAAAATTACTTTAACAAATTAATAAAACACTCGTTCCGGTAACAACACATTGGGTTCGATGCAAAATGAGTTTCATACACTTAAGGACACAATCAGAACGTTCATATTCGCACAAAACAACAAATGAGTAAAACTGAATGATTGAAATGAACGGTTGCGTAAACAAGTATTTTTTACTTTCGTACAAAAACGATTAGATCATAAAAATCAATGTTCATGATTACGTATGCCCGAAAATTTAGCACTTGTTGCAGATGTCTGATACGTAGCTAGGGGGAAATTGCCAACGTTACGTTTACAATATGAAAAATAGTTTGCCAATGTCTTTCCGAAAAAAAATGTTTTAAATATTTATTTGAGAGAGTTAGCGACCAAAGCCAAAATTGATTTTCATATTCTCTAAGGTCAAGAATAGAATAGCAAGATTCGATTAAGAGTACCACTCAATTGCTGTCGATAACAAGGACTTAAATGTCCCATTTTAATATTTCCAAAGACAAAAGCAATTAAGAGTAGAGATGGGAGCGTATCATATTTTTTCATGACACGAACACGCTCGCCTCAACACTAAGTGTTGAGGAAAATCTACACGAAAAACACGAAACGATTTTAGATGTGAAATATGCATGAATGAGAGAAAAAATTCAATACTTTGTATCGTCAAACACACAACACCGGTATATTTGTTGATATTTTATAGTCCTCTGAGGATTAAAGTTTTGAGCGTAAACCGGTAGTATCAGCTGTGGTGGCAGATAGTATCAGCTGGCTGTGCAACCTAGTGCCATATTTTGAAAAACAACTCTTGAAAAAATCAATCAAATTTTCTGATCTTCAACACTATACCTAAAATAATTCGTGCGTGTTGTGCAAAATTTTGAGCGTGACACACGCCCATCTGTAATTTAGAGTCATAATATCTAAGCATATGCTCAACAAAGAATTTTAATAAATCTTTAATGTATCTTAGTTGACTATAAAATTAAAAAGTGATTGTAAACTCTTTATAGCAATTGCTCCAGCATATAACTAGAAAAAACAGAATTGTGTAGCTTTCCAGTTTGCTAAATTCAATACATCGCACATTTTTGGTTATCTAGTAGATTTTAGTGAAGTGTTGATACACTTTCTTGTATTAAATTCTTTAAAAGTAACTCTTGTAGTAATTATTTATTAATTCTGAGATAAGGCATGTGCATTTCATCAAAAAAGTACTTCTACTCGAGTTTGAGTATTATTTTGTTCATTTTTTCACCATTTTTTGCTAATCGGAAATATTGCACGTGAACAAAGTTATCACCTCTTATTCCCGATAAGGGTGATTATTGCCAAAGTACCGATTTTTTATGTTTCGCAATACTTGTCTATCGACATGAAAACCAATCGGCAAACCGAAGATCAGCGTTATCATTTACGTGTTGGCAAAGCACTTTAAACGTTTAATATCTTACTACTTGCGTAAAACTACCTTATAAAACGCTTTGCCAACATTGGCCCGATTTTATTATTCTGTGTGGGTATGATTAACAACATTTACTAACACTTTGTTAACATTGCCAACAAACATACATATCTTTGAGAAATATGAAATTTTAGTATATCCTGTAAACAGTATATTATTAGTGCTTGAGTAATTTTCTGCGTATGCTGACAAATATAATTTTTGTTGACAATCGTATGTAAGCCCTTCAGCATATGCGAAATTTGTATGCATATGCGCCATGAGGCTAAGCCGAGCCACCGATAGTTTTAAATGAAAATTAATATTAATAAATAATGAATAATTATTAATAATTAGTCTTAAATTTATTAATTAATTGAATTATAATAATTTAACGTATAAAGAGAGAAAGAATGCTTGAATTCTTCTACCTTCATGTATTATTTATCAAGATTCTAGAAGCAATAAATAAATCGCATCAGACACATGTGGAAAAAGTGTAGAAATAGTCAACTTTGGAATACGAAAAATATACTGTTTTGAAGAAAATTAAGATGAAACGCAGCACGATCCCTTTAGCTTTTCCTTCCTCCTCGTGCAGTTCTACACATTTTTTTTAATTTTTTATTTATTTGCTTGTACAGAGTTCTCACGGAATTTTCATTTGTTTCTACACGGACATGTAGACTTTTGTAGAGAATTATGTTTGCATAAACGCAAATTGATTTATTTTTAATTTAAAACACACAAATACAATAAAAATTTATAACAATTTGCGGAAAATAAGAAATGTAAAGAGTTGCACGACAAAACAATTGTATGAGCATTAGTTTTTGTTTCGGTTGACTGAAAAAGTCTCCACTTATAGTTACAACCCCTCTATAATAGGCAATAAATTTCGGAAATTCAGCGTTATTTTCTTTTGAAAGTCCGTACTAAAAAATAACAGAAAATTCCTGAAGAAATTTACCAACCTAAACTTCAGTAAGTTTTCTTAAACACACGGGGGTGTTCTGTGAATCGCGCGTTTTGAAATCGACTGAATTTCAGGCCAGAGCTCAACTAAGAAAAATGTGACTTGTTGCAACTTTTTAATTGGTCTTAATATTTTAGTTCATTAAGATAGTTTATATGAACTTTCTTTCGTTTTTGGAAATCGCACGATTTCAAAACGCGCGGTTTACAGAACACCTTTGACAGTGTGTACGGGAACTAGAGTTTTAACAATAATAATAAGTCCGTTCAAACTTTTACTTACAATACATCGTCATAAAAACTAGCTACTGCTGCATCTAGACGTGCTTAACCAACACGAAATTAACTTTTTAAATTAGTATATATTTTGACTCGCGTTAAATAAAATAAAAATATTAAAACAATAACAGCTGGTGATATTTCCTCTGACGCCATTATTTATATTTTTGTTTGTTTATTCATATGAATAGATATTATTGCAAAAAGTTTACTCATAAGTATGTAAGTACATTAGTTGAATAAATAACAATTATTGTGAAACACTCACTCAACACTCAACACTCAAAAAATTTGCTTGTAAGTATGTATATCTGTAAGTACATTAGTTGAATAAATAAAAAGTATTGTGAAATTGTGAAACCCTCAACATCTCAGTCTCTCTCGCTTATTTCACAATCAAATGTTTATACGATGCAGCATATATGTAAATACATATGTATATCACCATATAAAATTCAACATATCGTATTAGCACATAAATTTCTTTTAAGCCGTGTGTCCACTATCAAAAAGTCACGGCTTGCAGCAATTATGTGGAAGCAACTATAACGACTTGCTGTGAAATGCAAATGTTCTGAAGACTTCCGGAAGTAGTCGGGTATACGACGGCTAAATGGTTTGCAGTATTCTCTTTTGTTTTAAGTTGTGTTTTGTTTCTTTTCAGTTCTTTTCCAAATTTATCAAAATGGAGTAGTGAAAAATAAAAAACAATAAAGTTATAATGAATTACGGGACACGTCTGCACTTAATTTGAAATGCTTATGAAAATAAAATGAATTAAAAAGATTTTTCTTATTTTTTATGAATAAAATGATTTAAAAAATATTTTTGTTGTTTTTTCTTACCTGTTGTCAAAAATTTAAAAGTAACTAAAAGCCGGTCCTTTGAATTGTTGTTTGAATTACAGATAAAATATATTCAAAATCATCATTAGACATTTCCAGCTACATGGAATTTTCGGTACACAATACTTCAAGTAATGTATTTTATACTCTTAAATCTTTCCCAATTTCCTATCCAAATACATCTTTTTGTTTTTTAGGGTTCCGTACACCAAAGGTGAAAAAAGGAACCCTATTGTTTTCGCTACGCTGTCCGTCTGTCCGTCACACGGTATTTTCTCAGGAACCGTAAGAGCTACGGACCTGAAATTTGGCCAGAGTATGTAGAACCTTGGCCACTACAACAACAAATACATGAGAATTAGAAATTAAAGGGTGCTCCAAAACGAGCGACGAAAAATGTTAAAATCTCATGTAATATAAATACAATTGTATGTACATATGTATATTGACACTTGAAATTTGTAAAATTAGTGTATTTTTATATAGACTACAACAATTAACATTAAAATATTAAAAAATTTTAATTAAAGGGTGGTCCATCAGCTAATGCAATTTTGACTATGTAATTTTGACAACTTGCTATATCCTGGAGACCGTAAGAGGTAAACTCTTGAAATTTTCAAAAACGGTAAAACTAAAAAAAATAGTTTGTGTTTCCATTGGAAAGTAATCCAAGTGTCAGTCAGCACTATTTGCTAAAAAGTTGCTTAAAGTTGGTTTAATGTTAACTTTGTTTCCAAAAGGGTTTGTATGGGCTCATGTGTGTGTGTGAATATACATGCAAGACGTTTGTACCCGCGCCCATGCGTTGGAAAAAGCAAACATCACAAATTCTTTTGTCACGAAGTATTTGCTTCTTTACTTCTATACCTATCATAACTGAAACAAATAACTTACAAATAGTGTTATCCAGTGTTTGTTTTTGAAGAGTTCGCTACATTAAAGCATTTGAAAAAGCCCTCATGTCGTGAAAGTTCTTTTAAATGGTCTTATGCAATGCTGTATTACACACTATTACATATTGTGAATTTTTTACTTTAATTTGACCTTAAAGTTCTTATTTTTGATAATAAAGTCTATGAATTGTTTTCTAAAACATAAAATAGTTTTTCACTTCAAAAAAAGAACGAATCAAACAAAATCAAAGATTTTTTTTTTGTTAATTTCGCCTACATTTTTCTACGAAAATTTATAACCTTGTAGTACACAATGCACCACTAATATCTTGAACCAATTGAACCCCAATAATCTGAAAGCTACTGATGGTAGAAAAAAGCCTAGCTAGATTTTAGTACAATTTTTAAAAAAACATGATGATGAAGGCTTAGCGGCCTTCGAAAACGGCTGGCTGTTCCGTTCAACTATGTGTTGTCAGAATATTTACAACTAACTTTGATGTTATTTGTTCATTGTACATGTACATGTTTCTGTACATATATATTCGATTTCGAGCATATTGCTAATATTTCTGGAAATTATCACATGTAATTTGGCTTAATAGCGTTACGAACTTTAGCCCGTTCAAATCATAAATATAGAAACAAATTAAGTTCGAAAAATAATAATTAAAATTAACTAAAACATGTACTTATACTTAAGAAAGTCTATAGATCGTGAGCTATTCGAAATATTGCTTGTATTTCTTCGCAAATTTTTAGCTCTTAATTAGTTCTAAAAATTTTACCTTTAGATAAAATCAAAAAAACAACACCATCCTACTCAAAATAGCAAAACTGTTAAAAAACGTAAAAATTCGTCATATATTTTTATTGTTGATGATGAAAACACAAAATTTTTAGCAACGAAAATTTTAAGGTGCTTAAATGTAAGTAAAATACGAATACTATTTAATTTAATGTTTATTGCAAAAAAAAAATTAATTTTAGCATTATAATGGAAAAAATAACTAAAAGGTTTACACAGGACCAAAAATATATGCTCATTCAGTATTTGGAGGAGCATAACAAATTCGCTCCTGTGAGCAATTGAATTCATATTATCATTTTTGTTTCTTTAATTTTTGTGTAATGTAATAATGAGGAGTTTTATGGTTTATCACATTGTTTAATTAAAAAATATATATGTATGTATGTACATATATATTCGATTTCGAGCATATTGCTAATATTTCTGCAAATTAAATACAATAAATTTTCCAAAACACTATCGGCCATATGTATTAGCAAAAATTGGCATGAAGTTAGCATAAGTGGCAAAATTGAACATGATCTTAAATGCTTTTGCCATAAAAATTCACATTAAAAATCATGCTAGGACTTAGAGGTGGATTAAGATTAGGTAATGTGACCATTTTTAATGTCAAATTGGTGTAAGAACTCGTTAACACCTAATTCAATTAAGTCACTTATGCTAACTTCATGCCAATTTTTGCTTATATATAGGGCCGTATATTTTTTTGTGTACATAAAGTAAACAAACATAAATAAACAAAGTAATGCCATATTCGGAAAATTTTCCTTTAATATTCGCATTTGGTAGTGTCACTTAAGCGGTACTAAAATGCATATTTGGCAAAAACTAAATAAATTTAGAGTAGACCTTTTAATATAACTTTTTAAAGTTAAGATCTTAGAAATTATTCTAAAAACTCAATAAAGAAAAATGCGAAGAATTTTTAAGAAAAACAAACTATAAAGTAAGGTAACATTATATTGAATTATCAAAAAGGAAAGCTTGTATCCTTTTCGCAGAAAGGAAGAAATGGTTTAAAGATAGCAAATTAGCTGAGGCGGAAATAGAAAGTTTTAGTTAAGCAATTAGACTTGCAGAATACAGATTTAGTATATACACGGAAATGTTGAAGTTTACTGCCTATTTTAGGGATCTTATAAACAAACAAAAATTAAAGTTCATACAATTGTTAGGTCAAAGAATTTCTAATTCTATTTTTCATCAAATTGTTATTAATTTCTGTGTTTTTGTGTCTTTTAAAAGCAAAAATAAATGAATTTGTGTGTATACAAATATATTTACAGAAATTTGAAAAGATGAGAAAACTAACAACTTCACGTTTATAAATTTCTGTTTCTACACGAAAAAATAATGGTGTAGACCAAAGACTAGACCATTATTTTTTCGTATAGCAGGAAATGGAAATTTACAAACGTGAAGTTGTAAGTTATATCAACCTTTAAATATCTGGAAGGCCTAATTTTTATTTTTTATAAAGTTGACAAATATGTATGGTCGAATGGTCGTCAAAAGAAGAAAAAAAATCTCTAGAAGACAAAAAAAATAAAAAATATCTTGTTTGTAAAATGCAATATATGCCATCTGTGTGCGAAAAATTAACTTTTAAGTTGTGTCTGAATATATGTACGAGTATTAAATAAGCCTGAACATATGCAATTCTTATGTTATTATTTCACTAATTAAAGTTTTGTAAATAGCAGTGCCGTCTATGTGCGAAAAAAAAAATATATGTACGAGCCTGAACATATGCAATATTTATGTTATTATTTCACTAATAAAAGTTTTGTAAATTGGAAAATGTGCCGTCTATGTGCGAAAAAAAATTTGTGTTGTGTTTGAAATATGTATGAATATTTTCTTATATTATTAATAAGCCTGAATATATGCTTTCTTATTGCTTATTTATTTACAAAATTGATAATTAAACTCTATAAACTCTAGTTATCAATAACAATTTATATCTACAACGTCCCTTAATAGGGCGCTCTAGTATTATTAAGGTGATAATAATTTGATTTCTACAAATTGTTTATAGGTATGTTTTTTACATCTTTTTAAAAATAGATGAATATATTTATGTATATGACCAGTGTATTGCAATGAAAATTAAATTCCAGAATATATGCAATAATTTAATTTTGTTATGATAATTTATCTTCGAAATGCATACATTTGAATGTAATTAAAAGTTTTCCATATCAACATTTTCTATCAACATTTTCATCATAGTAGGCTTTGTATTTGAATCAGCCCTGCAGAAATTGCGAATGGTGAAATTGTAACGATTTGCTATTGACATTGTCAGTAGTACTACTGACCATTGTCATTGAAAATCTACCCCTAGCCTGAAGCACTGCTGAGTAAGTAGTTCTTTTGGGACCACATGGAGACATTGGCCCAAAGATTCACTAGTAAATTTTAGGGGCCCTAGTCTGCAATTTCGATATTTCTTCGCTCGATGTCAATAGTAAGTAAAATAGTAGCGATTTACTAGTGTCAATAGTAGACTTGGTGAACCCGGCTAATCTAATCGCGTATTGACATATAACATAGGGCTGTCATTAATAATCTATCGGTAGACTTTAGCACTATCTTTTTATGACCATATGGAGACATTTGAACCAAAAATTCAGTAACATATTTTAGTGACCCTCGTCTACAATTTTATAAGGGTTGGGGCAACAAACTTAAACACATACATACATATGTACATATATAATTTTTTAACATTATAATGTTGAACAAATTCAGGTTAGCAAAAGTTAGGTCGATTCTGAGAGCAAGGAGTGAAAATAGAGGCTAAATTAGAAGGCCCGTATCGCGCCGTTTGTTTATGTTAGTTCGAATTTTTTTTAATCGACCTTCGAACTTTGCAGTCAAATGCCGATTTTCAGCATATTGCTTATATGTCTTTTGGTTATAACTCTTCGACTAATTGATATTTTTTAAATCTGTAAAAATCATTAATTTAATTTATTAATTTTTTTTTTCTTTAAACTTTTCCTAACTAACATTTCAAAATTATATTTTTTCCACATTTTTATAATTTCTTTTTCAATGTTTCTTTAAAACCAAAACTAAACAAAATTGATACATCAAAAGTGAGAAGTAAATTAACGAAAGTTTTGTATTATGATTGTTTTCATTTCAAATGAAATTTATTGAAAAAACTGAGAAGCATATCATAGATCAAACAGAAAGCAAAAACGACTAAGGCCGGGTTGACATCTGTGTGCCAAATGCCACACAAGCGTAAACAAATCGTAACCAGCTAATTACTAATGAAAAACTATTTGATTCAGACATGTATTTATTAAGTTAAACAGTTTCATACATTATTAATAGACAATTTTATAGAATCCAAAATTATTGCGAACTGTTTAAATCAATAAATATATGGGTGAATCAAACAGTTTTTCATTTGTAATTAGTTGGTTACGTTTTTTTTTTGGCAAATGAAACACAAGAAATGCCAGATGTAAACTCAGCTTTAGTTTTGTGGAAAATATTTTCAAAAAGCATGAAAAACAAATAATTTTTCCAACATTTTGCTTCATAACCACCACAAAAATTTTAATTATTGCACAGGTCTCTAGCAATAATTTGGCTTTTACAGACTTAAAAAATATCAATTAGTCGACGAGTTATAGCCAAAAAAACCATATAAAGAATATGCTGAAAATCAGCATTTGATTGCAAAGTTCGCAGGTCGATTAAAAAAAAATTCGAAGTAACATAAACAAACGCCGCGATACGGGTCTTCTAATTTTCACCCCTCAGTCTTAGAATCGACCTAACTTTTGCTGACCTGAATTTGTTCCACAGTGTTAATGTACAACATAATAAATAAAAACAAAGTATTGACACGTTCACCAGAATTACACTAGAACTGTTGTCATGAACATTTTCTTAACTTTTAGTAAATAATTTAGATAGATATCTGTACAAATTTTTTCAACGGAACTTTATAACTTTGCATTATTCCAACATTTGTGCCAAATTTCAATAAAATCGCTTGAGACAAATATTTTAAATTTGCTCTTTTAATTGTGTGCTTTATTGCAATAGCCCCGACCCCCTGGTTAAAATCTCCGGGTTTTCACATTTTTCTAGTTAGTTGCTAATCTAGACCTACTTGTTTTTTAAATTTCAGCTTACTAGCGTAAATTTTATTTATTTGCATTGTATGGGCCCACTTTTTCAATCTCGATGCCTGGTGGTGCCATTAGTTATCTTTCCTGTCGAGTTTCGTTGAAAACGGATAGTAATAAATATATAAATATGTAGCATATTCAAATGTGCTGACCCGAAGTACATGAAATAGGAGGCTTAAATTGTATGGGCGTGTTAATGCCCACTTTTTCAACGAAAATGTATAGCCTTGTATGCCAAATTTCAATGAGTTTAACGCCTTAGATTTGTTTTTTAAATTCTGAGGATTTTTGGCGCAGCCCCGCCCTCCTAGGTAAAATTTTTGGGTTTTTAGATTTTTCTAGTATTTCACTAGCGCAAACTTAAATTTTTATTCTTATGGGCGTGTTCCCGCCTACTTTTTTAACCACAATTTTTTTTGGCTAGTAGTTATCTTTCCTGTTTAGTTTCGTTGGAAAAGGATAATAGTAAATACATAAATAGTGCATATAGAAGTGCTGATCCTGACGCCCACTTTTTTCAATAAAAACTTAGAGCCTTGTATTATTGCAACATGTGTGCCAAATTTCAATAAAATCGCTTGAGTTCAACGCCTTAGAAATATTTTTTTAATTCTGAGCTTTATGGACGTAGTGGTAAACATTTTCGGATTTTCAGATTTTTTTAGGTAAGTACTCACTTAGTTATAGTTGTGTACCAAATTTCAGCTGAGTAGAGCAAATTTTAACTTTTTTTTTCCTGTTTTCAGATTTTTCTAGTTCATTGCTCACCTAGATCTAATCGTGTAACAAATTTCAGCTTTCTACGTATAGCGGAAGTGCTTCATCAATTTGATGAGTGTGTCAGTGGTCGGTTGTCAGTGAGTATGTCTTAAAATATGCACTTTTTGCACCTCCATATCTCCGAAACCTTTCATTGTAAAACTTTCAAACTTCGCATATGAGGTAACATGAATTTATTCTAATTATGGTTTAAAATTTATAATTTAACGATTGCGGGGAACACAGTTATGAGGGGAGTAAAAACAGCTCGAATGGCTTCCTGTAAATATACACACTGCGTGCATTGGCCGGAACTTGACCTGACTCTCTCATATTATACACTAATACATATATAAATAATATAAAGATGTATGTGTTTTTGCCTGACTTTGATATACACAGAATGCGTTTTTATATCGTTGCCTCCTCAAAATGCAAGAATTAATATGGCACAGATTGCCACATTAAAATTTTAATATACTCATTGTGAATTCCTTAAATATTTTTAAAAATTTTTGTTTTTTTTAAATTATCACACAAATTAATTGCTTTCTGTCAAATTTGATATTTTAAGTTGGCAACGCGATGATAATTTCAACTAAACTAACAGTTGTGGTTCATAATAGTAAAACACAGTTTCGTGTGTAAGTTTGGTGTACTCTTAGACGACCAAACTGAATTTAGTTGAGAACCGCGATAAGGGCAATAATACATTTCTAATGAAAATATACGATACATTTATATGTCCACTTTTGTATTAACTCAAAATAATACCTTTTTGGTGATATAAAGGTAGTCACTACTCTATCACAAAAAATGGTCTCAAATGTGGTTTTCGAGATGAAAAAGTAATCGGAATACGGTGAAATTTTTACAGTTAAAATATGCAACCAACATGTTGAAAGTACCCGTGATGTCATAGCAATGAGCCTTTTACATATCGTGTACTATAGGCTTTTATACATACTTCTATACAAAACACTATTTACAATTAATAAGACAGTGTTGTAAACGACAACAAACACATCGGAGCTTTTGAAACGTATTTTGACGTATGTACATAGTAACAATCCAAGTATTTTTATGAATGGGTATATTTTAGGGGTGGTATTGCTGTTGGTCTAGGATGTGTGGCGTAGGTAGGGTTGCTTGGCATTTGCAGTGGTAGTTTTTTTAAAATGTTATTTATTTTTGTTATTTCTTTATATTCTTTGTTTATTATCTTGCTTTGTTTTGCTGCACATGTATACATATGATCGCATGTACATACGTCAGGGTTGGAAAATTCTGTACTTTATTTGACGCTTTTTACTTGAAAGTAAAAAGTGCTATAGCACCCCATAGCAGGGCTGTCAGATATGGCAATATCTCGCCAAACGTGGCAATTTCTTTGGATGAGAAAACCTTGCAAGAAATAACTAATGGCAATTTAATTTGCAATTTTCTGCTAATTTGTATTACTATTATTTTATAAAAATTTATATTAAAATAACAAAAATTAAAAATTTAAAAACTCCCGATATATTTAGAAAAGATGTGATATATTCTAAACAACTGGACCGATTTTCTTAAAACATAGCTAAGAACCCTTCCGATCAAGTTATCTTTTAAACAGAAAAAACTAAATTAAAATCCGTCTAGCCGTTTGGTCTATACGTGGACATGGACAGACACACAGATAAACAGGTACACAGATCCACAGGCACACACTAAAAACTGTGACATCACTTTTTTTGGTCAGAGATTAAAAAGTATTTTATTAGTATTATTTATTATAAGAAAAATTTGTAAAATTGTTTTCGGTGAGTTTTTATATCAATTTGGCGAAATAGGTCCAGGTCAGAAAAAAATGACAACCCTGCACCAACCATAGCACCAATTTAGCGCTATTGAAAATGTTTTCCTATTATACTCGTATTACATGCCACAAATGGTCCAAAAAATATTGAGTCTATAAATAACCAATTTCGAGTGATGATTGGTGTAAAAATTATTAAGTCTTAAAGAAACGATGACATATCGCTCGTTTACTCAAAGAACGTTCTTCATATTGGAAAAAATTTCATATATACATCTTGTGTACACAAGTCTTGAGAGAAAAATTAAATTTTCTTTTTCCCAGAAATAATTCATAGTTAGGCTCAAGTTCAGTAATTTCAATTCTTATTGAATGAAATATTTTTTTATTAATTAATGTGATGATCGTAAAAAGATAAGTAAGAATAGTTAAAACATACTGAGGTAGAGTAAAATAATTTCGTGCTAACCTAAATAGAAAAATGAAAAATTGGAAAAAAAACAGAAAATTAATAGTGATACTTATAAATGTGTTTACCAAAGGTACATCAATTGTATACACAACAATCGTTTCTCATATTCCGTTCATTGTACATTTAAGTTAAATAGCTGATGTTAATAAGAATCTCTACCCAAGTAGATAGACTAGGGTGCTGATGAAGTGCGTGGCTGCACAGAAAAGTATCGGTATTTCCCCCAGCTTAAAGTCTAAGTTTAATTTTTCTTCTCTTCTTTAGAAACTCACATTAATTAATAAAAAAATATTTCATTCAATAAGAATTGAAATTACTGAACTTGAACCTAACTATGAATTATTTCTGATTAAAATAAACTACAGTTCAATTAAAATATTTAAAAAATTTTCTTTTTCCTTTAAGTTTTGTGTAAATTGAACACTTCAAACTGGTTTTCTGCCAAATGCAGAAAATTAACCGATGTTTTTCGATGTACATAACAAGAATTGATAGAGGAATATTATCTATTCCACATTCATCGTATCGTAGCGGAGAAAGGCTATTCTCGAGTGAAGGTTCAGGGCACTGCCCCCCCCCCAAGAATTACTTTTGTCCCCCTAGAATTATTAGTTAATTGCCAGTTAGTATGTATTTTAATATTAATCATTAAAATACCACTCTGCCTTAATGTCTCGCTGGCACTACTGGTCATCGGGTTTTTAAAATTTTTTTAATTTATTTGATTTTTAAGTAAGTAGTAGTCGCTGCATGCCGTAAAATGTTTATATTATTTTTGTCCTAAAATCCAATTGTGGCAAATGTAGCCGAGGCGGACACATTTCCAGAGGCAGCACAAGTACAAATATATAAATGCTAATAGTACACGACATGAACAACTTTGGCTAAATGATGACGCCAAAATTATGTCAGAACCACATGTGTATGTGGTGCAGGTTTCAGAATTTTGAAAAAAAAACTGTTCAGATTAAGCAATGAATGTATATTTCAGCAATATTTGTAGACGATAAGGGCCTTATATACAAGAAAAAACTAAGAACATAAGAACATGATCTTGAAGTGTGTTGCCAGTGTGTTCACATTAAAAATCACGCTAGGACTCATTACTGGGTTAAAACTACGTAATGTACCCCATAATAATAAGATAATAATAATAATAAAATTCTACACCTTAAAATCTTAAAAACAAAAGGTCAATAATTTTATTGTAACTAAATACCCAAACTAGAAATTCAGGCTAACATGATATAATTTCAATATATATTATACTGAGTCTAATTACAGTTATTCGTTCTTATCCTGTATGAATAGTACAACTTCCACGAACTTACCCCGCCAGTGGTTTACCTAACTTCGTATCTTGTGCACATCAGTTGTTTTCCCTAGCTCCGCATTTTATATTAAAAATCAACTAATACCGAATTTTAAGACTCTTACTGTTATAGGTTTCCAGTTGGGATATTATTACTTATTATTTTGTATAGGGTGTACCCCTTCCCACTATCCTATTTTTCCATTGTTTAACATATCGCACTCTAAATCATAAACAGTCACAGCTCAAAACTATCAAAGGGGTTTTGCTTTTTTATAAATCAGTTACCTGAACGGCCGCAACTATTTCTTTTGCCTTAAAGTATTCTTGAAGAATATAAAATACCGTTGTTCTTGTTTTTATGTGACATGCTTGCGTCATTTGTGCAGCATCAGTTGTTTGCCACTACTAAGCATCTGAAATTTTTCGACTTGTGACTGTTTATTAGCGAAGTAACGAATACCAGTTTAGCGAATGCGAATGCGAAAGCGAATAACGCATTTTAATTTTTGCGAAAGCGAAAGCGAATGCAAATATTGCAATACGTTCGTTCCAAAACCACATGAAAATAAATTTGTATAAGAACATGAAGTTGTGTTGTATACATAGATGTACTACATATAACATTTTATTTAAATTTAGTCTTGAATTGAGTTAATATAAACATCGTTAACTTAATACGAAAAGGCCCTAACTAATGATTTTCATAGTTTACAGGAGGAATAAAAAACAAATAAAAAAAATGCAATATTGATACAAAATTATTTTAAATGCAATTTTTATTAAAAACACTTTACAAATTTAGTGTTATATTAGTTTCATTAATTTGTAGGAGGTGTATCTAGTAATGGTCTATCGAAATATGTCTAAATATCGATTTCGAAAAATTAAGTGTTGGGGCCATTTCGTATTAAGTTAACGATATATTAATTTATTAAAAATACAAATTTTTAAAACAGAAAGATGTATGATATAATAAAATTAGTATAGGTAATTAAAAATTAGTTTAAAAAATGTTATGCAATCGTACTTTGGCCTTAAAGTCTGGTACTTTAATCAACATTTCATGTGAAATGCTGTCAAGATACACATTAAGAAAAATTGGAATGACTTGCTCATGAAAAAGCTTGCAGAAGTAGTAGTCTGTTTATCTTGGGAAAAACATATGAAACATATGTATGTATCTTCAACTTTTTAATTTGTCATAATATGAGTGATACTTGTTTCGCATGAAATTTACAACAAACAAGGTAGAATATTATTTGCATTTCAAATTTTTTGTACGAAGTAATGAATGGTGTTCAATGTTTTTCAAAAGTTTGAACAGACTAGTCTTAAGTAGAAAATATTTTCGCGCAAATCAAACACTGCCTTTTCTTTTTCAAAAACTGAAAAATAGTTGCAAACAGCGCTGTGTTTGGGATTCAAGCACAGCTACTTTTAAGTATTTGTATCTTTTTCCTGATGACTAAAAAAATCCGTCGTAAAATTTTTTTTCCAAAAATTACAAATTTTTTTTTGTGTTAAGTATTCGCTAGAAATATTTGCATTTATTTTAGCGAATGCAAAAGCGAATGCAAATAGCAAAAGTAAGCGAATAATTTGCGAATGCGAAAGCGAATGCGAACATTCATTACATCGCTACTGTTTATGATTTAGTGTACGTATGTACATACTTCACGTCTTGCTGTCAAAATAGCTCGTACAATGTATAAATGCTCTGACTAATATAACTTTTAATACTTGTATAAAATATGTACTTAGAATAAGCAAAGTATTGCGCACTTTTATATCCATCAGATTGAATTGTCATCTGAACGGCTTGAAGTTAGTGAAAATTACGTTGAAAGATTCCGTTATATATGTACCTGCATACACGCAAAAAAGTAATATGAATAATTTTATAATATCACATGAGTAGTCAAAAGTTTATATATTTTTTAGCACTATGTGGAGTAGGACTCTTACTAGTTTTTACTATTTTTCCGTTCGCGTACTTTTTGCGGCAACAACTCTCTTTGAGAGTAAATTTTAAAATTTTTGCAGTAACTACTCTCTTACTGCATTTTACTGCAAAAGCAAAAAAATACACCTATAAACTAATTTGGAAAATGTAAAACTATAAGGAAATTATTGAATTTCAAATTGATTTCGATCAAAATCACGGCAACCAGAATATTCTACTAACATGGTAAAATACTCACAAGTCCAACCCTGGAGCATGAGCATTAGTGGTAGTTAGCTGCTGGTAAATATGTATGTGTGTATAAATAATAACAACACATTCGGTGTTGTTGAACACTGTCAAGGCATTGCCAACTTAGTTAAATCTTGAAACAATTTTAGTAAGGCCGGCTGTGTTTGTGTCATTCGTTGCATGCATTAATAAGGAACAATAAAGTACATAACAATAAAATATTCACTAACGTTTTTAAATATTAGTTTAAAAAAAACAACAAGAATGTTAAAAGAATACAATTAACTATATATACATATCATAATACATGTACATACATAAGTATATGCATAAAATATATAATAATTATTTTACAAATAATTAAACGCTCTTTCTAATTTTGTAACGTCCTGTGAAACTTCGCTGAAATAAGTTGTGTAGAACTGCTTCCCGTTATTCAATACAAATACAATACATTAGTGGCGTAAAAAATAAAATAAGCATAATGCCGAATGATTTCTTTATTTTCGTTTGTTTCAGACATACATACATACCTACATAAGTATGTACGTATGTACGTACGTGGGTCCATCAATTTCTTTAAAATAAAATATATTTCAGACACAAGTAAACAAGTATGTAGTATGTATACAAACGAGTATTTATGTATGTACATATGTATGTATGTCCATAATACCATAGGATTAAAATAAAATAAAATAATTTCTGTTTATTGCATATGATTTGAAAAATAAAAAATTGTATTTTCTTATAAATTGTTTTAATAAGCAAATCAATTACATAAGTGTGTATGTACATATGTAAATATGTATGTATGGATTTCATATCATTATACATACCCCTACATACTTATGTACATAATTCTACATTTTAATTTTTGTGGTTTAGCTCACAATTAATTTTACAGCATTAAAATACGTGTGTATGTACATATGTATATACATATGTATGTATGTACATAAGTTTGTGTGCACATATTTTATTTCCTTTTCCAACCCTTACCAAATTTTGTTTAAAATTTTTGTTCGAATTTATTTTTGTTGCATTTAATAAGGCAGAAGTTTGTATTTTGAGTGAGCCTAATTATGTACATTTTATATTTTTAAGTGAAAAGTTACTCCGAAGACAATTTTAATTATTCTGACAAAAACTAGCAGCACGGGTAACAGTGTTGCCAAATATGTATGACTATATATGACTGTATTTTATTGAGATTAGCGGAAAGCCTATTAAAAATCACTGGCGAGTTTTCAGCGAAAGACCACTTTTGAATCAAAATAAGCTCTTAGTGTTTTTTATTGTGAATTGTTCCAATTTAAGTTCAACATTTATTAACGCACTAATAATCCCATGAATAATATTGAGATTATTTCTTATGAATCTCCCTTTATGAGTTTGTAGAGGGTAGCGGGGGAAAATAATTTTATATCTTCACTGACCACATTGAAAAGGAGATTTTAATTATAATCACTCCGAGAGTCGTGATCATAATTATTAGGGCTATGAGAAAATAAAAGAAACAACAATTAGTAACTTTTATTTTGTCTAAAGGGTTTGGATGAGATTGGATGCTCACCTCTATTACTGTGCGAAATGAATACAAACGTAGGCATTTCAGTTTTTCCTTTAAGTTTAATTTCACAATTCGGTAAGTATATAATTTACAATCGAGTTTTTTGTAGGTAATTTGTAGTTTACACTTCGACGATAAAAAGGTAAGTAAGTTAGGAATAATTCAAAGTAAAATATTTTTTTATTAAAAATATATTGAAATTGATTATTGAGTGGTTTATCTGGATCCTATGGGCATTTCACTCTTGCTTATGCCGATTATCAGGGCACCTTTACCCAAAGTTTCTGAGAACAACTAGAGTTATTATGTAATTAACTTGCATTTACACAAGTGATAAGCTCAACAAATAATAAAGCTGAAACAATGTAGCATAGTAAGAAAATAAAAAACATGTTGCTTATTGAGTTCTTGTTTCACGAGGTCAAAAATACTTGTGTGGCAACACTCTATATTTATATTATTATATATATATATATATATATACGGCCCTATGTATAAGCAAAAATTGGCATGAAGTTAGCATAAATGGGGAAATTGAACATGATCTTAAAGAGTTTTGCGATAAAACTTCACATCAAAAACTATGCTAGGCCTTAGAGGTGGGTTAAAATTAGGTAATGCTACCGTTTTTAATGTAAAATTGTATGGAGGAACTCGTTAACACCTAATTCAACTGCGTCACTTATGCTAACTTCATGCCAATTTTTGGTTATACATAGGGCCGATATTGTTTATATTTATTTTCTTTACATACTTTTTCAACTAAAAGAGCTGAAAAAAGTCAGCCAATGTAGTAAAGAAAAAATAAGAAAAAAAATTTTATTTTTGAGTTCTTGTGTCAACTTTGTTATTTGTTGAGCTTCTCATTTGTTTAACATAATAACTCTAGTTGTTCTAAAAAACTTTGGGTAAAGGTTCCCTGATTATTTGCATTAGTAACAGTGAAATGCGCATGGGATCCAGCTAAACCCTTCAATAATCAATTTCAATGTATTTTTTTTATCAAATAAATGTTTTACTTAATAAGTAAAATAATAATTTGAGATTATTAGTGCGTTAATAAATGTTAAACTCAAAATTAGCTACTTTTAACGCAGCTATGCAACATGAACTTTGGTATTTATGTTCAGTTTTTTTTTCGATATAAACATGTACCTCGAAGAAACTAACGTCACATTTTGTTTTGTTTCTTAATTTTTGCAAAAAATTTACTTGACTTTAAAAAGTTAAAAATAAAAACATGTGCATACATATGTACATATCGTCCCTACGTCACACTATCCAATATGCCAATTTGTACTTTTCAGAAGAGCGCAAAGACCCGTCAATTGTTAATTTAAAGTTGGCGTATTATTAAAACTGTCAGTCTTAAAATATTTCTTATTGAGTTACCTATCGTCTATGAGAATTTCAGGTGTTATGTGTATTTTTATTTATAATACTTGCAACCTGGAAGCGCCCTTGGGAATTACAGTTGCAGGTATTTTATATAAAAGATATTTTATATAAAAGATATATTATGTCTATAATCAGTAGGGTCCATATTGCACAATTTGTCAGCGCAAAGATAATAATAAATTCAGTGAAGTGCGACTTTGACCCGCGCACGAAGGGTTCCGTACGGGTACGAGATATGTAATTCAATACGAACAATATAAACTATAGTTTTGGCATTTTTTTCGTTTTTGGGTTTTTTCGGTTATAAGCGTTTTTTTAGTTTTGGGATTTTTTTTGAATTTATTGGCGCTTTCTGAGTTTTGGCACTTTTTTTCACGTTTTGGCGATTTTTTTTTTGGTTTTTGAAGTTTTTTTAATTTTGGCAATTTTTATTATTTTGGAGTTTTTTTTTATTTTGGCGATTTTTTTATTTTGGCGATTTTTGTTAATTTTGGCGTTTTTTCATATAGGTGATTTTTTTAGTTCTGCACTTTTTTTCGTTTTGAGGATTTTTTTCGGTTTTTGGCGTTTATTTTAAATTTTGGCGATTTTTTTCGTTTTGGCGATTTTTTTATATTTTTTACGTTTTTTTTTTAATTTTGGCAATTTTTTCATTTTGGCGATTTTTTTTCACATAAGCAATTATTTTTGGCGTTTCTTTCATATTGGCGATTTTTTTTCATTTAAACGATTTTTTCGAATTTGGCGATTTATTTTAGTGCTAGATTTTTTTTTTAATTTAGTCGATTTTTTTCGATTTGGCGATTTTTTTAAAATTTTTGAAGATTTTTTTCAGGTTCTGGCAATTTTTTTCGGTTTGGCGATTTTATAATTTTCGGGTTTTTTAGTTTTACAATTTTGAAAATTTCAAGAGTTTACCTCTTACGGTCTCCAGGATATAGCAAGTTGTCAAAATTACATAGTCAAAATTGCATTAACTGATGGACCACCCTTTAATTAAAATTTTTTAATATTTTAATGTTAATTGTTGTAGTCTATATAAAAATACACTAATTTTACAAATTTCAAGTGTCAATATACATATGTATATTACATGAGATTTTAACATTTTTCGTCGCTCGTTTTGGAACACCCTTTAATTTCTAATTCTCATGTATTTGTTGTTGTAGTGGCCAAGGTTCTACATACTCTGTCCAAATTTCAGGTCCGTAGCTCTTACGGTTCCTGAGAAAATACCGTGTGACGGACAGACGGACAGCGTAGCGAAAACAATAGGGGTCCTTTTTTCACCTTTGGTGTACGGACCCCTAACAAGCAACCAAGTAAATGAATTGTTTGCTGCGGCGTCAACAAATTAGTGCACAACAGGTTACATGTCTCACATTTGGATTTTGGGACAAAAATATTATAAAAATTTTACGACATGTAGCACTACTACTTATTTAAAATATGCAACCCACATGCTGAAACATCTCGTGACGTCATAGCCATATACGCATGTGGCTTTTTACATGCCGTGTGCTATACGCTATAAAATATTTTTTCAAGACATTTGCCAAAACAATTTTACTCACTGGCGTGTGTAATAACCCACAAACGAACTAACTACTTGTTTCAAAACCACCCTTAAAAACTGCTAAAATAAAAGTTACATATAATTTTTTAGGCAAACATACGTCTTAGTGATGTGTCGAATGTCAATTTTTTATATTAGCGAGCGAATACGAATATTTGAAACAATATTGGTGAATAAGAATATTAATATTATTATATGTACGTTATATGTGATGGTTATACATATGTACGTCCTTAAAAATTAAGTATGGAAAATTTTGCATGAAAAAAAATTTTCCATGAAAAATAAGTTCACAGTCTTGTTCACGTACATTAAAATTAATTAAAACCATCCAAAATTTTAATGATCGTCATTAAATAATATTTAAAAAGGATTGATACAAAATTCATATTTCTATAACAACAACAACAACTTTAATGTGTTCCTAAACAAATTTTAATGTTAAATTTGTTTCAGAAAAGTCGTTTTATAACAAACAACCTAGGGACAAGTTGTAGTCAAGCTGTTTACACTAAAGGGCTGCCAAGTAGTCTGTTTTAGTGTAAACATAAATAACAAAACAAAACTAACAAAACATTACTCTCAGTAAAATAAATCCATCATCATTCGGAAGTGTTTCGTTGCAGTTTTGTTAGTGCTTGTCAAGGCCTATTTATCAGGTCAACGCAATCGTCCTGATGATATTCTGTGTTTTCTTGTTTAAACTGTCAAAAGCTGCTTGCACCATATACTTTAGTTCATGTTTGTGTGTGTTTCTGACAACTTAAACACAAAGTTGTTTTTTGTATTGCTGTGTTTTTGTAGAGTTGCATAGACCTAATAAATGGGCCTTGGTGCTTGTCTTCTCAAAACAAGTAGAACATCAAAACAAAAATCGAGAATGAAACAAAACAACAGTAAATCATAGCAAAAACATCAAGTGCACTAGAACAAGAGCAACTAACATGTAAACTATGTATGTATATTTGTATACATAAATTGAAATTAAATTAATTATCAAAACATTAAAACATGTTTTGAATGTTCTGTGTGAATTTTCATGTTCTATTTAATTTTTGTTTTGATAGGCTTGGTTTTACTTCAACATTGTTCTATTGCAGTTTTGTTATGTCCTGCAGTATTCTTATCGTAAAGGAAAACACATCTCTTTTGAAAGTTTTGTTTTACAATAACGGAGCAATATACACACACACACATTTTGAAATTAATGAAAGTGTTTTTAAGCCTTTTTAAAGCTTGTGCCATTCTATTCTAGTTTACACCAATGCCCGGTTTGCGTCGTTTCAAAGTTGGATCTTTTTAAAATTTGCTTGATTTCGAAGTTGTGTCCACTTTGATTTATTTTGCATTGCCAACAGTAGAAATGTTACTCCATTTAGATGACACAAACTTAGAATAAAAAAAACACATCGATATACACTCTTGCATTTATACCGAATTCATTATTCATTATTCATTATTTTGAATTTGAATTTTAATATTTTTGTAATTTTTTATGTATTTTATGTTTCTCTCATGCATTTTTACATTTGATTTTAATTAAAACTGATAAAAAAAATATTATATTTTGTTGAAAAATCTATTTTTCAGCTAAAAAGTTGCATCTCGGAACCAGTTTAATAAAAATCAATACAAATGTACGGAAAATCGTGTTTCGGCTTGCGTCGTATCGGTTTGCGTAGCATTTCCCCAGTCCCAATTAGCGAAGCAAAATGGGGTATTGGTGTACATGGCATTCCTTTCCGTATTTCTTTAATACAATACCAAAGAATTGGGGCTTGCTTACTCGCTCTCGAGATCAATTTTGCACAACTGACAATATATTTCCGTTTCCTAAGGTCTAGAAAATAGCGTAAGCCTACCAACATGAGTCAGTTGTTTTCACCAAGGGATATATGAGCACCAATTTTTTGGTGTTGTGTTAAAGTGACGTCGATGGCGACAACTGGAATAAGGGTGAATATAAAATTATAACGATGTGTTGCGCTTTATAAACCTACATATGTATATAGAAGCCATGAAGTTGTGTTGTTTTCAACTGTTTTCTTATCAATGGCACATTGAAAATAAATTTGCTTGGACATTGAGTGAAGCCTGCGTTACAGCTTTCAATTTAAATTACTTTTGACAACTACGCAGAAAAAACTAATTTTCCATTTCAAACACAAAATTCTCTGAATCAAATACTAATTTTTTCAATTTAGGTCATACAAAGAAATTTGTAAATTCAAATGCAAAATTTTGTAATAATTTGTTTTGAAAAAAACCCGATTTTTTCAATCAACATGAAAATAATGAATGAAAATAAAAAGTAAATAAAATAAATAACAGTTGTGTACAGTATGCAATTCTATATTTTAACAGAAATGTTCTCTTAACAATTTTGTTAAAAGTATTACTTTATAGTAATTGTATCAACTGAAATTTTTCACTCCATATTGTTTTTTGTTTTGCTTAAAACAAAATTGGATCAAACTACATATTTACTGGAATAGTAAAAAATATTTAATGAATCATGATGATGATGAATTTTATTTCAAAGAAACTTTTGTTTGAAAAATTTTTGGGAATAATTTTTCCGTGTAGTATGTGTGAAAAACTATAAGGAAATCTTTGTCGTGTAACTGTAGCGTTAGTGGAGTAAAATAATTTTTGGACAAATATTATCTATTAAAAATGTATGACCGTATCCAAAAAAATTTATTTGAACTTGAAGTGTACGTTAAAACAAAATTTCCATAAAAATTTTGACAAAGAATACTTAAAATTAAAATTAATATTTTTTTTTGGATACGGCCCCGTAGTCTTTTAAAAGGATAAAAGGTAAAGAAAAGAAAAACAAGAAACGTAGTTTAATTACCTTTTGTTCTAGATTTATGGATTTGTACAGCTTTTGAAGAAAAAGTTGGCACACAGTGGAGGAAGACTTAAACAGACCTTAATTCAAGAAACTTGAAACAATTACGATTATTCATAAGCAACAACAATAAATCACTTTCATATCTTTCGTAATGTACATAATTTTGAATTATTTGAATATACATCTGACATTTATTGTATTGTCACATTATGTTCTTTTCATGGAAAGCAATGCCACACAACGAACGATATTAGAAATGACCAACGTTGCCACTATGATATAGTGTGTACTTGGCACTGCTCAAAAACCGAAACGTACAAAATTATATGAAATAAAGATCCCGAAATTAAACAATGCACATCTCTGAATGGAACGATGACTTAATTATAGATACAAGTTAAAATGACAATGAAGCTAATGACAATTCTCATCTTGGTTTCTAAAATTCTGCTAAATTATCAATACGAAAAACTATAGCTAAGACATTCCTCTCTTGAGGCAAATAAAGTAATTGTTCAATAAGTTTGTTTGGTTTGCTTTTAAGTTAGATACAAGAATTGAACTGATGACATAAAATTATTAGAAACTAATAATTTTATGTCATATATTTGAATTTCGTTTAGGATTTATGCATTTATTAATTTTTGGAAAAAATATTCCATTTTTAATAAATTTAGCCAATAAGAACACAAATATCTGAAAAAGGCCGAATATTCCGGAATTCGAATAGGAATAGGAACATTCGCTTATCACTGGTGCATACATACACATGAATGTATGCACATGTATGACGACTCTGTACTGTGTAATACATACATACATACATATATATATATATAAGTATCCTGCTCTTTGATAATCAAAAGTGCGCATGTACCCTACTGCTTTCGTACCTACGTACATATGGACATATAACTATACACAATTCACCCCAATTGGATATTATATTATTGTGTTTGATAAACAAAACAAGATTAAAAAATTAAAATAAAAAAGTTAAAATAAGTAAAATAAATTTGAAACTGTTATTTGTACATATACCTATACAGTCTTATTTACATATGTAGATGGAATTAAATTCCTTGTATAAGTTTTACAAAATAGCTTATCAAAAAGTGATAATAGAAAATTATTGAAGTGAAATAAAATAAGCACACATTTATGTACATACATATGTATGTATGTATGTATATAAATATGCATGTGTGTGTGAATTTATTCCATATATATGTACATACATATGTACATACATTCATATGTAATGCCGAGTAAACATCTGGCATTTCTTGTGTCGTCATTTTGTGGTGTCATTTTCGAAACATGTGCAACGCCGTTCCCATTATGTTTTTTATATGGAAAGCAATGCCACACAACGAAAAATATCGGAAATGACAAACGTTGCCACCAGTATACACTATTGCGATGTCACAAAATGCCATAATCTGTACTCGGCATAAGTATATACTACATAGATACATATATACATACATATGTAGGAATGTTCTAACAAGTTAATTTTAAAAGTCAAATTAACAAAACTAACAATAAATCTTACTTTTTTATGCATATGTATGTAAGACGTTCATTGTACGTATATACATATGTACATACTTACATATGTACATACCATGTATTTAGTTAATCTGCGAATATAAATAAGGTGAGTCTGAAATGAGAATTAAATAAAAATAAAAACAGAAGAATTTTCCTTTTACTACACACTCAGTTATATCGACATACATATATACACATGTATGTATATGTATGGACATACAACCCTGTAGGAAATGTCACTAGTGAATCAGTTTTGACCATATGAGAAGACATTGGAAACAGATAGTCACTATTACATTTTGCATATATTATTCACATTTTGGTGTTTTATTAAAGAAATGTAAAGTATGCATAAAAATCATAAAATAATTCAGGGCAATTATGAATAAATTTCCGCGAGAAATTTCTCCCTTTTCCAATTAGAATTTTTTGTTTTCTAATCATTTGCTATTAGTTTGAATTGTTCCCCGGGAAAAATTTCTCGCGGAATTTTATTCATAATTGACCTCATTGATCAGGGAAATTGTTTGTTATTTCTATTATTGTGTTTAATATATACTTGTGATATGCCTGTGAGCAATAATATCCGCACCTCTATATTTGCCGATGATACAGCCTATATGAGTATGCACGAAAACCCTTATGTGGCATCAGGTATTCTGCAGAAACATGTTATGGTCGAACTTATGGAGAATTAAAGTAAATGAACAAAAGTGTGTCCATATAACGTTTACCCTAAGAAGAGATACTTGTTCCTCCATTCGAAACAAAACAATCAGAATATTCCTCAACTCTCTCAAGTGAAATAATTGGTATACACTTTGATCGAAGGCTTACATGGAAACATCATATTGAATCTAAGCTAACTCAGATGAAACTCAAGTTAACTCAAATACATTGGTTGATTAGCAGAAATTCAACACTCAGCCTAGTTTAAAAACTTTTAGTAAGCCCCTTTCAACTAAAATCTTGAATTTTACTGGACACATCCGCTTAAAAAAGATCAACACTACGGCTCTAATACGCAACACTCCAGATGAAACTTCTTGGAAATATATTTGTGCTTAATACGGCATTTATTTTTTATTACTATCACTAAGTTTACGTCCAACACGGGTCTGGCCTTATTAATTGTATTTATAGTTAAGATTTTAATACCTATTTGTTAGTTAATTTTTCAAGATAAAATTAATAAATATCAGCAAACAAAAAAAATCTATAAATACATATATGTTATTTAAAAATTTTATGTTTCGCTGAATTAGTAAAGTCAAACACTTACGTATTTATCCGAAAATGTGACATATCTTTAACTGATGGCACAAAATCTTCCACAGGGTCAAATAAAAATTTACAATAATTGGCCATTTCAGCTAAAATTTTTTAAGTTTCACATTTTATATTTTTTATACAATAAGGATTGTTATTTTATTTATTTTTTTGTAATATCTTTTTGTGTATGTTTTATAATTATTGTTCAATACATTTATATTAAGCTTTTAATTTGATTTCTTAAACTTATTTTTATTAACTCACTTTTATTTCCAATAAACCAATAAAACATTATAAAGAAGCATAGTTGTGTGTATCTGAAAAAAAATATTTTCTACGCATCCGAAATAATATAAGCAGATGCCCTATTGACAATGTCACCATAATGGTCGACAAAAGTGGTGACTTGGGGACACTTAACCCCACGTTTCCTTTAGCGAATATAAATACATGGCATTACCCAGCACACAAAACTGAAAGCATTACCTGTGTTTCTGTAATATACATATTATATGCATTAGACTGGTCGTAAATATTTTTTTCTTTAATTGATATATTTGTACTATCTAAAATATGAGGTTTGCTGTCATAAATCTCAGTGGATCGGTGGCTTTTGGTGTCTAGTGCGGCCTAAAGTACCCGACACACAGTTACGCAGTTTCTAAACGGGACGTCCGATTGTTATGAAATTTCATAGAGCATTTCGAGGATGTGTCACAGAGATTAAATCTGGTATTTGGACTTCATATATATCACAAAGCCCCAAGGTGGGCAACCTTGTGTTAATGAAAAATTAAAACCGATGCCAAGCTGGTGTTTTTTATATGAAAGTGGATTTTTTTTCTATCCAAAAGCTAAAAAAAAAGTCTGCTATATTAATTGGTTTGCGCTGGACGTGGAAGACTATCGATAATTTCACTATTACAAATTTTCGATAGTTTAGAAAACTTTATCGATATATCGATTCAAATTAGAAAAACTAGCGATATATCAACGATGCTATTGTGTTACTATCAAAGTTGCAAGGTTCTCATATAATGAGCCAATTCACAAACTGTTCTATTGCGTCATATTTGTTGTAAGTCATAAACGTTAATGACTATCATAAAATCATGTTCATATTATTAATATAAAAATATTTTATGGCCATAAGACTTTGTTACCCATGTTTTTCAGTCTGCTATTTATTTTACGTAAGTAAATATTATTTTCTTTTAAGTTCAAGACTTATGCTAAAAATACAATTGGGAAGAACGGTGAACTTTGCATAGATCGATAAACTTGCTTTCAAGAATTCTTTGCGTAAATTAATTTTTTGCAACACAATTAAATTTGAGGACTTAACAACTCTAGTCAAAATCTCTGCCTTGTCATGGATATTTTTGTATCATTTGTTGAATACTAAATGATGCAAATATTCACTGCGGAAAAAATCAATTTAAAAAATAAAAGAAATTCGCAAAAAAATATAGAATTTTTAAGCATAGCATAATTTTTATTAAACATCTTTAAAACTCTAAGGAATGCCAATAATTCGGTAAAAATGGCGAAAATACGCAAAAATTTGCTAACAGCAGCATAATCGCAAGGTTTAAAATTCGCAAAAACTCAAGAATCAGAATATGTACTTGCAAAACTTGCTTTCATCGCGGATATTGAAAAAATTAGCGAGAATTCGCAAAATCGGAAACAATCCTTAAAATTTGTTAGAAATCGCCAAAACTGTTAGAAATAAAATAACGCTTTCATAGCGAATATTACAAAAAGTCACGAGAATTCGCAAAATCAGAAACAATCTCTAAAATTCATTAGGAACCGGCAACTCGGATATTGCAAAAATTCGCGATATTTCGCAAAATCGAAAAAATCCTTAAAACTCATTAGAAATCGCCAAAACTGTTGAAAATTAAAAAAATAACGCTTTCATTGCGAATATTGCGAAAGCTCGCGAAAATTCGAAAACGTGGAAACAATCCTTAAAATTCCTTACAAATCGCAAAAAAAAACCCAAGCTCGCGAAAAATTTCTAAGTGTATTGAAGAAATCACTTACACTGCAAGGAATAGCGAAATCTCGGAGTTTTATATAAATCGCAAAAATATTTTTAACATTCAGAAATTTTAATCTCTAGTAAAAGTTTTTTAAATTTGATGTCATAACAACACCACATCACCACAATGGACATTTCTAATACGAGTATTTTCAAATTAAAAACAAAAAATTAAAACAGTTGGTCATCTGTCAACGAAAGAATTTATGGGTTATGACAATTTTTTTATATAAATACAGATTTCAGAAATTAGGACGACAAAAATATAAAATAAAGTTAATTAAATATTTAAATTGACCACACTATTTGCAAACGAAGACCCAGCTTAAGACTATATAATTTTTGTATATCTTTCCCTTTGTCTGCTTATAACGGTACTCTAAATGACATGTTAAAAGAACAAAATAAAAACCCAAAAATACTATGCGTATTTCATGCAAATTCAAAAGTAAATAGAAGGCGTTGTAGATGCGATATTAACTTTTTTTATTCAATTGTAAACGTTTGACTTCTTATTAACTAACACACAAAGACACATTATTTTCTAATAAATGGTAAGTTTTTTATCAAGTGTTAAGCTAAGTGAGTTTTATTTTTACATTTATTACCGATCAAACTAACTTTGTCAGACGAAATCTTTTGATATCCATCCGTTTCACCACATCCATAAACGTTTCTGTAATCTTTCAACCTTGTTGTTATATACTTTATATAAAACTCCTGCCCCAAACTGCCCCATTAATTTTTTTTTTTTTTCAAAAAAATAATATGAGCATCTACTCAGAATAAGTTATTCTAATTTTTTTATATTAAAATTATTTTAGAATTTTCTTTAACTTTTTTCAATGTAAAATATGTTTAACTACATATTTTGTGAATACCCCAAATATATAAATACATTTTTTATATTATTGTTAATTCATGAAATTTCTTTCACTTTTATTATTGTAAGCTATGGGCAAACATAAGTTTCAAGTACATAATTTGTGAATACCCCAAATATATAAATAAATTGGGTAAAAAAGAGTTTAATACAAAAATACAAAAAAATTAGGACTATTTTAATTTTTTGCAAGTTTATGATTTTTGTCGTTCTAAATTCTTAAATCGACCAATGTGCAACGGTGCTATTTGATCTTGAATAGTAATTTATCACTAATGACTTATGACTTTGTGAATTGGGTAAATGTATTATTTACACTAAGTAATAACAGTATCTTTTGGGCCTTATTTAACAATGAAAGATGGAAAAGTTGCAAATGCAATAACCGATACAAAATCTTATTTGATTTGTAATATATGCGGAAAGAAAAATTCTGATTTTAAGGACATTGAGAATTATACTCCAACTAATGAGGATGCTCTTAAGCTTGGAATATCACAACTTCATGCTCGGATTCGATTCATGGAGTACATTTTACATCTATCTTACGACAATAAATATCGCAGTGTACCAGAACATCAGAACCTTCCAGTAGCAAATAATTCTGCTTTAAAAAAGATACGGTTGGAAGAAAAGAAAAGAATTCAAGATGAGTATGAAACGTGGCTTAATCATTGACCAACCTTTATATGTCTATGGAAACTCCAATAATGGCAACACTGCTAGGCGATTTTTTGATGGCCCTGAAACCACATCTTCTATAACTGGTATTAGCTTTAATCTCATAAGACGTTTCAAAATAATACTGGCCGTCATAAATAGCAAAAAGTTAATTAATAAGGACAAGTTTGAGAAATAGGCAAAAGACACTCTGATTATAATAAATGAATTATATCCATGGAAATCAATAACTCCAACCGTACATAAAGTACCAGCGCATATAAAAGAAATAATAGAAAACAACATTCTTCCTCTGGGGGAACTAACCGAAGAAGAACAGGAAGCTAGAAATAGAGATGTTAAGCAATATCGACTTTTCAATACACGTAAATGCTCTAGAGTTGCTCAAAATAATAATTTGATGCATCATTTGCTATTGTCTTCAGATCCAGTCCTACAAGGCATAAGAATGAAATGGTTGCCAAAAATAAGTATTGAAATCGAGAAAGACGATCCCGAAGCAGAGGAAATCAATAGCTTGCTAGACCATGATGTCTCAGATTATTTTAAAGCAAATTCTTGAAGTAAAACCCATATATAAATTAAAAACAACATATGTATGTATCCCTGCACGTAGATGCGAGTAATAAAGAAAATGAAACTGAACTTTTTAAATATATTTTTAATACAATTATCAGAATCAAAACGAGAAATTTAGTTATAAGTTTTAATAGTCATGCATACATATGTAAATTGTACATATATCTCTTGATACATAAGTATTCTCTATCAAATTATATTCAAAACTTTTTTTTGTAATTTAATGTTCTAATGTTTAATTAACTACTAATTTTTTTAATAAATAAATAACTCAATCTATTTGTCCTTGTGGGTTTATAAATATACTGTGTGTGTATATAAATTCTTATAGTTTATTGTATTTAAGTTAAGAAAGTATTTAATAACAGCTTCAATAATTCATAAAAAATGTGGATTTGTTTGAGTATCAGATAAAACACGTAAATTGTTACCTGAGGTGTTATATTTGTGTGTACATTTTAAGACTGATATAAGGGCAAAAGAATACATATTATATACCGTTAAATAGACAATTATATCTACTATTGTAACAACATAGAAAAAATTAAGAAACAGTTGCAGTAAAGAAAATAAGATCAATAATTTAGACAAAAATAAAAAATGTAGAAAATTAAAATTTTTAATCAAAATTGGATTTTGAAAGGTAGGAGAATAATATTTTTTCAGTTTGCAAACCTAAATGTATACAATTGATAAAAATTAAAATGATTCCCAAATTAGAATTTTATAATAATTTTTTTTTTTATTGGGAAAAATTGTGTTAGAAGAATTCTAGCATTTTTATAAAATCTCCTCTCCTGCCTACATTTATGTGTAGGATGTCAAGAGTTTCTTACAGATTACTTGTAGCAAGTTTATTTATAATAAACAACGAAACATTAACAAAAACGACCGTGCAATTTTTTTGCAACATTCGAAAATCGGATTTTAAAAAAAAGTTGCTCGTTTTCGACCAATGCTGCATGTAGGGTGCACCAACAAAAATCTTCAATATTTATTTCACAACCTTTCTCAATGTGTCTTTTCTCCGAAACAATCAACGTTTTTTATCAAATACTTAATAATTTTTTATAATATTCCAAAAAAAATTAAGAATACTTTTTTCACAAAATATAAAAAATTTTCTCATAATTTTTAAAAATCCAAACTGCAAAATTATTCCTTGCTACAATTTTTGATATATCAAAAATATTTTTATGTTAAAAAGTTATGTACTAACGAATAAAAAAAGTCAGGGCCAAAAATTAAAAAATAAATTTTTCAAGTCAAATAACTTGGAAACTGAAAGAGATAAAATGATACTCTAAACATATTTAATTTTTATTTCTTAACGTAGATTGTCCTGCTAAGAAAATTATTGAAATCGGTCTCTATTTACAAAAGTTACAAGCTCCGAAAGAATTTCGATACCCGCACTTTCCCATTTTGAGGCTCCTTGGAGCTACCCTGTCTTACAACAGGGTGCCTCAAAGTATGTTTCTTAAAAATTTCAACACTTCTACTTTCCAACAGAACAAACAGTTGGTTTCATCGAAATCGGTTGACTAGTTCAAAAGTTGCAGACTTTTTACCACTTTTTTTTTTAATTCACGCCACTGTGCATTGCTAGTCACAAAAAAATTAACAATCGATAGTATCGATAGTGACACCGATAGTTTTCCACTTCTAGTTTGCGCTTACAGTTTAGGAAATATTCCAGAAAAAAATAAACTTTTTGCCTTTTCACCAACTTTGATCCACTATCCTGCTAATGAGAAGTCAAATCTTGTTTGATTAAGAAAATGAAACTTATTATGAGTTAAGAACAAAATTCGTCACATTAAAAAAAATTTGTGTCAAAAGCAAAATTAAGTCAAACGATATATTATTAACATATAAAACACTAAATCATAAACAGTCACAACTAAACAAAATTTCAGATGCTGAGTAGTGGCAAACAACTGCTGATACTGTACAAATTACGCAAGTATGTAACATAAAAAAAGCATAACAGTATTTTATATTATTCAAAAAGACTGTATTGCAAAAGAATTTGTTGCTGTCGTTAAAAATTTGTTCAATTAACTGGTCTATAAAAAAAGCAAAAAAGTTTCTGTGTAATATTTATTATAGTATTACCTTTTGAATAAATAAAAATATGGGTTTGTTAATTTTGCAAAACTTTTTTTGCTATAAAAGCGAAATAATTAACCCACTTGTTTTTAATTTAATTGCGTATATCTTTCTTTAGACTTAATTGTGGTTCTGACCAATTTTTTTATGTTAAAAATTTTGTTCTTAATTCATAATAAGTTTCCTTTTACAAATGGAACTAGATTTGACTTCTCCATTATCAGAACAGTGAACCAAGGTTGGTAAAAAAGCCAAACTTTTATATTTATCTAGTTAATAAACTGTAAGCGCAAACCCATAAACAAACTCGTAGCTCTTGAATAGAAAAAAATTCTCTTGCAAAAAATCTTTTTTTGTCAGATCAAAAACAACAGCTTTGGCATCGGTTTTAATTCTTCATTAGCCCTAGGTTCGAAAACTTCATTAATTATATTCGTTCATGTATTCATGGCAAAATGAAAGTTTAAAATTTCGCTAAAATAATAACATATTTATTACTAAATAATGCTATTATGAAATTATGACAGAAACAATATTTACATCACATATTTAGATATGGAATCCAGAAAGATTTGAAGAACATTTCAGACTAGCATTGACTGAAACAGTGGAATTGTTATACTCGTATATATTACAAATAAACTCTTGAGTATAAAAATTAATTGGACAAAAATACTTTACAGAGAAAAATTATTGGCTATAAAAAAAACTTTTTTATATTTCTATATACATATGTGTGTATAATAATAAAATGTTTTAAGAAAAATAACAATTATTTCTGCTCAAATATATAAAAATCAAAACATAACTGTCTTTTGACTTATATTACAAAATGCATAACAGGTACAGTTCTTGAAAAAAATTATACTCGTAATTATTTGATTTTATTTATTCATTGAATTTTAAAAACTCAGTTACAAATTATATAGTCGCTTGTTTTGACTAGCATAGACACAGAGACCCCTTGTAGGGAATCGAACAAACGACCATCAAGCAAATAGACTAGCACTCCACCCACTACTCGTCCGTACTTATTTCTATGGTTTAAAAATTTCGAACTAAGGTTTGTTTAGTATTAAGCTTGGTACTCTGTTCGCAGTTGCGAAAAATTTTCAGCAACATTGATTATTTCTCGTGAAAAATTTGACACGTAACAAGTGGTGCGCAAAATTTTCGAAAGTGAGCAACATTGACTGATTTTTTAAACAAAATCATCAGCTGTCAATATTTCACGCAAAAAAAATGCCAGTCACATTATTTCACAGATGGCAAGAAAATGTTGCCAGATACATTTCAGAAATTTTTCACGAGTAATCTGAAATAAAATATATAACAAAAATAATCAAAAAGAATCAGAAGTAATCAAAAAATAAAGCGACTGCTTTCAGAGATTACTTTTGATTATTAATAAATAATTAAAAGTAATCTTTAAATATAATCAAATGATTTTTTTATTACTTTTGATTATTTTGTTGTAATTTCAGGTATTTCAGATTACTTTTCATTTATTAGTAATCATAATCAATTAGCAAACGTGCGAAGCTGAATATAATCGTAATTTAATCATTACTTCACCTTTCAAAAAAAAAGCAACCAAATTAATAATCAGTACTATTACTAATCATTACTTAACAGCTATGGTATGCATATTTATATTTGACTTTGAAGGTGTAATCGAATAAGTTGAATGTATGTAGATGCGTTACTTTCTCAACCTCGTATCTTAAAAAATAAAAGTTGTCAGTTTTCCAATTTGGTGTTTTTTTCGTTTTTGTAATTTTTTTATGTCTTGGCTTTTTTTAATTTGGTGCTTTTTTCATTTTGGTGAGATTTTTTCTTCTAGCGATTTTTTTAGTTTTGGTGATTTATTTTAGTTGGAGATTTGGTGTATTTTTTTATTTTTGTGATTTTTTTCGGGTTATGGCTTTTTTAAACTTGCTGTTTTTTTTTGTTTTAATGCTTTTTTTGGTAAATTTGGCGATTTTTTTTATTTTTGATGCTTTTTTCTCGTTTTAGCGATTTTTTATGTTTTTTGCGCTTTTGTTATTTTGTCGATTTTTTTTTTCGTTTTAAAGATTTTTTTAAGGTTTTTTGGTTTTTTTAATATGGTTTTTTCAGTTTTGGTGCTTTTTTCTAGTTTTAGCGATTTTTTCAAGGTTCTTGCTTTTATTTTATTTTTGCAATTTTTTTCATTTTTGTTTTTTTTTTCATTTTAACGATTTTTTTAATTTTTGCAATTTTATTTTAGTGATAGATTTTTTTAATTTGGTGATTTTTTTTCGTTTTAGCAATTTTTTAAGGTTTTTGGTGTATTTTTTTATATTGGCGATTTATTTTCATTTGGGTGATATTTTTTCTTCTGGCGATTTTTCATTTTGGCGATTTATTTTAGTGCTAGATTTTTTTAAAATTTGGTGCTTTTTTTCGTTTTTGTGATTTTTTCGGGTTTTGCTTTTTTAGTTTGGTTTTTTTTTGTTTTGGTGCCATTTTTCGTTTAATCGATTTTTTTAGATTCTTGGCGTTTGTTTTAATTTGGTGCTTTTTTAGTTTTGGATCTTTTTTCTCGTTTAAGCGACTTTTTATGTTATTTGCGCTTTCTTTATTTTGGCGATTTTTTTTCTCGTTTTAAAATTTTTTAGGTTTTTTGCGTTATTTTTTAATTTTGTGTTTTTTTAAATTTTGGTGCTTTTTTCTCGTTTTAGCAATTTTTTAAGGTTTTTAGCGTTTATTTTTTATTTTGGCGATTTTCTTTCATTTTAGAGATTTTTTTTATTTGAGCAATTTTTTTAATTTTTGCAACTTATTTTAGTGCTAAATTTTTTTAATTTGGCGCTTTTTTAATTTTGGCGATTTTTTGTTGGTTTGGCGATATTTTTTGGTTTGAAATTTTTAGAAATTTTCGGATTTTTTTGTTTTGCCGTTTTTGAAAATTTCAAGACTTTGCCTCTTACGGTTTCCAAGATACAGCAAGTTGTAAAAACTAATTAGTTAAAATTACTTAAACTGATAGAACGCGCTTTAATTTTAATTTTTATAAATATTAGTATTAATTGTTGTAGTTTGTATAAAAATACAGTAATTTTACAAATTTCAAGCGTCTATGCACATATTTACATACAATTATATATATACATGGGATTTTAAAATTTTTCGCTACTCGCTTTAAAAAAACACTTTAATTTTAAACTTTCATATATTTTCTGTTATAGCGACCATAGTTCTTCATACTCTGTCCAAATTTCAGATCCGTTTTTTTCTTAAAACATAAAATATGTTTAATTATAAGAAAAAATATTAAAGTTTTCCAACCCTGGAAACGTCTATTTAATTTTTTTTTATTTTTTCAATTTGTTTTTAAATCAGAAACACCAATTTAAATTTAACAAAAAAGTAACAAAAACTAGTTTTCGGCAGTTATTTTGTATGGGAAAATAGAGTTATAGTTTTCCATCTCTGAAACCGTCTGCTCGATTTTGCTGGTTCTTAATACCAAAATTTTTCTGACACACCAGTCCAAGAACGAAGTCTCTAGATCTTTTGGGAGCTTCGGAAAACCGATTTCACGTACAGACAGACGGTCAGACGGACATCGCTTGTTCGTCTTACCTATGCATCCTTATGCAGAATAAATATACTTTATGTGTCGCTTATTAATATTGTGGAAATTACACACGGCATGACAAACGTATATTTTTTTACCGTTTTTTGGTAAAGGGTATAATAAATAAATAAATGCATAAATCCTATATATGAATTTTAATAAATGACTAAAAATATTAGTTTTCAATAAATAGTTTAAAAGAAATTATTTCAATTAAAGTATTGGGCAGATTTATTAACTTTAAAGTACGCCAACAGTAGTATGAAGTTCTTTTTCATAACAATTTTTTTATTTTACATATTGCATGCGTAAATAGAACCCCATTTTTATGTTTATAAATTTCATACTCGTAATCGCGAATATCATTTCAAATATTGATATTCGTATTCGTAATTGCGAATATCAAAATTTGACATTCGTTACATTACTAACACATACATACACGCTGTGTATGCAGCATTGCCCGCTCAGGCTTTCTGATTTTTTATAGGAATTCAAATGCTATTTACTGTCCTTACCAAATTAATATTCCTGTTTGTCGATAAAGGGTTGAATGCCAAGGTTTAATTTATAGTTTCGAAGAGGCAGAAATTGCCGATTACCCAATTTTTCGGTCCCAGTATTACAAATACATAAAGCATGTGTGTTCTTTTAGATGCAGATGTATCTATGGTTTGAGTTTCAGAAAAATCGGTGGAATGTTTTCGGAGGGAATAAATTGTCCCTTTGAAGCGTGTATATAATATTAGATCCAGATGTAACTACGTTCTGAATTTCATAAAAATCGGTCGGAAGTTTCGGAGCGCAGATATTTCCCCCTGTCCCTATGTTCGTGCAATTTTATCATTTTTGTTTTAAACTGACTATATTAAAGTGAACAAATCAAATCGGCCAAGCCGTTTTTGAGTTTTAGCGATAAAAACAATTGATGATTCGTTCTTATGTGTTCTCAATTATAATGGTTAATCGGTTAATTAAATAAAATGAAAAACAGGTTGTTAATTATACTATTCCCCAAAGCCGAAAAATCGATATTTAAAAATTTGTAAGCCATATACTTAGTATGTTAAAAAGCTCCCCAAGTGACAAATACTTGGTCCCGGTTCACACACTTCAACTTTTGTTGATCAAAGACGGAGAAGGAAATACAAGGTATCTCTGCTTTTCTACCCTCTGAATTACGAGTTGATCAACAAAAGTTGAAGTGTGTGAACCGGGACTTTAAAGGAATATTTCAACTCACTAGAGTCGTAGAGATGCAATGGTTTCCAAAAAGCTTTTATAACAAAACTCCAGTGCACACCATATATCAAAACTAAAATTATGAAATTCACAATTAAACGGATTACAAGTTATGCATAAATTCTTATGATAGAGTTTAGTTCCGAGAATAAGTGTATTTACCGACCTATTGTGAAATTTTATGGTGAGTATTTGTGTAGAACATTTAAAGCACTACAGGGAGACTTTCAAGTCTTCTTTATGTAAACACCCAGGCGTAAATTTAAAAAAAAATTTGTTTCGGTATCTATCTCTCTCTCTCTCTCTCGGAATCATTCATTAAAACCTCGGTATTTTGGCAAAAGTTTGATTTTGCTATACTTAGTTTGTCACTAAAAAATAGCTTTAAAAATATTTATCAAAAGCTAAAAAAATAACGAAATTTCATTTCAAAAACTATATGTGTGTATAACAATTGTTTGTAAAGAAATTTCCAATTGGAAAAATTAAACTTTTAATAAAGAATTGCTTGCTGGCTTATTGCAACCCTTAAGGAAGCGTTGGGTTAAGGGTCCCCCAATCACCACTTTTGTCTATTACTTTGGTGACGTTTTAGCAACATTGTTAACGGAGCGTCTACATATTAATATTGTATTTTAATTCATAGTAAATAATTCATTAATTATGCACACATAAATATACATGCTTCTTCTTAGTTCGTTGGTTTGTTTAAAATAAAAGTGCTGTCAAGCAATATTTAAAATTTTTATAAAAATTACTTTACGAAATCAATTCAAAATGTTAATTTAATGTTTTAAAGAATAATTAAAAAAATCAAACAAAAAGATATAACAAAAAACAAACAAACTGACAATCCGTGCGGTATAAAAATGGAAAAGTGAAAGTTTTCTATTTTGTTGAGCCTGTGAAAGATTTTGTGCCATCAGTTAAAGATTTGTTACACTTTCATATCCATACGTATGTATATGCATATGTAAGTGTTTGGCCTCATTAATTAAACCATACATAAAATTTTTGATTCACATATGTATATGTTATATATTTAATAGAACTGACAAACTAAATCCCTACTTGCTGGTAATGCTGAGTTCCTTTTTTATATTTTTATTTGTATAATAAAATACAAATATGTGAACAAAATTTGTAATTTCATTGTCAAAAGTGTATACTAGAATTACTAAAATGTACTAGTCATTTGCTGTTGCCAATGTCTGCATATGGTCCCTAGAGAACTATTTAGTCAGCAGTAATAACGTAAGTAGTTGCTTTCCAATGACACGCACATGTTAAGTGTCTATAGCAAAATGCATTGTTTGGGGTATAATTCGTCAGTAGCACTGGCGACAAATTGAACAGTAAATCAGTACTGATTCACTAGTGTCATTTCCTACATGGTATGTATACGTTTCGATTCTGTGTGTGTGTATGTTAGGTGATGAGTACATTTCGTATTTTGTATAACAGTGGTTGAGTTTTAAAAGGCAACCCTTGCTTGACGTACCATGTTCCCCATCCCCAGTATCAATGAAAATTTCTAACAGGAAATTGAAGGAGAAGAAAAACTTAAAAATACGAAAAAAAATATATTAAAACAAATTTGAAATCCTTGATAAATGATAATAATTTAACGTCGAAAACGTAATAAGACGTTCATAGTCACATGAACTTGAGCAAGAATACATACAAAAATAAGTCTCAATGAAATAATTTAGCAAATTCGTAGTTATAAAGATTGTTCCGTTTCCCAACAATAATTAAAAAGTGCTTCGTCAATTAGACCTTTCGTTTCCAAAGAAAACTTTATATTGTGTGTATATTCAGTGTGCAAAACAAAATATAAAAATTCATATAATAATTGCTAAAATCAAAATGGTTTGAAGCAGATAAAAAAAAATGCATAGTGCAAGGAAGAGAATATTTATGCTTGTGATTTTTTCACATTAAACCTCAGTAATGTATATTTATATGTTTATAATTTCTTGTTATTATCGCACACATGTGGATATACATACATATGTACATATGTATGTATAACAAGAATATAAATTTTGCCAACCAAAGATTTTCTTCGTATTAAGATTCCTTAGTAAATATGTCAATAGAATGGTTTTCTAAAATAAAAATCTAAAAAAGGCTATGCTTTAAAAACAACTACTGCAGAATTTAAAGCTAAGAAAAAATATTAACAGACCATAATTTTTTTCGTTTTTGCAGCTGATGGCTGAAAGCGTTATAGTCGCCAATACTAATACCGTCAAGCAATTGTTATGTTAAACCACAGTGCTCTTATAACTAATCTGGTACATAGTTAATATAACAAACAGCAACATAATATATAATAATACATACAATAGAAGCAAGACCAGAAATATATAAAATATACACTATATATTTCTTTATAATCTGCGTAAAAAATATATAGAATATTTTTACTTAATGCTCAATCACTTGTCAAATTGTAATGGGACGTTGAGCATGGAATCAATTAGTGAAATAATTGACCATCAGACACTAAGTCGGCAGCTGGTCGAAGATACTACTGATTTGATGGTGCAGCATACATTAGTAGCCCGCACACCGTCGCCGGCTTCGTCAGTAACTGTACTCTCAGCTCATGATGGAGTAGTGAATGAGCATGAAATGGCCACCTCGTCTAGTGTTGTTTTAAACTCAGACTCTGGGGAAAATAGCAATATGACAATAGTTCACACAATAATGGCTCGTAATAGTCCTACTTATCAGATACAACGGCTACATCATCAGCAACGTCAGCGGGAACACCATGTACAGCATCAGCAACATTTCAATTTGCCACAACGTTTACAACTGGAAAGTCCTGTACACTTTGTGGCAGCTGATAACACATTAGACGCATTGTCTGTAGGTTCGAACTGTTCAAATACAATGGGACATATCATTACCGTAGAGCAAGAACATAAGTTAGTGATAGTCAATGGCAATAGTAATGGTAGCAGTAGCAACAACAAAATCAACAACAATAATAATAACAGTAGTAATAACAATAATCTATGTAGCAATCATAAGAATAATAGTATCAGTATCAATGACCACAATAAAAACAATTGTGACTTGGGTATTGTTCTGGATGAATTAACGACCGATGATCACACAACAATGGATTCTACTGACCAGTCTAACTATGAATTACATGACAGGTTAAGGGAATCTGAATCTCAACACACGTTCAACCAAATGCATTATCATAACCATAATCAGCATCAACATCGTTGTCATTCCAACCTACACGATCATTCCTCTCTGCAAGCAGCCCAAACTGAGCCTCTAACAGTAATTGTTCAAACTCATGAGGACTCTCGGGATTCTGCTACACAAATACTAAGTCCTCCAGAGCTGAGTGTGGTGGGTGTAGGTGAAAATTCCTTGGGAACCAGTTCCTATCAAACACTAACCTCTGTAGTAAACGATGAGCCATTATCGCCGCCTGGTTTTAGCCCCACATCGGCATATGCAACACTGACGCCTCTACAACCATTGCCGCCCATTTCAACAATGTCAGAAAAATTTGCCTATGGTGGTCATATCAGTGGAGGAAGTGTGATCAGTAGTTCCAGTACAAACGATGCAGCTAGCCATGACGGAGGCAACGTCAATAGTACTTCTAGTGGATCAACAGGAGTAGTTGGGCCTTATGTAGTGATGCCAACTACGCAGCATAACAATAATCAACACCAAAACTCCCAACACCACCACTCTCATCAGCATCACTCAAACCCGTTAAGCTCACTTAGCTTAAGTTCTCTAAGTGGAGGTGAGCACTCACCATATTCATCATATGATAAACTGCCCACTATGGGTATGTCGATGACTCCACCACATAATTACGGCAGTTCTCCATCACATACTCTTTCTGGACTTGTGGTTTCCTGCGCTTCTCCTGGTGGCTGCGGACCCCTTTCACCTCAATCACCATACAGTCACTCAACAGGTCTACAATCACCAAAACCATCACAATCACATTTATTACACTGTAAAGACTCCTCCAATACGAAACTGAACTCTACATCAATCGACACTAGCTCAGCCATTACTGGATCTGCTGCCCAACAACGTCATGTCGTCTGTCTCTCTTCTGTTAATATAAGCGGAAACAATATTGTAGGAGATCATGTCATTGTAACGGATTACGATTCATCTTATAAATCTCAACAAAGGGACTTGATTATCTCAACTACACCATCTACCTCATCAGAATCCAATGTTGGCGGTCAAAATGGCTCTCATCTGCATCTACAACCTTCAAGTCCTGGGGCTCTCAGTCCACAATCAATATCAGCTAGTTCTATGAACTCTCCAGGTACAGTCATAACATTACAAAACATGAACATTAACTCTAGTAAAACCTTAGTTCACATTTCGCCACTGCAAGAAAACCAGCAGCAGCACGTAGTATCGCTTACTCCCTCACCACCTATCCAAAACATTGGCTTAAATGAAGTGCCTCAAACCCTTCTTGTATCTGCAAGTCATGACCATGATGACACAAATATATTAAATAGTCGAAGATTGATGATAAATAGCAGCCTAGACACCCAGTTTTTAATACAAGGATCACAACAACAGCACCATATAGACTCGAAATCGCACCCCATTACAAGTGAATGTTCAAATAATGGAACTCAGCAAACACAAATTGCTATTCAAGCTCAACAACAACATCAGCAGGTCATTCATAATCAACAAATTCAGAATGAAACTCAACCCCGTAATAAACATTCCGTCAGTAACTCCAACGTTAGCTCACACACCACCAACACGACTTCTGGGGACATGGAGGAAATTAATACAAAAGAACTGGCTCAACGTATTTCAGCAGAACTAAAGCGCTACAGCATACCTCAAGCAATATTCGCTCAACGGGTATTGTGCCGTTCTCAAGGCACATTATCCGATCTTTTGCGAAACCCAAAACCATGGTCAAAACTCAAATCAGGCCGAGAAACATTTCGGCGAATGTTTAAATGGCTGCAAGAGCCTGAATTTCAACGCATGTCTGCCCTTCGTATGGCAGCCGCTCAGTTGCCGCAACGCAGCTCATGCACAACCAGTAGCAATAGTTCAATTAATAATCACATAGTTAATAATAGTACACACGGTGAGTACATGATCGCCATTTCACATAATTATAGTTCACGTTCTTTTAGAAGATTTTGATTTGGATTTTACAGGTCCAACTAGTTTAGTAAGCTCATCGCCAGGGGCAGTATCAACAGGGCCGGTGGTGACTTCTGGTGGATCATGTCATCGAAAAGATGAACTACAGATGGAACACATGCCTCAACCCAAAAAGCCTCGGTTGGTATTTACCGATCTACAAAGGCGCACCTTGCAAGCAATCTTTAAGGTACGCAAATAAATACTTTTTTATGATAGTAAATTTTAATTCACACTAATGAACTGCATAATGGCATTCATTACTTTAAACCACACTGAATGCAGCATTCAGTGTGATCGTATTCACACCACAATGCACACGAAATAAAACAAGTAAGTGTGTTGTATTCGGCTGTGCTGAATCGTATATACCCTTAACCAACGTGCGTATAGAGTAATTTTACAAATACATAAGTACATACATATACTATATAAACATTAGTTTTGTGGAATAAAATGGATCATATATGCTTGGCTCTAGCGCATTTTATAGTGAGTGACCGACGGCGTTTTTCGCCAAAATAATTTGGTTGACAGATTGTATATCCTAAAATAGTCCTAGTATTGTACGAATATCTCCATGCCAACTGAGCTAACTTATTTCATATTTTTCGGTATATAATAAAACTTACTACTACAATATTGCAACCTTGACATACAAATATGGCGATCAGCGTTGTTAAGTTGTCAGCGTTTCGCACCATTTTGGGTGCTTTTTGAAATTATTTGTGCGCAAAATTCCTTAGTTGGTGCGTGGTGCGCCTTTTTTTTTAATTTTGACGCGTTTTAAACTTTTTGGTGACGTCAACGCAAATTGAACACGACAGTGGGTTAAAACGGGAAAATTCTTGCTGTGAAACTCTTACCAACTTCCTGATAGTGTTAATTACCATAGTAATAGTAATGATGTTTACAAAACATCACAATTTTAAATGAAATCTTTTTTCTGGCCCTATGATAACAATTATGATCAAAATATTAGATTTATTAATTTGGAATAATGTGTGTGCCCTTAATTATGAAACTTGTATAAGTCATATATTTATTTCTTCGAGATATTCAGTATAATACATACTAACAAATCCAAAAATATTTTTTAATTATACGACAGTTCAATTTATTTAAAAAAAAATATCATTTACAAAATAAATAATATTTTGCTTTTTATGCAAAATTATTAATTCAATAAACATTTTAAAGTAAAAAAAAAGAAATTTTAAGCTTGTTGCATTTTTTATAAATGGCTCGCTCTTTCCCCATTTTGGTGCGTTTTGAAATTTGAAAGTTGACAACGCTGATGGCGATATTATGGCAACTATTTAATTCCAAAGAATTTTTCTTTTCTGTTCAGTAGAAGCGAACAGTTTCAGGTAAATGGAATATATTCTTTAATTCATTTTGTGGTTATGACGGTTATTTGCGATATATTTTATGTTATTTCAATTCACTAAAAATTTATAAGAAATCGTTGCAAGCTGTCACCGTGTGACCATCGAGCATCATTTTTGCAAAAAAAATTAATCAAATTACTCGGTCCTTATTATGACACAATGGTGCACATATCACCCTATAGCCCATTATTTTATGTAACTCTGCCCTTTTGAACTGGCGAAGACATTATGAATAGAACTATAGCAGACTAGGAATTTAAAGTTTAAGAAAACCTTCCAAAAAGTAGTCAGATCCTCACAGAAACATAAATGTGAAAAAAGGCCAAGTTCCTTTCAAAAATTTCTGTCATAAAAAGTAGTGAGATAAAAATTTTGACCAAGTTCGTGTTTGGTACAATACCTATCACTGCAACATGGTATGAACTATATAAATTTGTAATCGTAAGGGTGTCAGATAATTTCTAGGTAATGTGCTAACTTGGCAATATCGGTACGGAAGAATAAATAGCCGAGTAAATTAGAAAACAATTAAAAGATGCCCCAATAGCAAAACTACAAAAAGCGGCAGTAATATACTCTTCGGCCGTCTCGTAAATTGCAGCCGACAAAAAAATATGACAGATGTTCCGATCTTGTTTAATATATCAATTTTAATATTTAAATACATTTTATCGTTTTTATGCTTTTGAATTTATTGTTTTTGATAATTTTTTCAGACCTGTTTTACAAAAGTTAAGTATTGCAGTGACAATTGAATTTATAATTATATCTTTAAAAAACCAAATATTTTTAGTTTTACTTCGATGATATACAAAAAAAAAATTTAAAAAAAGTCGACTCAAAATTTTTTTTGTAAGTGGATAATTTTTATTGCCACTTTTAACAACACCGTCGTCGAATCGACGAAGTATGACGTTAAGGCCATAAAAATAAAAATGACCTTTCAGGGTAAAGCCAAATTACATGTGATGATTATTAATGAACAAAAAACACCAAAGTCAATTAAATATATTCTGACAAACACGAGCAGGACGGAAAGCAAGTTGTTTTCGAAGCTCATCCCACACCTTCATCATCAGCGTTCTTTATGTTTGGTCCACTGTGGGTGGTATTAGGTGATATATATTTCTGATTTATGTACTTATCCTTTTATTGGAAATGGAATATGTGAATTGTTTTGATTCATCGTATTGCAAGTTGCTAAAAGTGTTTTTTTATGAAAGCTCCATTTTACCATCTTTAAATTTATAACAGGCTTGTCATTCGTCGTTTGTTCGATGTATCAAAATAATTCACATAATCCATTTGCAATAAAAAGCTGAGTATAAAAATACTTGTGTGGCAATACTATATTCTTGAATAGTTGTTGTTGTTATTTACATTTATTTTCTTTACATAGTTCCTACGTCTACAATTCGAGCTGAAAAAAAGTCAGCCAATGTAGAATGGTACAGATAAAAAATAAAAAAAACATGTTGATTATTGAGTTCTTGTTTCAAATATTTTATTTATTGAGCTTCTCACTTATTTAAATGAAAGTTTAACATAATAACTCTAGATGTTCTAAGAAATTTTTGGGTAAAGGTTCCCTGATGATCTGCATTATTTCAATCTATTTTTAATAAAAAAATATTTTACTGAATAAGTAAAATAATACTTTTGGATTACTAGTGCGTTAACAATTGTCAAAACATAAACTGTGTTTATTTTACAAAAAAAAAATACTGCCTGTTCCAGGATTTCATTCAGTTTCGTTCAAACGCATTTTTAACGAAAAACAGCTGTTTTTTTTCGTTCCACTAAAAGCCTTTAGAACGACAAGTCGAAAGAAAATGAAGCAAACGATAACGTAAGCATTTCAATACAAATATGAGCCCCAATAAAAAAAAATTTCAGTCATTTGTACGAACTCAAATGTCTAAAACAGGCACTTGTATTTTTATTGTCGACTGAGACAAAATTAAACAAATTATTTTTATTTACAATAAATAAAACATTTTGCTTTTCCAGTGAGTAATGTAATACCGGCTTCGATGGCAATGGATTTGCCTAGCCCGTCGTTGGTGGTCTCCCCACGTCTGAGCTTATAAGTAAGCGGTTTTGTGTCCTTTGGCTGGTCTTCTCTAGGTATGTTTATGTGTTCGACAACCGCTTCGATTAGTACAGATTTTCTGTCTACCACCAGTTCCGCTAGTTACAATGAAAGTTGGTTACAAACTATCGGTCTTATGTGTAAGGAAAATCGGTCAATAAGTTAGCATAAATCACGCTTGGACTTAATAGTGGTTTAAAACTACTCGTACACTATGCGCCGATTTTTAATGTCAAATTGTATGGAGGAACTCGTTAGGTCCTAGTTCAATGTCGGCACTTACTTCATTCCAGTTGTTGCTTATACATAACGCCGTATTTGTTCTACATACACAGAGGTGAAAATCCTTAACCATCCGGCTGTACAGAAAACTCTTCTGAGTGGAGCCATTATTCGGTATATTATACATACATAAATGCAATAATAGTATTTGTACATATTTGCATTTACATATGTCCATACCTAGAGGAGGGAGTTCTTACGATCGAACGAAGGCCATCTAAACCAAAAATATACTTCTACTTTACGAAGTCGCCGTTGCCGTTGCGCATATATACATACATATGTGCATGTCTACGTATGTATGTATGCACAGAAGAGATTTATAGAACCAGTATATTGGCCGGCTAGGAAGAATATGAATAATGACCCTAATAAATGAAATATTGGTAACTTTTCCATTTGGGTGATTCTTCACAAAATTTTGCTTGACTTGCCCTTTTTTGAGTCTTTATTCATCATGAATAAAAACCCTTAAGTAATTATGTATATCTTTCATTCTTAACAAAAATTGTTTTGTTAAGTTTGTTCATTTTAATTTATTTTTGGCTGCCACTTGTTGCAAGCTCAATTAGAGCAGTTTAAGTTTTTGAACCACAATTTAAACATTTTAATGATTTTGTATTCCTATTTGACGATGAATGTGTGAATATGGATATTTGACAACGGGTATATGACTTACGCTAGAAACGTAAAACCAGGCGAACCATAAGTCGAATATTATTGGGGCGCTCAAGCGCACAAAAGTGAGTGACACATATAATTTAGAGAACGTTAACTTGTGACATCGTAGGATTGGCTGTTATACCCATATTCTAAGCTCTGTGGCAAAATAAAAATTATAACAAATGACAATTTTTTCATTGCTTAAGATATAAAAATTGTCATTTGTTATAATTTTGTCATTTGTCACAAAGTTCAGAATAAGGGGGTTAGTTTCAACTATGTATACATTTATGTATGTATGTGTGTTCCTTTACGCCACTATGCTACCCGAAATCATGGACCGATTTTGATAATTTTTACCTCATTCGATTTTTATTAATCCCGGAAGTGTCACTAGAAATATGACAGTAGTAAAACAGTAATGTGGCTGCCAACAGACGCCAATTTGTAAATACGAAAAAAATAAAAAGTTCGACGAAGTGCATGTGTCAAAGTGGGTATCATTCGACATTTTCAAATACCAGCTTTAGGTTTTTTTATGATTTTTAATTTCAAACATTCGTTTAGGATATTTAACGGTTCAAAGTTGGTCGCAGTCGCGGTTTTTTTTTTATTTTTTTTAATTACTACTTGTTTATATTAAAGGCTGGAACAGAATAGTACCTTTAGTACAACGTAACGAGTAGCGCTGCAAGCTGTCAGCTCTCAAAAGTTAAAAACTGTTGTTTTAAAGGGAAGTAAACAGAATGCGTAGTTGTGGTAGTCGTTGCAGTGGAAGTTAATGCGATAAATTCGAAATTTTTAACTTTGTTGCGCGTCAAAAAATTAATGTTTGTATATGTCAATAAGGATTACCATGCTTTTTAGTAAAATATTATGTAGTCAATTATTATTGGTAATTTCTTTATTACATTTAGCAATTTTTGCTAACTTGCGATTTTTTTTCGAAGTTTTTGCGTAATTCTTTATTTTTAACGGCATTGGCGATTTTTAATCAATTTTAAGGCTTGCTTCCGATTTTGCGAATTTTTGCAAACTTCGCGATATTAGTGACTTTTGTATGTTTTCAGATTCCTGACAGTTTCGCCGATTTTTAAACAATATTAAACTTCGTTATCATCCTGCTGTTAATAAGTGTTTGCAAATTTTCGAATTTTTCACGATTTTTGCCGAATGTTTTGCACTTCTTACAGTTTTAGCGATTTGTAATCAATATTATACCTTATTTAAAATTTAGAAACTTTTCGTGAATTATCGCTTTTTTCGCGATTAGCATTTTCCCAATTTGTTTTTTGTTATCTTATATTTTCAGGGACTTTTAATCAATATTGTGCTCTGCAATCGTCAAAATTTTAGCAAGTGTTTTTTTTTGTGCAAATTTTCATAGTTTTCGCGACTTTTCCGGAATGTTTGCTTGCTTTGCAGTTTTAGCAAGTTTTAATCAATTTTAGTATGTATTTCTTTTCAATATTGCGATTTTATGCGAATTTGCGGAATTTTGTTGTTTGAGGAAACCCATCTTAAGAAGAATGTACTTTCTGTTGTTAGTTATCAGATATTTAAAATATTTTATTGATTTTTAGGCAAAAGATACGAAGTGAATTCGAGCTTGTGAATTGAACAAATTCGCACATTATTGTTGTATAATCTTGCGAGGTTTTTAAGGAAATATTTATTTGGTAACCATGCAGAAAGTTTCAATATTCTGCCCACATTTTTTGCTTGCTGTGCTACTAACGACGACATAAGCTTCAGATACTACTACAACAACTCTATTCGGTTCCAGCCTTAAGATATGGCTCATATTAAGCATTTCTTCAGTAAATTTTGTTTACTTGAGATACATATCAACACGTTGCTGTAAAGGATCGATAGAAAGACACCGTCTTTGTTTAACGGTTTGTGCCGCGTAATCTTTTGTTTTACTATAATAATTTTACACATCTGATTGGGGCAAGTGTTACATTTGTATGTATATGTGTATATAACGTAAGAATTTGTAATTTTATGTGATAACATAAAAAAAGAAAAATAACCAAAACCACCAATGTAACAAAAAGTAAACTTCGAGATGGTAAAATTGAATTTCCCGAAAATTTTCTGGTATTTGCTTGAAAATTCCCGAGAAATACCGCGTAGAAACTCTACATTGAATTCATACTGTATTGTTTTGGGCATTCATTGCTGTTTTCATTGATTGTGTTGAGTGTGTATTTTTACACCAAATTAAAGTGGATACATAGGAAATGATTAGTAAAATACACATGACGATTGTAAAAATTGTACACACTTTTATGCGTAATCCTGGCAAATCTTTGTTAGCTTGAAGTGCATTTAAGTTGAAAGGAACATATTTTAAACACAACAAACGTTTATGAAGATGCTGATAGATTTGTAAAAAAGTAAAATTGCCTATTACATTTATATACTAAATCATTGTTTTGAAAACCATTTATTTGCATGTACATATGTATATCAGACCTGGCGTTAAAAACTTTTTTAAAAACTTTAATGTGAGTAGCATTGAAAATATGCAATTTGATACCAAAATTTATGTAGGATATTTTAAAGCTGATCGGATGGTGCAAACCCATGCCATAATAAGGTCAAAGGTCAACATTTAAAAAATCACCGAAATGCTCTTTTTTTGTATTTTATCAGATTTTTTAATAAAGAATAGTATAAATATTATGTTTTTTCTTTAATTTTTATTTAATACGCTTATTATTTTTATTTTAAATCAATGAAGATTTTGTATAGGCTGTAAGGTCCTTACGGAAACCCTCTACAATGTGTAACAAGTACAGTTTATCAGCATCAATATGTGTTAAGCATCTGTTTAAGTCAGTTACTAGTTTGACTTTTCTTTCCTTGCCCAGGGGCATGCCGACTGGAGGTGCGATATAGAACCACCCTTCGTAACCTTACCTCTTCTTTATGTGGTATCATTCACAACAGTAATGCATTTGGCGATCTCTTCCCCTTTATAAAATGCTTCGCTCTTAGACCAATTTTACGGACCAAAGCGTAAGAGATCCAAGTGCAACTGCTTCCTTTGATAAATACCAAAAATGGTTCCGAATTTTTTCCAATAGCACTGTAGATATTTTTTTTTTATCAAAAAAGCCAATAATCTCCTTTATCAGTTGCATATCTCTATTTGGTGCTTCAACTCAATTTCCGGTTCTGAAGCAGTATGGAATATAGAGACTTAATAAGAAAATGCACATAATATGACTTATATTCAACTGACTCGTAGAAATGTTCTTGTTCATTTTGTATACAAGTGTTGTATCCCTTTGAATTTAATGTGCTCCATTCCCGTGCAAAATTCTCAAAAATTGCCATCTCTGGGCCACTTGATCTTCCGAAATTAATATAAAATACAGCTCTTAAGAAAATTTCTCCAATATGGTGGCGACATGGCAACCAAAATAAGCTGCGTTCCAATAAAGTTCCAGCACCACTATGAGCGCCAGTATTTGCAGCAGTTGTATCAAAACATATCATTTCTAACAAATTCATCATATTTATTTTTACCAAATAGTCGTAGACTGATTGAGCGACTGCAGCACCAGTTCCATTTTTAATGATGTGTATAGCAATAAATTTTTCAATGTTTTCCGACGTGAGCACAATAGTCAAGCGATCAACTTTATCTTTTCCAGCTATTGCGGGAAGTACCTTTCCGTCCTAATGCAAAACAAATGTTTCAGGGATTTTATAAAATTAAGCACAAAGAAAAGCTTATAGCCTTGCAAAAAAATATTTGCTTTGATATTTTCAATAATTTCTTTGCCATGACGCCAACAGTATTATTTGCGTTGTTTACGCAAACTTGTGCAATTCAGAACCAGATCCTCAATATTGTGACCCAACTATAGCTAATGGAGATGACATATTGCCAGCATCCATACAAGCCAGCCATCTGTCTTCTATAAAATTCTTCTTTCCACGTTTTCGAATCGGCTTATTGGAGCTGCTTGGAATGTTATCACTTTGTTTTATATCAATCGCCTGCACATCAGCACATCATCTCCCGATTTAACACTCTCAAGTTCAACATGTTCCATAGTCAAGTTCTTACATCAAATTAAGTGCAAAAAAATAGCCACTGTGCGTCCAAATACTACATAATAATTACCTGAAGTGCCTTTTTTCTCTTTATAATTTTCCTTTCGATGTTTTTCATCTTCTAATCTTTCTGCCTTAGGTTAAAGTTCATATCGCTTTGCAAGCCAAACTACATGTGATAATTATGAATGAACAAATAACACCAAAGTTAATTGACAATGTTCTGACAACCACATAGTATAACAGAACGACCAGCTGTTTTCGAAGGCCACTACACCTCCATCATCAACGTTCTTTGTGTTTGGTCCACTGTGTGTGGTGTCAGTTGATGTAGATTTCTGCTTTATATACTCAGCCTTTATTGCAAATGGAATATGTGAATTGTTTTGATTCATCTTATTTCAATTTGCTGAAAGATTTTTTGCAATTAAAGGTTAATTTCACCTTCTCTAAATTTGCAACATTCTTGCCATTGTCGTTTGTTCTTTACTAATTATGCAGATGTTGGTTAATTTGCCTATTTTTTGTTCTACTTAAGACAAACTTTTTTGGTTTGTTACTATTAAGTATATTTTATTTAATTTTTAGCTAATTTTAATTATTATTGTTCGAACTTCATTTGTTTCTTTATTTATGATTTGAACGATCTAAAGTTCGTATAGCTTTTTAAGCCAAATTATTTGTGAAACTTATTAATGAGCAAATAACACTAAAGTTAGTTATTTTCTGACAACACATAGTTGAACGGAACAACCAGCTGCTTTCGAAGGCCACTACACCTACATCATCAACGTTCTTTTGTGTTTGGTTACCTGAGCGCACCTAATATTATTACCTGAAGTTAAAAAATGTATTTTATTCACTTTAACAAACAATAACAGCATACAAAATTATTAGATTGAAGTATAAATTTAAATATAAAAGGTCAGTTATATTAATTATATCAGTTCTGTATTGCACCAGAGGCATAGCTCAAAACAACTATTTTTGCAGAATATAAGTTTAGGGTTTCCAATTTACATACAACTCAATGGATATACTAAAATATTTTCTTTTCTCAAGAGGAAAGTATAGAAATTTTTACCCAAGATTAAACTGATATCACTACTTAATTATTACATAGTCATATCCCAAAAATTGCGGAGTGAAATGATTTAATATTAATTGTATATGGGTAATTTTAGGGTTTACCAAAAACCGTGATAATTAAAAAACCGTGGTTTCCGGTTTCAAGCTATTAAAACCGGTTGGTTTCGACTCGGTTTCGGTTTTAAAAGTATGCATGTATATAAATAGGTATGTATGCTGGCTAAATGATGATTTAAAAATAATCACCCCTATCGTGAAAATCAAATGGAATTTTCGTTCACGTGAAATTTTCATTCTCCTCAAAGGGAAAAATTCTATCTTGACTATCCCGTGAAATTTTTTCCTTGCTATCAGTTTACGCGAGTGTAAAAATATAAAATATAAAAATCGGACAAAATTAAAGTTTATTAAAAAAAATCACAAACATTTTAGTTTCTAAATGAAATTTATTTAACTTTAAAGTTGCACTCATGGATGTGATTCTGTTGATTTAGCTATTTTTTCATTAAGTATACCACCGTGATGCACCACCATAAAATTTACTGTCTGTGAACCAAAGAGGTTAATACTCTATGAAAAAATGTGCTTTAAGGAATTATTGTTAACAGTCGTAAGCTTTACATACTTACTAATCTTGTCCTAAAAATAAATGTCTATAACTTTTAATATATAATTCGAGTAATAATCCATTTTGCCTGCAAAAACAAAGTGAAGAAAACCACGGGAAAAGTAAAAAAAGTGAAAAATATTATTCATGATAAGGGAAATCAAAAAAGGGAAAACATTTCTGACAAAAATTTTTGGAGGGAAAATTTTTTTACTATAGATGTGATGAAGTTTCTCTCGTTTGTAGTCTATTTAGGTACTTATATTGGAAGCTTAAGAATAAACAATTTATATTTAATTATCCATGTAATAGAATTTCAGAAACGTTAAAGCATTCAATAAAGAGTCGTTTAAAGGAAATCTTATTTTTGTGCAGAAGTTACCAGCGACAGGAGACACTCTTTCACGTTCAGTTGAAGAGGACTTTATGGTGTTATTGCCTTGTGAAGGAAGCAATAATATGTTGGTTGTTTTGTTGTTCGTTTTTTTTATAAAGTACAAATTCTTGTCGAAGAACGTTAAAATTATCGTATTTTGCTCTACATCTGCTAGACCTTTTTTGATAACAGATTATAATTCTTCCTGCAAAAAATTTTTATAATTTTCTTAAAATTTTACAATTTTCTTACGTTTTATTGTTACAGAACGCGTAGTAATGTATAGAAGTCTTCAATGTAAAGTACATTTGAGGTATTTTTAAACAAAATAATAATATTAAAGTAAAACTTACAAGCCGATGCTTTTTTCGGTTTCGGTTCTTAGGGGTTAAAAACTGCGGTTTCAGTCTCGGTTACAACTGAACTGCAATCTCTAGGTCATTTTACGTTAAGAGGTCATTTGATACTAGGAAGGGCAATACTTAAAATAATGATTTTTTTTTCTAGATAATAGTATTTATTCATGTATTTTGTATGGATGTTTAACAATGGCCAGTTAATTTTATAAATTTACGGGTGTTTTAAGTGACCAGGGGAGATACTTTATACAGGGTAGAGACATTAAGGCGAACTTTCTCTACAGGGGAAGATAAATTGAAAAGAAACAGTATTTTCGTAAAAATCAACTTCACTTTTATAACCAAAAAAAATAAGATTACAATTTCCATATAGTCTTTTTTGTTTAACTTGAATTAGGTGTTAAGCTTCTAAAAGAAAAATTCTTACAGCCAATGTAATATGACAAAAACATATAGAGCCTCAATGCTCTGATTAAAACTTTAAACTAAAATGAGAACTTTTCCTTACAAAACCAAACATAAAAAAATATAACGATTGAGATTACGCCTCTTCAAAGACACTAAAACTTTCGTCAAAAGCATAAAAAATCCTCTGTACTTACATATTTTAATTGGCGGCTTGTATGTTGATGGTTGTTCGCTTACAGACTGGCATACCTACTCGGAAGCTGCCTGAGAAGATACTACAAGCTGATTTGACTTTCTATAATTTATTAGTGGTTCATCCACAGGTTCACTTTCAGTCCCATATACATTATCAACATTAAGGCGATGTTTATAAATAATATATGTGAAATACTAAGAAAGAAGTAATATCGCACTTCCTTATGTACCCTGAACGCAAGGTCTCTACTATCGCATCTGATGAAGCAGGGGAGATACGGCAGGGTAGATACGGCAGGGGAGATACGGCAGTGGAGAGACGTTTTCACTAAAAATTTACATAATCATAGAGTTCTTAACTTATGCTACAGCATCAACTGTGTTGGAGGTTTTTAAAATTTTTAATATTTGTTATTAATATATTTAATTATTATTTAATTATTTTCGTTTGTTAAAAAAAATTAAACTAATATACATGAGTGTCGTTTTTTTTCGAAATTTTTTAAAATTATTCGAAAAATTATTTTTTGAGGGTTCGTTTGAATATTCGAATAAAAGTTCAAGATTTTTTGTCTGTTCGAACAAGAACAAAAATCATAAAATTTCATTCGAAAAAAGACGATTAATTAACAACACTAGTGAGTATGTATGTCTTAAAACAGGCACTATTGACAACCTAGTGTCACAATAGTCCGGCCGGCACACCTCAAAATTCGAACACAAATTTGTTCGATACAAATGATTATTACTCTAATATCCATATGCATATTATTTGTCTTGGAACAATACTTACTTATCTATAGATATACAATTTCCACTTTTTAGGAAACTAAAAGGCCTTCAAAGGAAATGCAAGTAACTATTGCACGACAACTTGGATTGGAACCAACAACTGTGGGTAACTTTTTTATGAATGCTCGACGTCGTTCAATGGACAAGTGGCGGGATGATGATGGAAACAGTTGTACTTCGGAGCAAATGAGCAACAAAAACTCATCATATCAATCGATTTCTGGTAGCAGTCACCATAACCACAGTGTTCAAACTCACTCAGAGCATCAAAGTAGTTCAAACAGCAGTCAATTCATAAATAATAGCTGCAACAACATTGGTAATATGCATATACAAACATCTTCTTCGCAGCATCATCATCATCATCATCACCACCACCATTCATCATCGCTTGAATTAGATGATGATGGAGACATGGACTTGGACTTGGTTCATGATGATTTTGAAATGAGCGACAGCAATATCGATGATAGTCAGCACCAAAAAGATGACGACATGTTGTGACATAATACAAATGGCGAAAATAATATTAAAAGCGAATTTGATTTTGAACAACCAGAGCCACAACTAAATGAGCTAGAACGCCAAAGTGTCCTTAAAACAAATCGTAACATAAATAAAAGTATTAGATATGTGGATGAATCGAGAGCCAAATTAGTTTTATCAAATAATGACTCCAATACACATAACTCATCCGTCTCCTCCTGCTTATCGATTAATAGTATTGGCGAAGAACATACACCCATTTCAGATGATCATACCCAAGAAAAATTTGAAGACGACTCCGCTCTCGAGAAAACTGATCAAATGTTGAAAAATAATATTGTATTTATACGAAAAAGTCCATCAACCCTCTTAGAAAACGTGATCGATAATTTTTCTAATTATGAGACCTTACTAACATCGGCTGATGATGACCGTAGTAATGATTGCGGCCAGAGTTCATTTCCGAATGCCAAAAATTATGACATCGTCGTGCAGCAGAAAGAACGGGCAATACATAATACTTCGTGTGCAACATCCTTGTCCCCAACGTCGTTGCCTCTTTTACAAACTGATGAAAACAAAAATAGCATTGTACTACTCAAAGCTCCGGCTGGATGTCTATCATTGGCAGAAGCTCTCAAGCAACTACAGCCACAACAACAACAACTACAGCAGCTACAAATACAGCAGGAACAATCAAGCAATCATCACTCGTACCAATTGTCAACAGAACAAATTGCTGATTATCGTCATCATCAACAGCTCGATCAAAGAAAAGTATTAACTAAACTATTTCTTCCAAATAAAATTCATGTTAAGCCTACACAAAATCAAAAACAATTGCAACACAGAACTTTCGCAAATGAATCCTCGGACGTTGGCGTCGGCAAACAAGGTTCCCAAAACGCTTCGAATAAAAAAAAGGTTTCGAACTTTCGTAAACGTTTCACCAAACCAGGTGCAAGTCACTGAAATACTCTTTCGATAAATTATCAGTCACTATTGCCTCTCGAAAATGTTGTGAATAAGATATATCGAGCCGTAACCGCCAAAAAAAACTTAAGCGACATACATATTTTTTGAACTCGGGTTTTTTTTGACGGAAATCGATCGTAAATATGTAATTAACTTTGGTCAAAAAATTTAGTTCAAAAATTATGTCGCTTATTTCTTTTTTGCAGTTGTGGCACGATATACATGTGTATGTACTAGTGATGTAACAAATGTCATTTTTTGCTATTCACGAATACGAATACGAATATTTCAAACGATATTCGCGAATACGAATTTTTGAAACGATATTCGCGAATACGAATACGAATATTATATGCAATATGAAATATTAAAAAATTGTTATGAAAAAGGACTTCACACTATTGTTGGCGTACTTTAAAGTTAATCAAAAGTACCCAAAATTTTAATGATCGTCATTGAATAATATTTGAAAATTATACAAAGCACAAATTTTTATAAAAAAATTAATGTATTTGTACAAACTAAAATTTTTAGTCATTTATTTAAATTTTGTTTACATTCGTATTCGCCTGAAAATGGCCGAATATTCGACAATTCGAATACGAATACGAATATTCGTGCATCACTAGTATGTACATAGATAAATATGTATGTAGTTGAAGATAAAAACTATATGATGCATGTGTGCGAATGTGAATTTAAGAATAAAAAAATTGTAAATATTTAATTATATTGTAATTATAACAAGTAAACCAAGATGTTGCAAGGTAAATGCAATTTATCAACTGTTACTCAATCACAAATTTCTACAAATAACTATGTAATAATAATTTTTTGTAGTATTTCAATTTTCGCTTTATTTTAAAACTGTTTAAAAAATTTTATTTTTTCTTAATTTGTATTTAAAGCAGAAACAGGCTGATTGATATTATTCTTGAATATTTTTGTATTGAAGATGGACTAAAAAAATATTCTAAATAATCCAAAAATGCTCAAAGGAACCGGAAAACAAAAGATTAAGTTTCTATAAAAAAAAATACACAAAAAAGCAACCAAGAAAATTTTATTCATGTTATTTAAACAACAGAAAAATTTTTGTCAAAATAATAAAATCATTAAGTATAAGTTGTTCACCAAACACTGGAGGCGTGAAACATGTCTTTTAAGCGCAATATTTACTGTCAAAATTTGAGACCTGCATTATAATAACATGTCTGTTCATCTACTTTGTACTTACTTTTCTTGATGTATTTTAGACATTCCTATTTGACATAATGTGTGAATTACAAAATTAAAGAAACTGATACATATAATTTAATACACTTTAACATAGTTTCGTGTATTATTTAAAATGTTTATGGGGCTATCTTCATTATATTCTTAATTCTAATTTTTTAAAACATAAAAAAGCAATTTTCCATCCCTGACTTCCTTCACCATAAAATTGTATGCTTAATAAAAAAACGACAATTAAACAAAATATACTTTCTTTTTACATATGTGTGTATGTATGTTCAAATATTGTGTTTATAAAGAAATGCGAAGAATTTGTTTTATAAAAAAAACACAATTTTTTTGGTTAAAAATAAGAAGTAATAGATACACAGAAAAAAAAACAAAAATATTTTGTGTTCATGTTTTGTGACCAATTTCGTTTGTTTATGTTTTTTATTGTGTTTCACGTTGGTCAGATTTCATGATTCTTAGGATGCAAATAAAACCAATTTATATCATCTTTTTTCTCAACGTTTCGTCAGCTTTTTTCCGACGTCTTCAGGAGAATTTTTATTTTTAACTTCTGGCAACAAATTACAAGTTTTTTATTATTTTTTGTCATATTTTTGTGATATTAATTTTTATGTTTGACTTACGATCTTCAGTTACATTATTAAATAAATTATAAAACTGGACAGCACGAACAATTAATTGTATAATTTAAATAATAAAAATTAATATAAAATATCACAGGCAAACTTAAAACTAATATCACAGAACTTCACTTGTCAAGTTATTGCAATTGATTATTGCAGTTTGTTGTTGTCTTTGTCTTCTTTTGTATTGATCGATTTTTTAATACGTTGCTGTATTCGTAGGCTTTCCAGTGTATATCTTTTATTCGCTCTCTTTTCTCTATCGAATATTTTGACCCCCTTAAAATCTATTTTATGTCCCGTTTCTTTCACATGTTGGGCTAGAGCTGTTGTCTCGTTTCCTTTGTTTGTGTCTGCTTTATGTTCTGATACTCTAGTTCCGAGTTTTCGTTTTGTTGTTCCCACGTATACTTTATTGCACATTTCTGTTTCATTTCCTTGACAAGTTATTTCGTATACAACATTGTCTATTTATAATTTGTCAAGTTTTGTTCTTTCCTGTGTAAAAATATGTCTTAGTGTCTTGTTTGATCTATGTGTGACTATTGTTGTTTTATCATTTATCATATGTTTTAATATTTTGCTTTCGGTCAACTTTGGAACATACGGTACACTGTAAAAAACTTTTTCTACTACTCCATTAAAACGCAACTGGAAACAATAATAATGGAGTAGTAGAAAAGGTTTTTTAAAGTGTACCATATGTTCCAAAGTTGAATTTTATTCACGAAAGCCCTGATTTTAATTGCAATGATTACACAACAACAAGAGTAGCAACAACTAAACGATAGGGTTTCTAATTTTCCGGACTTTTCCTATTCCCGGGAATTGAGAAGTAAAATTTTTTATTCCCTTGAATTTCAAAAACATGTGAATTTAATTAAATGACCTCAATATAAAATATAATTTTGTGAAAAAAAAAACATAAAAAACTTAAATTAATAACAAAAATTTTAAATTTTAGGAACCCCCAACGTACAGACCAAACAGCTGTACCAATTTTCTTCAAGTATAGGCGTAAAGATGTAAGATCATGTCACCTTTCAAGCGAAAGGTCCACAGAATACATGTAGAAAAGAAATGATATCTTCTGAACGGGTGGATCGATTTTGTAGCTAAGAACACTCTCGATCAAGTTACTTTTCAAAAAGAAAAACTAAATCAAAACCAGTCAAGCCCTAACATCCCTTTTTTGGTCGGGGATTAAAAACAAAACAACTTTATTCGTTCATTTCATGAACAATACTTAAAAACCAAAACAAAAACAAATAAGTTCATATGCTTTGAGTTATAGAATATATGGAAATTCCATCTACATCTGCCAATCTAGATACTAGTTTCTATAAAGACTTTTTAGATTCAAAATATTTCGTAACGCTTGACGTAACCTCGGAAGTTTCTATTACATCTGCTTCCATGCGTATATTATGCATTGCACAGTGGGGACTTTTGCAAAATAAATGGTAATAAATTTGGAACTTCTAAAAATCATTAGAAACTATCCAAATTTGCAATACTTCCGGATCACAATTTCAGAATCTTATGCAATTCCTTGTAAGCTATTTTTTTTTTTTGCTGGGTTAACGTACATTCACATGTAGTTTTTTTTTTGTATTAAATAGTTTAAGGTGCAAGTACTTGTGCATTTGAAATTAATGCATACTTTTCAGACATTGTCTTATAATACAAATAACATATACAGATTTATAGATAAATTCATTTCCTTTTTCGATATCAATATCAATTTGGGCTTCCTCCACTCATGGAGTCCATTAATATTTAAGCTAGTTTCCAATTTATTTAACTCATAAATCACTCACCCTCATTATAGTAATAAGGTAGTTTCTGAAAAACTTATGGAAAGGTGTGCATTACTTTTGAATGCACAAGCAGTTAATTTAAATAACATTTTTTATAAAAAAATAATGATTAGTTAACTGGTAACAACCACATTGCCATTGCGGATAATTTAGATTTTCAGTGGAAGTGCTGAGTAACTCCTGGCATTTTAAGAATTTTTAGCCTATTTTTGGGGATATTTAATATGGTTTTTATTTTTGCTAAACGTTTCCTGACTTGGGTAAATGGTTCGTGGCAGTGTTAACTGAAGGTGTCTCTGCTAACTACACAGAGAAAACAGATTCGTTGAAATAAACGAATTTGCAGCCAATAAAATTTTGGCGGTTGCACCAACTATCGTATAAGTCTGGTTAACGACTACAATTTTCTTGTAGTACCTCTATATTTTTGAATATAACCATTAACCCAATGGTTGTAACAACAGATAATTTTGGTTAACAGTGTGGACTTTGAAATAAAAGTTATTCTTGCTACCGAAAATATGGTTAGTATAACTAAAACAAGATAATAATTAGTATCTGTGAAAGAAAAATTGGTCGGTCTTCCTTGCTGAAACAAAAATAAACAATAAACGCAAATAAAAATAAAAGATTTATGAAATTTATTATTTTACATATTGTCATAAGTTTATTTTAATTGAAATTTATTTTCTCGTGGTGAAGCATGTCTATATGCATTTCTTCAACTACACATTTTAAGCAGCCACAAACCAGTTATCTTATGCACACACCTTCAACAACCATTTGAGAATTCAGAAATCATAATATCTTTGAAAATTACAAAAGTTAATTTTTTAACTTGCTGCTATAAACTATGATAGTAAACTTAACCTCTAGATAATTGCAGCAATGGATAGAAAGTGTTTATTTCAACGATAATATAGAACGACAATTTTTAAGTTGCCAATACCAAAAGTTGGTAGTAAAATCCAATTCGTAATATTTTATTCCTTTTAATCAGTTAATTAGTCATGACAAAAGCAAACGCTCGGGTGATGCAATCAATTTAAGAATTGTCAGAATCATCTTTTTATTACAATTATGCCCTTATGGCAATGAATATGGATTGTTTTTTTGGATAAACAGAAAATTGATGGCGTGAACTGAAATAAAATTCATGCAAATGATATTTTATTGGCCTAATAATTTTCCAACCAATATTTTTTCTGAGTGTAATATTATAAATGCGAAAGTAAATTTATTTTTTGTTTTTTTGCTTTAACGGATAAACCAAGGAACCGTTTTTGATAAAATTTAGAACGTAGATAGATCTAAATCTAGATGGACACAGAGGTTATATGTTTCTAAAAAAAAACTGGAAGCACGAGTGGATGTAGGGAGAAATTTTTGCCTCTCAGAAACTATCTTTCCAATTTTTCAAAAATAGGAGCAAGAACGCAATTTCTAAGGTAAGTGTTTTTAAGCGGTTTTGACCAAAAATATATCTGTTTTTACAATGCATAGTTATTTTGACATAAGTGTGATCTGAGTATAAATACGTACATATTGGTCAAATTAAAAGATTTCTCTTTACCTTGTTTTCTTTAAATTTTTTTCTATTGTTTTAATTGAATTTTTGCTTATGTTGTCTTTATTGATCTGTTTATAAATAAATATTGAATTATGAATTACAAATGCATGTCACATGTTTGTACATATGTTAGTATGTATATTTATTTTTAATTTAATTATACAAAATTTTTAGGTAAATACGTTTCGAGGTTCGAAATTTTTTTTATACATGTTTTTTATTTATTGTATCTTCATATATAAACTAACAATAAGTATTCAAATCTTAAATCTAAAATATAATTAGTGGGCCCGACCAATGTCAGACATTACTTAGTGATAGTTATTAATAATACATAAGCAAAAAAAAGTATTTTCAAGCAGCTTCATCCGGAGTGTTTATTATTAGAGCCTTTGTATCTCTCTTTTTTAAGCGGATGTGTCCAGTAAAGTTCAAAATATTACGAGCAAGCGGAGTAGGATGTGACTCTATTTTAGTTAGATATTTGCCTGCGTATTTTGCAATTTCTTCAGTAACTAGTGGCATATTTAAATCACGATGTATATTTGAATTCTTACTGTACCATGGAACAGATGTTATTAACCTTAAAATTTTGTTTTGTCTTCGTTGAATTCTCTCTACATTGGAAGCAGAAGCAGTGTCCCATAACTGGATACCGTAACACCATATTGGTTTTAAGAGCGACTTGTATATTAAAAGTTTGCAGTCTAGGCTGAGTATTGAATTTTTGCCAATCAGCCAATGTACCTGAGTTAATTTTAGTTTCATTTGAGTTAAGTTATAGTCAATGTGATGTTTCCATGTAAGCCGTCGATCGAAATGGATACCAAGATATTACACATGTGAATGTTGAGGAACAACTTGATTATTAATCCGAATGGGGGAACAAGTATCTCTTCGTAAGGTAAATGTTACTCGAACACACTTTTGTTCATTAACCTTAATTCTCCATAAGTTTAACCATAGTTCTATCTGGCTAATGTGTTTCTGGAGTTTTCGGGATGCCTCATCAGGATTTTGGTGCATACTGAGGCAGGCTGTATCGCCGGCAAATGTAGAAGTGTCAATACTACTGCTCACAGGCATATCACAAGTATAAATCAAATATAAAAATGGCCCAGTATACTCCCCTGTGGCACACCGGATGAGATAGTTTCAGGCATACTCATAAAGTGTCCTTCCACAACTGTAAATTTTCGTGCAAGAATGTAACTTTCCACAAGATTTAGAATGTTTATTGGTAAGTGTGTCTTCAATTTCAAAATCAGGCCTTCATGCCACACTTTATCAAATGCCTGAGAAACATCAATAAACAGGGCAGAACAATACTGTGATTACCTCCTCAAATGTTTTTCTGATAAATTGAACCAATCTATGCGTTTGCTCAGTGGTGCTATGCTGGCTTCTAAAACCAAATTGATGGTCCGGGATGCACCCATTATCAGCTAAAATTGAAGACAATTTTGTCATGAGTAGCTTTTCAAAAACCTTTGACATTGTTGACAGTAAACTTATTGGCCTATATGACTCAGCCTTGGAAAGATCTTTACCTGGCTTTGGAATCATTTTAACCTCGGCAAGCTTCCAGCAGTCTGGATAATACTCCAGTCGTAAAATGGCATTAAAAATGAATAACAGGATTCTAATTGCAGTACGAGGTAACTTAATCAGTATCTGGTTACTAATTCCATCCATACCGGGAGCTTTTTTCGGGTTGAGTTCGGCAATTAGTTTTTGTACATCACACATCGTAAATTTTAAGGGTTGAGGGGGTAGAGCAACTACACTCGGCAAATCAGCAACACTGGTACATGTATTTGGTGTAAATACGGATTTTAAATGCTCAGCAAATATGTTACCTTTTTCAGTATCGCTTCTTGTCCAACCTCCGGTAGATGTGCGCAGAGGTGGCTTAAGCTCAACGGGTGTTTTAAGTTTTTTGGCAGCACGCCACAAAAAGCAATTAGATGCTGGCGTGACATCAAGACCTTCCAGATAATTTTTAAAAGATACAGTTTTTTCAGATGCAAGCAACTCTTGGAGTCGTTTAGTGCACTCTTAAATATGATTTTGTGTTGAGGTGATCTGTGCTGTTGCCATTCCCTTCTAGCTCTTCTTTTTTAACGTACGAGATGTTCAACGTCTGTAGAATAAATTTTATTGAACCCAGTACGCGGACGAGTGGCATGTTCAGAAGCTTGTTTAATATTCTCGTTAAGATTTGCATTGTTAGATTCAATATCATTAGGTGTTCTCAGCGTAATATTTTCCGTGCAATGACTAATAAGATATTTTTTGAATCCCAGCCAATTAACACGATTTATCATCTTGACATATGGGTGAGGTAAAGCGCTTCTCAGTGGGCTACAGATTGTAACGATCGTGGGAGAGTGATCGGACGAGAGATCTAGGGAAGCTTCAACGTGAATTAATTCCCTAGAAATACTTTTTATGACGCCGAAATCTATAACATCCGGAATTTTTCGTACGTCAGTAGGCCAGTAAGTAGGCTCTTCACTCGAAATAACATCCAAGCACATTTTTGAAATTGTGTTGAACAACGCCCTACCTCTAGGCGTAATAAGACGCGAACCCCAGAACATATGCTTAGCATTGTAGTCGCCAGCTGCTACGAAACAAGGTCGAAGAGATTTGTAGAATCTCTCGTATTGGTCGTCAGTGATTGAAAATCTGGGAGGGGAGTAAATTGAAGATATCACGAAATTTGTACAAAAATTTTCAATGCAGATATTTGTTGCTTGTATATGTTCTTCACAAATGTTGTCAAGAATATAGTGTTTGAGTCTTGACTTTATTAGAATTGCTGATCCACCGCATGCTCTCCCTCTAGGGTCCTTTGTGTCATATAAAGTATAGCCATTCATTTTAAAGAGGCTTCTAGAAGTCAAATGAGTCTCAGAGACCAACATTATATCAATATTTTTTTCCGTAAGGAAGTGCTCAAGTTCATTTTTATGTTGGCGAATGCCGTTTGCGTTCCAGAAACATATTTTTAACGTGTTCATGGCTTGTTAATTAATGCTTGAAGCAGAGTATTCTGCATTCTCAGCATTTCTTGCATCATGGTAGTCATATTTGTTGTAAAGTAGTTTATAGTTAGCACCAGATTCTCAATAGTAGCTTCAAGGCGACTAAAGTTAAAGCTTGAATTTGCATTCGTTGAATTATTTGGCGGTGAAACATTTGGTGTGGGAATAGAACTAGCCTTAGCAGCATCGGCATACGATACACGTGAAGTAACAGGTTGGTTCACTGGAGCAAAAGTGGCGGAGTACGCGTTTAATGGTTGAGCTGGAGCTAATTTAGGTTTTTGCACCATAGCCTGCTTGACGAAAGAGTACACAGGACATCCTCTGTAGTTAGCGGTGTGATTACCTCCACAATTACTGCATTTTTTTCCGCTTGATCTTTTGGTTTGGTACAACTTGCAGTACCGTGCAATTCACCGCAGATAACACACAGTGTAGGTAAATTGCAGTAAGCTTTTGTATGGCCATATTCTTGGCAATTATTACACTGCACGGGACCTGCACGCTTATGTGGCTCTTCAACTCTGATTTTTCTGTATAAAAGGCTGTGATTTTTCTGTGTATAGGCTATAAATAGGATGAGCCTCGTTTTTTTTTCAACTGTATATCATTCGGCTCCAGTTCAACACGAAATAGGGCTTGGGGTACCTTTTCTCTGTTCATTATTTTAGATACATTATTTACCTTAAATCCCTGGAGGACGAGTGTATTTTTTTTTTCTTCAGGGACAACATAAGAATCTATGCCCTTCAATACGATCTGCAGGCCTTTAGCGCTCTTAAGCTGGTATGTGTAGAAGCTTGTTTTATTTGTTTCAAATTCAGAAACCATTTTGCGGAAATCCTTTTCGTCATAAATTTGAATTTTCGTTTTATCGATGTTGCCACGTTTTATTGAGACAATATGGAATTTATTTTCACCAATGACCGAAATTAATTTTTTAATAAGGGCATTTGAATTTTTCTCTCTCAAGTAGATTGGTGGCGGCTTGGATGTTTTATTCGAGGATACATCGGGTTTGTCGTTCTCATCTTGCAACATTTTAAAACGGTTTTGGCTATTAGTTGAGGATGCGCTGTTATCCCTAGACATCTTTGGAGCGGATGAAATTTTTGAAGAATTTGGGCTTCGCCCATGCTTTACCACGGTTATATATCTGTCCACACCGACTTGCACCTTGGGTTTTGAGCTACTATTATCTGTAGTGATAACTTTGTTAAGTGATGAATACGAGCCTGAAGGCGATGATATTACTGACTTATATGAAGAAGTAGTAGGCAATTGTAATGTTAATGAATCACTACTATTTGGCATTGGACAAAGCGAAGTTGATCGCTGACGAAAAATTGGCTTTGCCGTTAAAAAAACACTTTCATTAGATTTATTATTTCTATTTTTTTCATTAAGAATTCAGAATTCGAGGTTCGAAATATCGATGTTTGAAAAAAATATATATCGATGTTATTAAAAAATATCCATGCGTTGTATATCGATAATTTTTTTTATTTTTCTATCTCTAGTTCAAGAGATATATTTGACGATAGACTTTACATATATGTATACTAATTTTTGTAGACTTAAAAGTGTATCGTAAAATATTTCCAGAGATATCGTTAGCTAAAATTTGCATTTTGTTACTACGTAATTTCTTGTCAAACTGTCAAATCGATTTTTCATACAAATCAATCTCTTTTTACTGAATCAAATACTTTTAATTATGTACATACATATTTATGTTTACCATTCAAAATACAATATTAGCTCAGCCGACCGGAAATTAAAAGCAATCTCATTGAACTCACTTTAATATCATACTAGATATACCAACGGACGACACAATCGCCCGTATTGTAGAATCTAAATGTAAATAATTTTATTAATATTCAAAGAAAAAATTATCTAAACGTCATAAGAAATGCATTAAAACACAGCCACCCGCATACTTACATACATATGCATAATTAAATAATACATGAAATTAAAAACACAAACGAAATCCTTTTAACTAAGCTAATTCAATTTATGGAACTCGCTTCCTTTAAGTATTATGGCTTCCATACAATAACAAATAAGAGAGAAAAAAAAACATGTTTGCTTATTAATTATATAGATGCTAATAAGACAATTAGAGTAGTAAATTTTAGAATTAAAAAAAAACGGGAAGAATTTTGTTTTTAAATTTCTGTTGTGCTTGGGCTGTATGTATCCAGAATCCGGAACAACGTCCACTATCTGAAATCAAAATCAATTAAAGAGATATATTTCTCAAAAATTAAAAAAGTGGTTTATTTTAATAACTCTAAATACCGTCAACAAATTGATTGGTAAGATTATAGACGTTTTTAAACTTGAATTTACAAATTTTATCTTTATCAGTTTAATGGCTCAAGCAAAATTACTGTCGAAAATTTAAAAAACTTTTATATTTTTCAATATATAAAAATTCAGAAAAATCTTTAAGCTATACCAAGAAAAGCACTTACAAATACAGAGCAAAACATTAATTTTTTTCTTATAATTTCTAAAATAATCTTTCTGGCTCATGATGATACAGCAAATATTTCTCAATAATATGCTTTATTGCAATAATTTTTATTTAAAATTAAATACATATATTAAGTATACTCCTATAATGAAATATTGTATAAACGTAAAATGTATTAGAGAAATTAAGATCTAAGGCAATCGCGAAATTAAATCAATAAAGGAAACAAAAATTTTTATAACAAGAGTAATAACTAACCTGAACAGACATCCAGCTTTAGGCGGGATTACCCCTTTTTATATGACCATTCCGCTTTGAATATTTATCCCGCTTTTTGTTAAAATTTAACTTATAAAAATGCATTCCAAATATATTTTTAAGTAACAAAATATTGTGTGCATCGCTACACCCCATATACGTCTTGAGATGAAAAAATTTTTGTAGAATATAATTCTCATTATTAACGTAACTGGACATGACGAGTTTCAGAATTATCGTTGCATGGGTTTCCAAGACTTGTTCTTAAAAAATTTTTTCTCGATTTCTCTATCATTTGCAGAATCAGCGGACACATTTTTACTCCATTACTTGACTTTTTATAATACTATTCTCGTTATTGGCGTTACGGCTTTACACATTAAAAAATTAATAGGCTATTGTTCTTTCTAGACTATCGGTAATACGTGGTGATGAGCAAATCGGCAAGAGTAGAGTTTCTAGGGGAAAAAAAATCACGGGAATTATTTTTTTAAAAGTCCCGGAGAATTTTCGACAGGAATTTTCGGGAATTTAATATTTACGTTTTTGGAATTTGCTTTTTTTAATTTGCTGTCCGTTGTTTTATAAACGAAAAATACCAATCTGTAAGCAGAGATAAAGAGGTTTATGAAATGTTTTCAACATAAAAAGTCTTTATAGTATCTAGATTGTAGATGTAGATGGAATTTCCATCCATGGTTTAACTAACACAGAAAAAAATATCATCAAAATGCAATCAGCAAAACAAATTGTTAATAGTTAACTTAAATTGAAATATATATTTAGTTAATATAAAAAATTAAGTTGTTGGTATGACAAACACAGACATTTTTTTCAATAAACTGAACTAACCAAATTTTATGTTATACATGGCGCAAAAACTCAAAAAACTCATTGTTGATTTAACAAATTAAAATTTTTCTAGTCAATTAAATTACTCAACAAAATTATTTATTAAATTATATCATAACGGAATACGCACATGTAGAAGAAACAGAAGAACTCGCGTTTTGTGCGTATTCATTATTTGCTTATCTAATAACGATTTGCTCTTTAGCTGAGTGGTAAGTACATTAGACTATTAATCAAGAGATTGCCAGTTCGACTCATCCAAACATCTTTAAAACTTAATAAAAAACAAAATTCTAAAAAAATATAAAACAACACAAACAAAGAAACAACACATTATATTTTGAAAATCAAATTTATTAAAAAAAATTTTTTCTGTTAACAACTCAATTGTTAATAACACAATAATTTTAATTGGAAATAATTGATTTGATTTTGTTTTCTTATGTTGCAATAGTGTGTTTGTATTTACAAAAATCGTTGTAGGTGCCTTTTTAAATAATATTTTAATTGTATTCACAAATAAATTATTTGTATTTACAAATCTTTTTTTTCTGTGAAAGGCATATAAATTTATTTCTTCTTGTTTTGTTTTTAAATATTGTTGATCATCAAATTAACGAATAAAGTTATTGTGTTTTTAATTTAAATGTTGTATATTTTTTCATAAAATTATATTATTTTTATAGAGGTCATTTAATCAAATTCGTATGTTTTGTAAATTTCCGGGAATCGGAAAAGTCCAGAAAATTAGAAACCCTATTTAAAATACAAACAAAAAATTGCACTTTATGAGAGGCACCACGCCTAATTTTTCAATTCTATAATTGTTTCCAGGAACAATACACATTATCTACAGAGTTATCCCTATCCCTATATAAGTTTTCCAGATATCTCAAAGTGCGTAAATACTTCCTCCTTCTCTCGAACTTTTTTTTATTTTTTGAAGACAACGCACATTATAAAAATCATTACTTGCACAAAAGTCTTTAAAAAATAAATAAATTTAAAAACTTTAGAGGTAAAGAAAAACTAGTGTCCTAATTTTCTAAGACAGAAATTATTGGTTTATTTTTAACTTTGAATTTTATAAAACATTTGAAAACGAAAATTCTGTTTTACGTAAGATTGATCCTCACAAAAACATAAATGTGAAAAAAGGCCAAGTTCCTTTCCAAAATTTCGGTCATCAAATGTAGTGAGATAAAAATGTTGACCAAGTTCGTGTTTGGTACAATACTTACTTACCACTGCAACATGGTATGAATTATATAAATCTGTAGTCGTAAGGGTGTCAGATAATTTCAGATAATTTTTATCGTGTTTCGATAAAAATTTTATGAACGTGGCCCCACTTCCGTAATTTAACAATCAATGCTTTCAAATTTTCCCTGTTCGTAAATCCCTTAATTTTAATGCTTAATTTTGAGTTTAAAGTGCGTGTCCATGCCCCCAATTGAAACTTCCAGGATTTTAAATATTTCTTGATGATCTTTAATTTAGATTTATTTGTGTATTGAATTTAATTCTAGCCTGAAATGTTATGGCCGTTACCCCCACTCTCCGTCACTTTTTTAAGCTGAAAATTTTGTTATGAGCAGCGCTCAATTATCATCTTACCTTTTTTAAGATCATAGCTTTAAGTTAAAGCTTCACTTAAAAGCTTCAGCAGAAAACTATCGCGGCCCCTGCCACTCCTGGTTAAAATATTTGGATTTTTAGATTTTCCTAGTTGGTTTCTCATCTTGACCTACTGGCGTATCATATTGCAGCTCTTTGGCGCAAATTTAATTGTTTAATTTTTATGGGCGTCTTCCCGCCCACAGTGCCAATCATATGTGTCAAGTTTCGTTGGAAACAGATATTAATATTTAAATAAATAGTATATTTAAATCTGCTGATTCGAAGTACATGAAGTAGGAGGTTTAAATTGTATGAGCGTGTTAACACCACGTGAGACAAATATTTTAAATTTGCTCTTTAAATTGTGTGCTTTATTGCAATAGCCCAGACCCCCTGGTTAAAATCTCCTGGTTTTCAGATTTTTTTAGTTAGTTGCTAATCTAGACCTACTTGTTTTTTAAATTTCAGCTTACTAGCGTAAATTTTATTTATTTTCTTTTTATGGGCCCACTTTTTCAATCTCGATGCCTGGTGGTGCCATTAGTTATCTTTCCTGTCGAGTTTCATTGAAAACGGATAGTAATAAATATTCAAATATGTAGCATATTCAAATGTGCTGACCCGAAGTACATGAAATAGGAAGCGTAAATTGTATGCGCGTGTTAATGCCCACTTTTTCAACGAAAATGTATAGCCTTGCATTATAGCAACATGTATGCCAAATTTCAATGAGTTTAACGCCTTAGATTTGTAAAATTTTTGGGTTATTAGATTTTTCTAGTATTTTGGTAATCTATACTACTACTCGTTTATCAAATTTCAGCTCGCTGGGGCAAATTGAAATTTTTATTCTTATAGGCGTATTCCCGCCTACTTTTTTAACCCCAAATTTTTTTGGCTAGTAGTTATCTTTCCTGTTTAGTTTCGTTGGAAAAGGATAATAGTAAATACATAAATAATGCATTTAAAAATGCTGACCCGAAACATATGAAATAGGAGGCTTAAATTGTATGGGCGCGTTAACGCCCACTTCTTTCAATAAAAATTTAGAACCTTGTATTATTGCAACATATGTGCCATATTTCAATAAAATCGCTGGAGTAAAACGCCTTAGAAATATTTTTTTAATTCTGAGCCTTATGGGCGTAGTCCCGCGCCCCCGGTTAAAATTTTCGTGTTTTTAGATTTTTCTAGTTCATTGCTCACCCTGATCTACTCGTGTAACAAATTTCAGCTTTCTAGCTATAGCGGAAGTGCTTCATCAATTTGATGAGTGTGTCCGTGGTCAGTGGTGACCACTTAAAATATGCACTTTTTGCACCTCCATATCTCCGGAACCCTTCATTGTAAAACTTTCAAACTTCGCATATGAGGTTACATGAATTTATTGTATTGTATTATGGTTTAAAATTTACAATTTTACGATTGTGGGGAACACAGTTATGACGGGGGTAAATACAGCTCGAATGACTTCCTGTAAATATACACACTGCGTGCATTGGCCGGAACTTGGCCTGGCGCACTGCCGTGCGCTTAGATATATGAAAAAACCACTGTTAAAACAAATACATGATATGCAGATGTTAGTGCGTACGTTCGTAAAGTTTTTTTGTGGCGCAGCCAAGGCACACATTCGTATTGTGTGTAATTTTGTTTTTGTATTTGCAGCTTATGTGTTTCGTTTATCATTTACTCACATACATATGTACATACTACGTATGTATGTATGTATGTGAAATTTTACTTTTATTCATTCATTCGTCAGCCACGTAAATTTTTTATAAACACACCATAATGTACTTATGGTAGAAGCAGTTTTATGTATTTTATTTGTTTTAGAAAAACAAATACAAACAAGTGTATTATTCTTATTTGCTTTTTGGCCAACCATACAATAATTGCTTAAAAAAATCAACATTAACAACTAGTAACAGAAACGCTAAATAACATATTTGTTCATGCCAGAACCAAAAACACGCAAAACTGGTGCAAACAGTTCTATCTGTGCAATGTTATAATACAAATATCTTGTTTAATCAATTCTTGTGTGAAAAATAGAACTTCCTTATTTCATTAATCTTTGTCTTCTGGCAAAGTAGTATATTTGAGTTATCTCGTTGTTTTAGTAAAAGACCGATGTGTACCTAGTTATTAGTGAATTGATAATTTTTACGTTATATTTAAACAGCACCAAAAATTATCTCTTTTTACATTTTAATTCAATTATTAGCTGATAGCCAAAGTAGCCAGTGCTAATTAAATATTATATTAGTCTTATATATACTTATATAAATTTAATATCATGTAAATAAATAAAAATATAATAATAATTCAATTAATTTAGCTGATTCACACTGACTCTTTCTAAGACACAGTACCCTTTAAGCAATAAAAATTTGTAGAGTTTTCCTCACTTGCTCATAGATGTTGCCAGCAACCATTATTAATAATCAGCTTAGCAAAGCCAAACGAAATTTGAGTACATGGTAGCTGGATTTGCAGTATTCATGAAGCACCCCAACAGATGGCGCAGCAGGTTAGTAAAAATATTTTCTATTATAATGAAAAAACAAAACAAAAACATACTTCAGTCGTTAATCAGCTCTGGGTCGGGGACAGAGGTCTAAGTCCTGCGGCTCGCAGCCGGCGGCGCCAAGCGCCGATATTTTATTTGAGCTCGAGCCGCCGCCGAATTGGACGGCTCACATCGGCTAATAATTGCAGCCGATTAACATGTGGAAGTCGACTAATATTTCCAGCCGGCTAATATTTTCCATCCACTTTAAAAACTCGCTGATATTTTACAGAAAGAAAATAATTTTTTTTCGGTGATATGTTAGTGTTTCTTGTATGCATTTGATATTTGCTGTTTTTTTACGTTATGTGTGTATTGGGTTTGTGCTGCTGATGCGGGGTTGTGCTTGGTTGCAAAATTATGCCAACCACAAAACCACTCTCTTTGCCTCTCACCCACAATCTGGCATGTTAAACCAGCACAATTGTTCTCGCGTATGACAGGCCCAAGAAATATTTAATACAGGTGCATGCATTAGCCAAAACTCTCTGGGAAATCTGTGCTCCTCACATAGATTTACAAAGTATACTTATAATTATAATATAATAATTATAATTGTCAAAAAATTGTATGCATGAAACAAGGCACAAAAGTAATTGTCAAATGAATTCTTCGTTATAAACTTGTAAACAAAAAATCAGCGGACGAGCAATATGCCTGATACGTTTACCTGTTTGATATGCCTTGGACATGCCATTAGTCCGAACTTTAACAAAATCTTGTAGAACACACCTTTAAAAAAGCGTTGTATAGAAAAAAATTTTCAATCCGATTTGCTTCTCATGTCGCGCACGATAAAATCGAAAATAATGCTGGATATTATATAATTTTTTACTTCCCATATAAACCTGCAATCTATCGACCATGTCACAGAGTTCAATTCCGTTCGGAAACACAAGATGTCGAGCCCTAGCCGCAGTATAACTCAGCATGTATTATTCTGCCTTCGTGCAGAGATTTTTTAAATGCTTTATTACAGCGAAATATTCTAAAACAAACGCTTAACAGCACTGTTGGGAAGACATTTGTTTCAGTTGTTTGACTTGCCAACAGTGTTGTTTAGCGTTTGTTTTAGAATATTTCGCTGTAGTAAAGCATTTGAAAAATCTCTCATGTCTTGAAAGGTCTTATAAATGGTCTTGTGAAGGACCATAATTCATAATTGAAAAAATTATGTTATTCTACGAAATTGTCGGCTGCAGCCGACTTTGAGCCGCCGCCGGTCACTTTTAGTCTAGCCGCCGCCGCCGAAAATTTTTGAACGATTTGGAGCTCTGGTCGGGGAACATCTCTCGCGTCATCGTAATTATTTCTTAAGTGCGGTCAGGCTTGTGTGTGTTGTTTGGCCTTCGAGAGTTTTTCGTCTCGCTCGCACTGGTTGACTGATCTCCCACGGATAACCGTATAATCTTGGGGTTTTTTGTGGAATTTCTTTAACAACCACGTTGCCTACTTCCTATGTGAAGGCATAGGTCGTGTACAGTCAGTCACAAAATCTTTTAAAATACTGTTAATACCATCTTGGGCATATGGTCTACGTTACTTCGCCTATATTTGTGCAACACCATATTATGCAAATTTACTTTGCATTAATAGTTTTAATTAATAAATAAATAATAATAAATAAAAACCTACTTCTTGCATATGATATGTCGTCAGCCCATTATTGGTTTGGAGCATATGCCAAAAGGTCGGAATGGAGAAAAACGACAAGGAATGTTTACATGAAGTTTTCTCAAAGTATATCGGATAGAATTTTTTGTATTTTCCCAATTGCTGTCGACACATGTTTGGAAGAAATGTGTAAATTTTTGTGGACATTCATGAATAATATTAATATCACATTATTGAAAGGAAAAAATACTGTTTTGTGCCACATACCCCACTTTTTTATAATTTATTTTTAGAAAGTAGCTTTACTATTTTATATTGAGAAACTTGTTGTTGAGGAGGAAATTAATGCTTCATATTTATTTTTCTTGCTGTCCACAGAAATAAGTCGATCATTTTAACGATGACCCCAAAATTAAACAAAAACCCTTACTAGACATTGTAATTTCCGCGATGTTAGCAATTTTTTTTCGCGATAGATCTAGTTTCCTGAAGTTTTTACTATTCCTTGCAATGTAAGTAACTTCTTAAATGCATTTAGAAATTATTCGTGAATTCGTGGCTTTTTCACGTTCTTTTCGAGATTATTTTATTTTGAATAGTTTGGCGGTTTCTAATAAATTTAAGGGCTTATTTGGGATTTAACAACTTCTCGCGAATTTTTGCAATGTTCGCGATGGGAGCGAGTTTTTGCAAGTATTCTGCTTCTTAACAGTTTTTGCGAATTTTTAATAATAGTAGACTTTGCTTTAATAAAACTGTTAGGAATTCCTGCGAATTTTCACCATTTTCGCATTTTACCGAATTTTTAGCATTACTTAGAGTTTTGGCGATTTTTAATTTAAATTATGGCTTGTTGAAAGTTTTGAAATTTTTCGCGAATTTTTCCAAATTTTTCAATTGAAAATTTTAAATCTTGTTTATATTCTTGCAATTTCTCGCCAATTTTTGCAATGTTCACTAAGAGAGCGAGTTTTTGCAATTATATTACTTCTGATCAGTTTTCGCGAATTTTAAACAATACCTGTTAGACTTTGCTATTATGCTGCATAATTTGGTATCAATGGTCTACAAATATATCCATAGCAAGGCAGAGATTTGGAGTGGATCGAATTCTTGAAGGTCAGTTCATTGAACAATGAGAAGTTTGTCGGTCGTCCCAATTGTGTTTATAATATTACAGAAGTGAAGCAAAACAAGAGTTGAATTTATTTTTTACGTTTTTGTATGAATAATTTGACGCAATAGCCAACCGTGGCGTTTACAGCAAAACAATACTCATGAAACCTAAAAGTAGTTGAAATGGAGCAAAATTCATGCTATATATTTCAGAAACCATAATTAATTTCGCAAAACATGTTTCGGATTAATTTTTTTTGGTGGGTCAAACCAATAATGGACTGACGATGTGATATGTGAGATTTATTGTGGCAAAGTAAAAATAATTATTCATTTAAGTTTATTTATAATAAAATAAAACACTAATAGCGTTGAATTTTATTTTGTTCAATTTAATTTAATTTATTATTTAATTAAATTTTCGTTTTCTACTCATAAATTTCGCATTGTCTTTTAAGTTCTTGATTGAGTTACCTTATTTAAATATAGATACTTATGTACTTATGTACATGTGCACATTCTGAATGAAAAAATAGCGCTTTTTTATTAATATTTTATCACATTCAATGAAGGGCTCTCTCTACATTGTAGGCTTTCGATGTGAGACTTTATTACATTTTGTGCATTGTTTGTTTGAAAAATATTTTCAAGTTTTTGCTTGTACTGCACAGTTTTTTTGTCACTCGACTTCAAGAGTCCACCCTCATATAAACTAATACGTTGGTAATTTTCTGTTATCTGACACTACAATAGGTCCCCAAATCTTGTGCAGTTTTGATCTGGATTTTATTGAAATGCGTTCGTTTGACAGCTTTTCCATACGCAAAGTTTACTTTGCAAAGTATTGTGTTTGTGGAAGAGAATGGAGAAGAGCTCCCATTCTCTTCTCTTTTCTTCATATAAGTGAAAAACAAATGTTAATAATATGACCGCTACAGTGTGGGTGCTGTTGACTGAAGTAGTTAACGCGTCAACTACAAAGCAAATGCCGCTATTCGAGAGTCCGTGTTCAAATCATGACCCAATTCTAGATTTTTCTGATATGTGTTAGTGTCTATGCTAATGTATATTGCAGCATCCTCTTTCGTCGATATTTGTAGCAATTAATCGTCAACGAAGTAAAATTACTAATAAAATGGCTACATACTTAACACCAGAGGCACTGCAACGATGCTATAAAAAATAACAAAACGCACAAAAGCAGAGTTGTAAAAACTTAAAAATTAATTAAGCTTCTTTTTTAGGGTTCCGTACACCAAAGGTGATAAAAGGAACCCTATTGTTTCCGCTACGCTGTCCGTCTGTCCGTCACACGGCATTTCCTCAGGAACCGTAAGAGCTACGGACCTGAAATTTGGACAGAGTATGTAGAACCTTGGCCGCTACAACAAGAAATGCATGAGAATTAAAAATTAAAGGGTGTTCCAAAACAAGCAACGAAAATTTTTTAAATCCCATGTAATATACATGTAATTGTATGTACGTACGTATATTGACACTTTTTTTGTATAGACTACAGCAATTAACACTAAAATTTAAAAAAATTTAAATTAAAGGGTGGTCCATTGGTTAACGCAATTTTGCCTATGTAATTTTAACAAATTGCTATATCTTGGAAACTGTAACTCTTGAAATTTTCAAAAACGGTAAAACTAAAAAATCTGAAAATCATAAAATCGCCAAACAAAAATAAATCGCCAAAAATTAAAAAAAAATCGCCAAAACGAAAAAAATCACCAAAATTACAAAAAAAATTCTAACACTAAAATAAGTCGCAAAATTCGAAAACATCGTCCAAATGAAAAAAATCGCCAAAAAGGAAAAAAATCGCCAAACGCGAAAAAAGTTCCAGTAACAAAATAATTGTTAATATGAAAAAAAATCGCCAAATGAAAAAAATCGCCAAAATTAAAATAATCGCCAAATTGAAAAATCGCCAAAATGAAAAAAAAATCGCCAAAATGAGAAAAAAAAGTGTCAAAACTACAAAAAAGCGCCTAAATGAATAAAGTCGCCAAAATAAAGAAACGCCAAAACCGAGAAAAAATGGCCAAAATGGAAAAAAAAATACAAAAACCAAAAAAATCGCCAAAATTAAAAAAATCGTCAAATAAAAAAAATCTCCAAAATTAAAAAAACGTCAAAAAGAAAAAAAAAATACCAAAACTATATAAAACTACTAAAGTTCGTATTGAATTACATATCTCGTGTCAGTACGGAACCCTTCGTGCGCAGATCAAAGTCGCACTTTACTGAATTTATTTATCTATCTATCTGTCACCTTACCGCCTGCAATTGCACTATCCCTTTGATGCTCTCAAGTAACAGAAAACTTACTTTTTCTTCTCTCTAACCTTACCGCTACAATTATTTTGCCCAATAATGAAAAATTTACTTATTGTTGCGCTTGGGACGAATTTAATAACAGTTGTGTATGTAACATAAACACAGCTGTATTTACATACGAGTATATACAAAATACTCTAGATGCTTGAACATCCAACTTTTAAAAATATAATTATGTCGAGTGATCCATGCGTTGCAAAAATTAAAAATCAAATGATGTCCAGGTCAAAAGTATTATCCAGGAATTATCTGAGCCTGATCAGACATACATATGTACAAATGTACATATCGTCACTTCTTAATTATTTGATAAATTTTAAAATAAATATAATAAAACTAAAGGTTATAGAAATGGAATTCCCAGATCTTAATTATTTATTAACGCATAAACTTTTATGCTTTTATAAATATGTAACAATAAAAATATTTTTAAGTTAAAAACTAAAAAATTTAGGATTTTAATATACTCGTAGTTTTGGCTCTTTATTTATAGTTTTTTGGTAAAATATGTATATCTATATTCTTCGTTTTAGGGCCACTTTTCCCATTTTTTGGATAGATTTTTAATTTGAGCAATCTTTAAAAATGTTCTTGGGCTTTAAAGTTTTTAAGATAAATTCAATAAATGATTATGTTAAAGAAGATTTTTTTTGAATACAGTATTCGTGAAGATTTAATCATACTTACACACATAAATACATACCTATATACACACACATACATACCTTAATATATACAAATGGTCATATTCTAAAAAAATTAATTTGGATTTTAAGTGCGCTTCAGTCAAAATTTATTTAAACATACACTTTAAACCCAAATTAATTTTATAGAATACGGCTGTAATTCTTTAAATTTAGTTTAAACAATGTTTCCAACTGTGTTTACTGATGCCACAGAAGAATTGATTCTAGCGGCGGCAGCTGCCGCCATATACGTGCCATAATATCGACCAAATAAATTATGAGCTTCTGTATTGATTGTTGGTAGTTGATGATGACAATTTGCACTGGGATACTGAATGTCATTGGCATGTTCAATTAGCTGATTAGTGTTGGCTATAAAATGTTGAACAGTTGTTGGCAGTGGACTAAGTTTTGTTGCGTGTGTCCGCAACGTACTGGATGTGCCATTAAATAAATTGAAGTCATTTTGTTTATCAGTATTAAGATGTATTTCATCATTGCTGCTGTTATTGTTATGGTTGTTGTTGCTGTTCCGCGGGACTGTACTAAATTCAGTTTCGTTTTCTCCATTGGTACTTCCAGGATCATCGTAAACTTCCGGCTCATTCGGTTCTTCTTCACCATCATCTTCAGGCTCATAATCCTGCATCCTTAACATTGTTTGATCTGTCGTTATATTAATTTTCGATATTTTGCAATGACTAGGTTTCAAACCCAAACAATGTTCGGTGTGAAATTTTTGTACATATTCGGCAGAACCATTATCATCGTTGTGGCTATGAAGGCGACCTTGGCTGTTACTATTACTATCCACTTCATCATCGTGCTCATCGTAATCATTTTCTAAGTCCTCATCTTCACTCGCCTCCACAACATCAATGTCCTCGATATCCAATTCATTGGCAGCTATTACCTCATCGTTCAAGGAGGAAGGATGTGTCACCACATTGGTTTCGCTTTCTTCCCACGCATGTTTTCGTATACATTCTTGTTGCTGTTGCTGGAGCTCCCGTTTGCTGCAAAAGTCTGGAGCCAGGAGGGATGCAACATCAAATTGTCTCTTACGCTTTTGAGAAAATAGCTCGTTAATTACATTGGAATGAATATTAGTAGCATTAATACATGACTGAGTGGAAAGTAGACTTGCTGGCTGCATTATGGAAGTTTCTGGCGCCGTTTGGTGCTGTTGAAAGGAAGTGCTAGCCACTAATTGCTGTTGATGTAGTTGTTGCTGATGCTGTTGCGTATTACCACTATGGCACAAGGCTGCTGCTGCAGCAGCTGCTACATAATGTTGTGGTCTGTATGTAAATATTTGACCCATATAAGAGGCGGCTGTACCATTTGTGACATGATGCGGTGGATGTTGGCGATGCTGCTGGTGGTGTGTAAAACGCCAGCCAAAGGACTGAGCTGCCAAGTGTTGGGCCGCTGTAATAGTATTGCTACCAATCACAATGTGCTGAAACGAGGGAGGAGAGGGTGAAGTCAAATCCATTGGAGGTGGTGGACTAGGCGAATCAGTACCGTTCTCATCAACAGCCAAGCCCATATGTTTGCGCACCTTGCGTTGAGCCTTTCGACGACGAAAGTCCCCTTTGCGAAAGTCCTCCATATTAGCAGGATGTATAGCCCAGTAATGACCCTTGCCATTAGCACTGCGTCCGGATTTAATAAAACAATCATTAAGAGACAAATTGTGACGTATAGAATTACGCCAGCCAGGACCACGTGTACGAAAGTAGGGATAGTTATCAAGAATATACTGATATATGTCAGACAACACCAACTTTGTCTCAGCACTACTTAAAATGGCCATCGCTATTAAACCAATGTAACTATGTTGTGGCTTTGGTTCTTCCTGTTGGAAAATGCGTTGGGGAAACAATGATATAGAGGCCATTGCCAAACGATTGCTGGAGGGGCATTGAGCCAATACGTCTGGTGTCCGGCCTATGTGCGTAGTAGCCCCAATGAGACGTCCCGCTGTTGTAGAGCATAAATAAGAGGTGGTTGGTGGTGGTGGATGAGGCACTTGTCCTGTTGTATAGTTTGCAGTGTGAAGTGAAGGACAATTTATCGTAGTGGTTGATTCTGTTGTTGTTGACGCATATACGGCGGTCGCTGCCATAGCTGCGGCGGCTGTATATGGTGGCCCTCTTAAACGTTCCATGCTTAAAGCGTAATTGTATAGCTGCAAGCGATATTTTTCCAAAGTTGCAGCAGTATCACACGTCGGAACACCGCTGCCAGCACCTTCTGTACCGTTTGAATTAGTTGATGTTATTGAGTTATTGTTGCTGTAAACCAACATATTGCCGTTATTTTCCGCTGTTTTAGTTTGAGCACCCGTGGTATTTGATGTTGTAACCATTATTACATTAGCATAATCAAAAGCTTCATAGAGTTCAAAACCTAGTGCTTCCTTTTATCTGATTTTCAATGTCTTTTTTAATTATTGTTATTCCTGAATAAGGAGAGATAAAAAAGCTCAATTAATTTATCTTTTTAATGATATTTAAATGCTTTTTCATCAAATAAAGAATATAAAGTGTGTAATGGAGATTTTAAGAACAAGATCAAAGCTTGTTTAAAAGTGTTTAATCATAACGTAATAGGGATAACAGGGATATACCTGCAGGAAATAGAACTAAAGAAAGACTATTCACGTGATCGGTCCCCAAGTTAAATGGAGCAGTCCGAGTTCTAACACTTTCTATGAAGCGGACCAATCAGTTTTATAAGGGGATGGCATAGGAGAGGGTTAATTGATACTTTGATCTTTTAGGCACCTAATCAGTGTAGAAAAATAAAAATTATTTAAAAATGTCCTTCCGACATCAAACTGTAACAATGAAAACTTATAATTTTGTTGTTGTTACAAATATTTAGATTTAAGATTTGAGTACTTATTGTTAGTTCATATTTGAATATACAATAAATAAATATATGTATTAAAAAAATTGTTACAAATGCAGTTATAATTTATTTTTATAGCTATTGCTGTTAATGCGAAAGAGTTAGGACGTAATTTTCGTAGTAAAAATAATCGACACTATTACAGTTATAAATTTATTTTTGTTTTGATTTCTTTGATTGTTTGATTTTGTTTTGTTACGTTCTTTGAAGTGAGTGACACAAAAGCAAACCAAAAACATTGAGAACGATTGTTCAATTTGTTTTTGTGTTGTTTTTACCATGAGCACAAACCAGAGAGTACAGTCGATTGGCTGTAAGCCGGCCAACAGTCACCACTGGACACAAACAATATATTAATTTAACCGTGTGCCGCTGGAAAAGATAATAATGGGAAATAAATGTAATTGTTTTGAAATATTTGCGGCGAATTTGACATCATCATACAATATAATTTTATTGAATTGTTATTTAAAACATTAAGTTTCTTTTATACTATGTTCACAACTACGTTTTTAAACATGTTTAACACTATGTTTATGTTTTTAAACATGTTTAAGACGAGTTTTCTCTGAACTAAACACAACTGTTCACATCATATTTGAGATGCTTAGGGTTGACGTTTTGTCAACAAATTATTGTGTTTGTAAGAAATTTCGAACAATTATGTGGTACAGTAAGAAAATACAAAATATGTTTTATGTTATTTGTTGTTGAGCCTTTCATTTGTTTAAATGAGAGTTTATAACATAATAACTCTAGTTGTTATAAGAAACTTTGATGAGAAACCTGATGATCTGCACTAGCGACAGTAAAGTGCGCATAGGATTCAGTTAAACCCCTCAATAATCAATTTCAATGTATTTTTTTAATAAAAAAATATTTGACTTCATAAGTAAAATAATAATTTGCGTTAAAAAATTTTAAACTTATAATGATTTTTATTTGCTTTATTATTTTTAAACAGCAAATGTTTTTGTAAATAATGTAATATTTTTTAAGCAATTGTTGTGTTCCAAATAATTTTTTCCACGTGCCGCCATTTAATAACAACACAAAGTTGCCAGAGCTATCAAACACGCACTGAACATACTCCATTTACGTGTTTATCGATGAGTTTAATTTTAAAACTTGTTATTTGAGATGCTTAACAAAACAAGTCAATGTATGGTAAAACATCTAAAACATCATTTTGGATTCTATAAAATTGTCTATTACTTATGTATGAAACTGTTTAACTTAATAAATACATGCCTGAATAAACAGTAATTAATTGGTTACGTTTTTTTACGCTTTTGTGGCATTTGGCACACAGATGTAAGCCCGGCCTTAAAATTATTGTCTTTAAGCTCTTAAAGACGAATAGGACGTTAAACACATAACTGTGAACATAGCATTATATAGCTAAAGCCCCGTTCAGACTATTATACAAGTGTTAATACTTTTGGGGAAAATGCAGCTCTGACATGTTGAGTTGTTATTGTTTTTATGAAATTTTTGAAACAAATATAAGACCAGGGATGCATTTGCGTCAAAAGTATTAACACTTGTATTATAGTCTGAGTGGCCCTTAAGTAGCAATTGTTATAACCGGGTGTCCTAAGACACTTCTCTTCTTTTTTCTATTTTTCAGCAGATATTTTTTGAAATTCGAACTGGAAGCCTCTGGCATGACAGGCTTGCACACTACCCACGCGACCACAGGTGCACTCATATTTCAAAAGTACAAACACGAGTTAAGCTTACTCATATTTTAGACTCCGCAGTTTTACTTGAAGCAAATCTGAGTTTATGGTAAAGAGGGGAAAGAAGAGAGAAAAAGGGTATTGACTTGCTTGTACAGAAAAGTTACTTCAATTCTCTTTTGTTATTACATTCGCTGCATTAAAACAATAGAAAAATTGAACAAGAAACCGTCCGTGTCTAAACAATCTTAGGTTAATATCTAAGTTTAATTACGGAACTCGTTCCAGAGTGGCTTGGCGGTATCATTGGAGAGAACAATTATTATACAGGGTGTTTTTTTTAGAGGTATAGAACTTCGAATTGAAATAAAACACAAGAAAATCGTTTTAATGTCCATCATTATGCTTTTTCGAGCATATGGGGCCGTATGTTGGCAATAACGCCACGAATGTTGGCTTCCAAGTCCCCTAACGTTTCTGGTTTGTTGGCGTAGACGAGCGACTTCACATATCCCCAAAGAAAATAATCCAATGGTGTCAAATCACACGATCTTGGTGGCCAATTGACAGGTCCATTCCGCGAAATTATGCGCTCATCGAATGTTTCCTTCAATAAATCGATTGTGACGTGCGCTGTGTGGCATGTAGCGCCGTCTTGTTGGAACCACAACTCATCCACATTCATGCCATCCAATTCGGGAACAAAATAGTCGGTTATCATGGCTCTATACCGGTCTCCGGTGGCGAATCGATTCATTCGGGTCCTCTTCAACACTTTGTTCTACAGCGGCAATTGTTTCTTCGGTGCGCACTGTTCGACGTCTCTGCGAATGCGTATTATCACATAGAGTAAACGTAGTGCGAAAACGATCCATGGTTAACCGAATTAATTGCTCTGATGGACGATTATGTCGACCATAAGATGGACGGAGCTTGCGGTAAACTTCGCGAACTGAACCATTATTTTCGAAATAAATTTGCACGATTTGCAAGCATTGTTCTTTTGTCAACCTGTTCATGATGAAATGGCAAACCAAACTAAATATTAATCACTTGACAGCTGACAAAATGGCCGCCAGTTAAAAAAGTGATGCCAACTTAAAGTTCTATACCTCAATAAAAAACACTATTTATACTATTTGATAGGTCCTGGATCCAACCACATCGAACTTATTCAGTGCTGTTTACTATAATACTATGCCAAGTCGCAATTAAAGTTACAAAGATTAAGACGATACATCACTACAAGTGTGTATATGTGCAAATTTACAAGCTATGTCCTTTTATTGCCATACACTAATCCCTACTTTTGGTAACACTCCCATTTTCTCAAAAAAATTTTATTATTTTTAGACTGAATTTAAACTTAATAGCATTTACATATGTATTTGGATTTGTATAATTTTTAGAACTAGATTGTGAATTATTTGTAAAAATTTTTGAAGAATGTCATCTTATCGATTCTAAAAGATTCTGGAAAAACTAATGTGTAGATTATTAACTCAATGAAACTCATCAAGCCAGGGTATTTATACCAACGGATTCTCTACGTAATCATCCACATAAGTAAATAATCTAATGTAAGCTACTTTGAAAATTTTATTGTTTATTTATTTATTTAAAGCTAAAAGAGCTAGCAACAATGGTTATCGGCTTAAAATTTTACTGTTTTCTTTACTAACACTCAGGAATCCCCTCCTGACACTTTTGTACAAACCTCTTCTAACACTTCCTCATTGCTTAAGAAAAACTGGAGATCTTCTAATGCCTTTAAAATCTCCTATAAATATATTAATCTCTGGCAATTTATTTATTTATTTTCATAACAGATTGTAATACAAGTCTAAAATGCCAAAATAAAGTATTTCATCAATGTCCTAGTATACTTGAGCAAATTCGGGTACGCAAATAATTAAGAAATTTATATAAAAATATATATGTAAATACAAAGTTAAGAGCATTTCAAAAGAAACAATTCAAATGTTAATAAACAATAATATTTAAAAAGTAAAATAAAAATTTTAAAGTATTTCTATTTAAGAAATAGACTTTATCAGCTCCCCAGCTGAAGGTAAAGATAAAATCATTTAAAATAGTTGAAAAAGAAACAGTGAAACGCCTCCTCAGTAACAAAACTAGAAATATTATGAAATAAATGGTTACGACCCAACCATGGTGTAATTATACAGGCTAGATACACCTTGGATCAAACATAGTTTCGATAAACAAACAAAATGTAAGAGTTGAAAAAATTTTAACAATTTTAGACAGAAAACATTGTTAGAATGAGAAAAGAATCGTAATGATGGTGGTAACCAATTCCACCATCGTGCAACCCTAACACGAAAAGACTTTTCAAAATAAGGGGACATAATGCTAGTTGTAAAAAGTTGTGGGTTCCTAGTCGAACACGAGAACCTAAACGAGTCGAATAAGGCTTTAGGCCTTCAACTTTTAATTACTTTGTAGAGCAAAAACATATTACGATTTTTAATGAAATTTTCAAAAGAGCAACCAATAAAACTATGAAAAAGCACGAGATGTGATCATTTCATGTTTGCAATCTCTGCCGTCATTTTATCAACTGTACTGTGTCCCCTATTTCTATTCTTTTAATATAATTTTCCAATTATTTAAACCCGATTGAATAATTATATAATTATTCAAAGTCCAACAGCTTTAGATACCCCCGTATAAAAACTTTAAATGCTCTATGCTCCGATAGAAATTAAGCGAATAGAAGAAGAAGAATTGTCTATAAGAAAGGAAACAGAACATCTTTGAGACTGCTCGGAAAGTGTCACGAAATTCAAGAAGGACAGTATACTGGTGGAATGTACAGATACGTATCCAAAATACATCGGATCGGTTATCTTTCACGTTGCTATTATTACTTCTTATACCCTTTACCAAATAAGGTAACGGTATATACATACATACATATATGTACATACATACAGTGGTAGGCTTTCGTTTGAACGCACTTGCTTTTTAGGGTTCCGTACACCAAAGATGAAATAAATTCAGTAAAGTGCGACTTTGACCCGCGCACGAAGGGTTCCGTACGGACACGAGATATGTAATTCAATACGAACTTTAGTAACCTGTATAAAATATGGTTTTGGCATTTTTGTTTTCGTTTATTACGTTGTTTTTTAATTTTGGCGATTCTTTTTATTTTGGCGATTTTTTTCATTTTGGCATTTTTTTTTTGTTTTGGGGATTTTTTTGGTTTTTGGATTTTTTTCCATTTTGACCATTTTTTAGTTTTGACGTTTTGGCGATTTTTTTCGGTTTTTGGCTCTTTTATTTCTCAGGCAATTTTTTTCGTTTTGGCGATTTTTTTTAATTTTTGGTGATTTTCGGTTTTTGGTATTTTTTCATTTTGGAGACTTTATTCATTTAGGCGCTTTTTTGTAGTTTTGACACTTTTTTTCTCATTTTTGCGATTTTTTCGGTTTTTGACGATTTTTTAATTTGCCGATTTTTTTAATTTTGCCGATTTTTTTCATTTTGGCGATTTTTTTTCATATTAACAATTATTTTGTTACTGGAGCCTTTTTCGCGTTTGGCGATTTTTTTCGGTTTTTGGCACTTTTAGACGATTTTTTTGAATTTTGCGACATATTTTAGTGTTATAATTTTTTTTAATTTTGGAGTTTTTTTCGTTTTGGCGATTTTTTTGAATTTTTGACGATTTTTTTTTGGTTTGGCGATTTTATAATTTTCAGATTTTTTAGTTTTACCGTTTTTGAAAATTTCAAGAGTTTACCTCTTACGGTTTCCAAGATATAGGAAGTTGTCAAAATTACATAGTCAAAATTGCATTAACTGATGGACCACCCTTTAATTTAATTTGTTTTTACTGTTAATTGTGTTAGTCTATACAAAAATACACTAATTTTACATATTTCAAGTATCAATATACATATGTACATACAATTATATGTATATTATATGGGATTTTAACATTTTTCGTTGCTCGTTTTGGAACACCCTTTAATTTTTAATTCTCATGTATTTTTTGTTGTAGTGGCCAAGGTTCTACATACTCAGTCCACTGAGTGATTATAATCATGCATTAGTTACCCTGTAATTGTTATTTTAAAAATAAAAGACATCTGTTTCTAACACTTAGTTGTTTGTTTATACTAGAGGTGAGCACAAGATGTTTGCTTGCTTAATCTTCATGGTGTACAGTACTTAATTGTTCTCTCCTTTTAGTGCTTTTGATTTTATGGGAACACTAAAACTGGTATTCTCTTTTAGCAAAAGTGTGCAACAGCATTTGTTTATCTGCCAAGTAAGGGCATTAGTTATTGTAGTGTCGAAGCACCTTTCGCTAGTGCACACCGAGTGAGAATTGTAAATTAAGCATACAAGTGTAAAAATATGTGTATGTGTAAAAGAAAAAACAAACAAGGTATATTATTTGAGCGTGTTAGTTCGTATGCGATACTTTTCAAAGTTTTATAAATTATTAATTTAATACAAAAAAATTTAATTAATAAATAAAATTAAAATAATGACTTTCACAATGGATATAATTGTATGAAATTATGAAATTTTGATTTTGTGCAATGAAGTATTGTGCACTATGAAGCGTACAATAAATACATTGCACACTTGACACAACTGTCGATTCAACTGTTGTACTATGGTTTTGTGTGTTTTTTGTTTCATTGTTCTCTATTTATGCTTCACACTCAATTACGATCTCCACTACAAACAATATTAGCTTTTGCAAAATTACAATACTGTGCACTTTTTCATAGCTTGTACTCAGTTCTAGTATGTATACTGAATTGTTTATTTTTGTATATACAGTATAACTCGTTTAATTACCCATCGGTTAAAGACCTTTATCATTTATTTAGCCCCAAATATTGCATCCCCGTTATTCACACTCACTCACTCACAATTAACTTTCGTTTAATTACACATTTCGGGTAATTAGCCAGAAATGTTTTATCCCAAAATGAAATTTCTCCTAAAATATCTTCGTTTATTTGCCAAAAAACTACCTAAGTATATATTTATGCAATTATGCAATCGAGTATATGCACTTTATCTATTAATTTTTTGTAATATTAATTGTTTTTGTTATATAGTAAAATATTTTTTTTGAAGAAAGACAAATGTATGTACGTATGTGATTTTTTTTTCAAGTAATTATGTACTACATACCACAGTGAGTTCATAAAATGCATTTCTAAATATATTTAAGCATGTTCTCATAATTATCTCCATGAAGTAATTAATCGTCTTTGCTTTAATACCTTTCTCGGATAATTTCCCCAAAAATCACGATATATTTTAATATTTTATAAGGTAATTAACGGAGGTTTACTGCATCTACACTAAGGGGAAAACGTGTTAATGTCAAGATCTTACACTCAAAATCAAATCATTTCAATCTTAATAGTCTGTTAAACTCTTGATTCAATCTTGAATAAAATCTCATTTTAAGATTGACTTCAAGATTTTGTTCTTAATAAAAATCTTAAATTAATATCATATCCTTAATAGTTGAAAAATATAATATTAAAATTAAGATTACCTTCTTGATTTTAAGAATGCGTTCTTAAAGTTTAAGACAACGTTCTTGATTTTAAAAATTCATTCTACAAATTACAAATGTATACTTAAATTTGAAAACGTTAATCTTACAGACCAAATTTCAACATTGAAATATTAAAAATCCTGCAATCTAAATTAAAGAATTTTCTTCTTAAATTTAGATCGTCATTTTTCTATTAATGTACATACATATGTATTTATATCTCAAATAGTTTTAATGACATTTGACCTTGAATAAAATTTTTTTGCACACACTGTATCAATGGGGACTTTTCAGGACTTCATTAAAGTGATATCCCCTACGTACCTGCAAAATTTCAGTTTGTTCTAAATTAATGCTAACTTGACTTGACCACTTTCTTTTCTAAACCTATTAATTTTGTAAGTCGTATTAGGTCTGTTCATTTACTTCCCCCGCAGAAACTAGCACCGAGAGAGTAAATCTGAAATTGACAAAATTACTCTCCCAGAGTAAATGAACGCTTTACTTGTAAAAACTGCAAGAAAATTTTCTTCATATCAGAGCCATAGATGGAAATTATGATACAAATGTACTTTTTCTGATGTATTTCGTTTGATAATGTTTTATATTAAATATTTTTATATTGATATTTAATATGAAATACTTGACACATTTTCATCTATTATTTAATATTTGTATTCATTTTTCAATATTTTTTAATTATATTCCATTAACAAATACAAAAATGCGACTTTTTATCTCTGATCAGATATGAGAAAACAGATAAACAAAATCCTTTGACAATAAAATTGAATTTATGTGGCTTAATGAAAAAAAAACAATAAATTAAGAATATGTGCTTTATTTTTGACCGACTTCAAAAAAGGAGGAGCTTAACAATACGTCTCTATTTTTTTTAGGTGTGTAACTCCATAACTCGGTACATTTTTGCCCGATTGTAAAAAAATGTTTGTTGTCTGAGATAGTATTGCTTCCCATTGGTACCATTGTAAAAAAAACAAAATTTTTTATATAATTTTATGATATTCTACTTATTTGATTGCTGCGAAACCTATAAAACACATTTGGTTCTTGTAATTACACAATTTGAAACTTGATTTTTACGAAACTTGGCACACAGCGTAAGCTTAAATAAAGACACAATCTCGCGTTCAAAAGAGTAGGCGCGGCATAATATTTCACGTGCAATTTTTACGAAACTTGGCACTTGTTCCTATGTGTTTGGTAGCATTATTACTGGCACTATAGATAAAACATGTAAAAATATTTTATTTAACTAGATCTATATTATATTTAGCTTTTTAGTGCTTATTTTTGAAGTCTGTTTAATTTTTTTCAGTTTTCCTCTTTCAGATATTTTTCAAATAATTAATTTGACAACAAAACACCCAACAGATGGTTGGATAATTCTTGCAAGTAAAAACTTTTGTAGTAATCAGGGCTGCCGTTTTTGGTTATTTCTAACCAAAAGTGGTTATTTTTTTCTTTAATGTGGAGATGTGAATATTTTTCTCATTTTGGTTATTTTTTTTTTTTTGCCAAAAAAAAAATTATACACATGTACATATTTTTTATGTTATACTTTTAAGCTTTTATGTTCTTCAATTTTTAGTATTGCTACCAAGGCAACTGAAAATAAAACAGCTGTGACTAAAATCGCTAGTGCAGCCACCTGTTATGAATTCGTCTTGATTGCTACCCACTTGTTTACAATACTTTTCTTTTACAACACTGTCAACAACTGTAACTAAATAGTCGCAACTCTGTACTAAAGAACACTATGTGGTTCATAGGAGGTGACCACGTTTGTCCGCCCGTATTGCATCCTTCCTAAAAAAATTGGTCACTTCTTGGAAAATTTTAATTAGTTGGACAAATTTAAAGTTTTTAGAAAGTCTCCTGAAAACTCGAACTTCCAGTAATTCTGTGGTCCATAATAGGTGACCACTTTTGTCCGCCCACATCGACTCCTTCTCAAGAAAAGTGCGTAACCCTCAGAAAGTTCCAAGTTGAAAACTTGACGATGTTTGGTTCAAATTCATGTTTTTCAGAAATAGATTCATGGGTTTTAAACACCTTATCTATAAATTTGCATTAATTTTTCCCGTCTCGGTTGCATCATTTAAAAATACTACATATTGAAATTTGGTTATATTTTTTCTCATTTGGTAACTTTTAAAGCGAATTTTGGTTGTAAAAATTTTTTGGTTGTGGCAGGTAGTAATAATTTTTTTGTCTCTCAAATTTTCTCTCTCTTTTATGACGCTCTCTCCTTGCAAACTTTTTGAGCTAATGAACACTTTCCAGCAGCGATGCCAACTCTACCTCTTTTGTGGTAGATCTACCTCTTTTCAGTATCTCACTCCACTCTACCACTTTCCGAGAAAAATCTACCACATTTTTAGTTTTTCAATAATAACGCTAAATTATATTCACCCGATATTACTTTATCTAATCCAAGCTAGAAGTTCAACTGAAATATATTTTAGCAATGCATATAAGCAACGCTGTGTTGACTTCACTGTTTAAAGCCTGCTATAAGCCCAAATATTTCCTTCACTTGGCCAGTTTTTGAGAAAATTGGATACATAGTTCGAATGTTGAAAGTTAATTTGTTAAAAAGTATTTGAAGAACCAATATTTACTGATATTCTGCAAGGAAAGCTATACTGCCATTACCATCAGAACTACTTGCCATATAATGATTTACCAAATTTCATTACTCGCTTACAAATCGCATTGCCTATAATTTAAAAAAATTATGTACAAATGCTAAACGAGGAGAATGATTTTTTTAGATTTAATAGATTACGTGAACAAGTTGCCAAATAAAAAAAGTAAGTACTTCTCAAGAATCGATTATTTTAGTCTCATGCCTTGTTAAAATCATTAAGTTGGTAAGAGTAGTGGAAGAGCTTCCACCCAAAATGCTTTATTCCAAACCCGATTACATTCTTTGAAATTTTTTGCTGAGTTGGAAACCGGCACCTACAGAGGAGCATTAGAAATTATTTAATGAAAATATGAGAATAATAACAGCCTTATTTATAAAAATTATTATGACTTTATAAACACTTTAAGAAAAATTTTTATGAAAATTTGTTCTAAAACACCTTTTTAAAGCCTTAATAAGTTTTATAAATAAAAAAAATAAAAATTAATTAAATAACGATTGAATTATTATATTTTTTAGTTGTTTTTATATTCAAGTTTTGAATATTAACCATCCGCAATTAAGATTGTCATACAAGCGCTTTTAAAATATTTCTTATCGAAAGAAAGGTTAATTAAGGCAAAAAAGTATTTTTCTAAGGAGATTAAAATACCCTAAAACATATGTGTTGTAGATTTACCTCTTTTTAAAGTAGGATTAGATGGAAGCTATCTCTTTTTCACATCGAATCTACCTCTAAGAAATATTTTAGGTTGGCATCACTGCTTTCCAGTAACCATTGTTACTAATTCGTAACAATTTTTAGTAAATTAAAAAACCTTTGTTCGGCCCTAGTGGTGATTAGTGTGCGATTGCCCACCATATGAATGTCTAAAAGGGAACAAAAACGTGCTTATGTAACTTCAAAGAAAGTTAATTGAAATTTATTTTTGCTATATTATTATATATTCTTTTTTTTACAGAGCTCGGTATGCCAGTACATACAGTTATAGATGTAAACGGTATTTTGTAGCCGAAGTGGGTTTCGGTATCGGTGGTGATAGCGGTTTCTAGTTTAAACGGTATACCGCGGTATTTTCTTGCTTGATCCTTGCATTTTGGCCACTCCTGCACATCTGGGATTCTTTGAGTTGTGATGGTTTATGATTTAATGTGCGATGTGCAGTCAGCATCACATTTATTTCATTTTAATTTTTTTTTACTGCACATTTTTTATACATACACTTAGTCGGAAAAATTTACATATGATTTTAGATTTTTGATGTCATCTATTCATAAATCTTATTAACTTTTTTATTTTTGAAAATACTGTGTCTTGATTATTATATTGGATTCACTTAATAGGTAAGAAAAAAATATAAAAAAAACGTCACCGGTTTTTTTTTGTTAAATTAAAAACTAATGACAAATAACACTTAGAAAACGACGTAAGAGTGAACATGCACTTTTAAATTGTGTTGAATGCAGATATAGTAGCTCCTTTTTAACCGTCTTCATAAAAAGGAGTAGGTGGTTATCAACTCGTCTTTCATAACTCGGTTCATTTTAGACCGATTAGAAAAGGTTTTTTGCAACGTTCCTTATGGAGCCCCATGCATGCAAAACAAAAATATTTTGAATATAAAAAAATACCTACTGGCAAATACTGGTTACACTCCATAAGCTAAGTATAACTGCAATGGAGAATAAGCTTGTCATAAACAGTTTTTTGTAAGTGATAGCACTGATTGCAAATTTTTAGTGTTCTTTATGATCTCCAGTTATTTTGAACTCGTGAATTTTATACTATTCGTTAAAGTCGTAACATTTTGTCTTGTGTAATGAGTATAGAGTCTTACATAAATTTGTATTTAAAAAAGAGTAGTTATTAATAATTAGGATATTAACTTTCATTTTAAATATGCCTACTATAAGCACACTATGCCTACTAGAAGAAAACTATTTTCCTGGAAGCATTATCTATATTAAGAATTATAAGCTCGTTATATACTACACTCCGAAATATTTCATACATAAAATAAACGAAAAATGAGGTTAATTTTACGAAAATATTCGTTGTTGACGGTATGAAATGCTTCGTACATAGTGCAAATGATATTTGTTTATTTTACGAAGTACTTTTTGTCTGTAAATAACAAAATTTTGTATTGTACAATGTTTAAAGAAAAGCAAATTTGTGTAACATACGAAATTTTTTGTAAACCTAAAATCTGTAAAAAATTGAAATCAGCACAAAAAATATATTTTCTTACATATGAAAACTAATTTTGTAGTATAATTTGTATTTCTTGAAATGGAAGCTTGTAATAATTATAAAAAGAAAAATTTAATTTGGGGGAAGGGGTTCACATCCTCTGTATTCCTCATACATCACATACACATACATACATACATATTTTGCACTGAAACTCGCGAAGCACGCTGGGAAAACAAGTGGTACGAATAACGAATTTTTCATTGCGAGCTTTCGTCATAGAAAATAAAACATATTTGTTTATATGAAAATTAACACAACACTCCCGTCAAATGAAATTTGACGTGCGTGATGAACTCTGCGATAGGTTTGTTTAGATAGATTTTCTCTTTCATTGTACAAACAATAAACAATTATCCAATTATCAATTAAAAGATCTGTTACTTATTCGTTGTTGGTGTGCCGTGGACGAGATTTATCGTTCTTCGCAGTTGTGTTCCTATCAAAAGCTAAAAAGTAATTTTTTATTACAATAATTTTTACATTTAATTGAAATTTATTAATTAAGTATTATTTTATACAATATTTGTATACAATGACAGGAAAATAAATAGGGAAAATATTAAAAAATAAAACAACACAACACTTTTTATTTTTACATTTCAAAATAATTATTTCGTAAAATTCACGAAACTTTTGTAGATTTAAAAATAATTTTGTACTATAAACAAAATCATAGCAGAGCAAAATTTTGTTTATTTTACGAAATTTCCAATTTTATAAAAAATGTTTTATTTTCTTATAAGTTCAATAAAATAAACGAAAACTAACTAAACTAACTTAATGAAATTCGTAAAATTACGAAATCCGTTTTTCTGCACATGCTACAAATATTCTCGTAAAATGAACATAATTTTCGTTTATTGCATAAAAATTAAATTACGAATATTTTGAGTGTATAGGCTGGCAATATTATCACAAGAGCGCAATTTTCTTTATAAAATAATTGTTAATAAACCTTTCACAATAGTATTCACAACACTTTTCTAAGCTTGAGTCTTATGGTAGCAAGTTTGTTATTAACTATTTCCATAACGTTTTGATTTGTTGGGATACCATAATGGTGCTGCCACTGCGGATGTTTTAGCTTTCCAGTGTTGCCGTAATTTTTCGTAGAAGTGCCGGGAAACTCCGGGTATTTTTAGCCTAGCTTGTGTCTTTGCTAAAATGTTCTTAGCTTGGATAAGTGGTTTTGTGGCAGTGATAGCTGAAAGTGTCTCTCCTAACTAATATTATAAATGCGAAAGTAAATTTGTTTGTTTTTTGTTTTAACGGCTAAACCACGGAACCGTTTTTTGATTAAATTTAAAACAAAGAAAGATCTAAGTCTAAATGGACACATAGGTTATATGTTTTTAAAAACTAGGAGCACGAGGGTATATAAGGGAAAATTTCTTCCTCTAAGAACTTTATTTCCAATTTTTATGAAATTTAAAACATAGATAGATCTGAGTCTAGAAAAGCACATGGCTATACAGTTTTTAAAAAATAGGAGCACGAAGAGGGGAAGGAGGGAATTTCCAACTCTCTATATTTTACCAAAAATAAGACTACCAGGGGGTAAGGGACAATTTCTAAGGTAAGGAACGTACGTTCCCAACCGGTGTCTTATGATACCGTGTGTTCTTTTTTTCTCTGAGAGGGTATAGCTTTCCATTGGTCCCATTGTAAAAAAATGGGTGGGGACGCGCCCACAATTTTTTTATTTGATTTTCTTATATTCTAATTATTTCATTGCTGCGAAACTTAGCAACCACTTTTGGTTCTTGTAATAACACAATATGAAATTTAAAAAAATGGGTACGCCAATTTTAACAACATTCATAATATTCGTATTGATTCTGTCCAAAAAAAAATATCTTGTTAGTCTGTCTACGTGGCCTTCATTGGAGTTTCACAACGAATTTTCCTAGCTTGCTGGCTCTAATAAAACGACCTACTCTAAAAAGTCGTCGTACAATGTTAAATCTATCTTTTATGATTAAGCATATAAATAATAATATTTGCTCCGAATTTCTTTTAAATTATGTTAAATTTAGTATTCCTTGTCATAGTACTCGTCATTATAAGTGATTCTACTTTAGCGATTTTTACAAAACTTAACACACACCATGAACTCTGAAAAATACACAATCTTGCATTTCAAAAATTGACAGAGGCACGCCCATTAAAATAAAACTTTATATTTCACGTACTTCTGCTTAACTAACAAAATTTTAATTTTTTTTAAGAGATTATTAGTAGTGTGGTCCGATAATTTTTTTCGAAAATGATGTATCAGATCCTTGCATTGAAGTCGGTTTTTTGGCAGAATTATATTTTTATAATTTTGTGTTCATTTAGTGTTTTTTAACAATGTTTGTTATCTTTTGCTTAGATTTTTATGTGATTATTACCAGCAATTGAAATATAAAAATGGGAAAACTTGTATAACTTATACATATCAACCGACATTCGAAAATTAGTCATCCATCTTTCAAATGCAAGGAATTTAATGGCAAAAGCCGGACAAATCCAAACTGTCATTAAAACTGCACAAGATTAAAAGTTTACCGCGATCGGGGCGAGCAGCAAGCCCTTATAAAATCCTAAGGTGTAAAATTGTAGAAGAATATGCGGAAAATAGAAAGAAAAGCAGCATAAAAATGGAGTTGGAGAATTAAATTTTATGGACGGAATTATGGATGTTCATGGCAATTTTAGATATTATAAAAACTTACTTTTTGTAGGATGTTGACAAATTCCCTTCAAAGATAATTAAGTATATATCTACATATTTAGAGTAGCGAGCCTAGGCACAGCTCTATGTTTATAATATATTATGTAAGATCGAAGCTTAAACACCCCCTAGAGTCCCAATATTTAAATTTTATCGAACATTTATGGGCTCACTTGAAGCAATGGATTAAAAATAAACTGCCATCGTCTCAAATAAAATCAAATTTTAAAGGAAAAATGGGAAAAGATATTAGCGGAAACAACTAAATATCTGGTTTAGGCTTGGAAAGTTTTTGATTCGAACGAAGGACAGACAAGCTATTAAAATTTTACAAATGCATACATCACAATTTATTCAACAATACATCGTATGTCCACTTTTGCTGCGCAAAAATAAAATTAATTTTATCATGATTTGTTTGTTTAACATTGTTTACAGAAACGAAATGTCACATTTTTATTTAATTTAATTTTCTTGTATTTTACATAAAACAACAAGTTGACAAATTTAATACTTTTCCTTTAAAAATCAAAATTTTTTAAATATATTAAATCGTATGCTGAGTTTTGCAACTAATCAAATACCTACATACATATATAAATAAAATACATATGTATGTATGCACATATGTATGTATAATGAATGAATTTATGTAGGTATTAAGAACTTTTTGTATTATTTCCCACTATAGTTATGCATAATTTTTTTTATAATTTTATTAACTTCAATCTTCTTGTTTTAATTTGTTCATGTGACGCACATACATACACACATGCATGCATACATACATACATATATATGTATGTATGTATGTGTGTATAAATCTGCGTTGTGTATCTTATTTATTTAATTGATGGTTAGCGAAAATTCTTCTCATTATTACGGCATTTAATTTATTTAGTTGGTTTTAATGATACTATTTTTTATTTAAACACAACGTAATTAAAATTTCAAAACACACAATCGCAAAAACAACACACATTCAGAACTTGTTTGCTATTTTAGTTACTAACATCAACTGAGTGAACAATAAAAACATCAATCATCCCATGATACAATTACACTAGGTACATGCACAAGCCCAGCCTGTCACTGTAAACATTGACCCTAATTGTCAAACTTTGTTTACAAGCTGCAAAAATGTTAATGTATGTGTGTAAATAAAATGATTACAGTGTTGCCAATGAATTTACACATGGCTGTGTCTCCAATTACACATTGAAGAAAATTACACTACACATCTTTTGTGTAGGTTAAAATTAAAACAATAATTAATAAAAATAGAACCCAAAGTAGAATTACACACTTATTATACAAGAATTTAATTACATCGCCTACACATGTGAGTAGAAATTACACACTGTCTAACTACATCCATATTGGCAACACTGAATAACTATAATCATGCAGGAATGCCGCGTCTGCAATTCTACTTTAGTTACCCTGTAATTGTTATTTTTATAAACAAAAGACAGTTGTTTCCGACAATTTGGGTTTTGTTTATACCAACAAAATACATGTGTTTTTTGGTGTTGTAATTTTGTTGTAGTTCTGCATGTACCTAGTGTAATTGTATCATGAATCATCCGTAATGCAAAAAGTGCACAATCAACCAACTAAAAAACCAACCAACCAGTCAGTCAGTCATTTAATGAAGCAACCAATCAGCCCAATGTTTAACCATTCTATAAAATATCTTTTTTCTCATGACAAACAATCGTTTGTCTCTCTCTTTCACATTTTGTTTTTAATAAGACTTGGGTTACCAAAACGATATCTATGCATGTATGTACATATGAATGGTACACTTCCCAACATATGCCTATAAGCTACATGCCTACATACATATCTACATACATAAATATCTGTGTGTATACATACACACATACACACAAATTCATGTACATGGCTACCCAGTGTTGTCAGATATGGTGATATCACGCCAAACGTGGCGACAAAAATTTGATTTTGGCGATGAAAATTCTGGAACGGCGATTGGCGACTTTCTTGGCGATATTTGAACTCATTTGCGATATTTTTGGCTATATTTTACAATTTCAATAAAATAAAATTATATTAAGAATATGAAATTTTTTAATGAAATTTTTTCTACAAAATGAAATATTTCGTGCAAAAATTCCAAATAATTGTGACTATTTATCTCAAATTTTTTTTCCGAAATTCAATTTGGACTACAAAATCTCATTTGGTATTTATGAAACACAGTGGCGAGAACTTTCTTTTTTAAGTTAGAAACAATATTTTGATAACGAAGTACCAAAAACCCTGCACGAGTTCTGATCTGGAGCGTATATATACGAAAATGCTGCTGGTACTTACTTCAAGGATATGATATGTGTACTTATGTAAATACACATGTAAGTAAATGTTAATTCAGTTTTATTACAAGATTTAAATAATAATTTTTATCTTGGTGCTCAAGTTCAATTTATCATATTTAGAATAAACTTTTGGAATAGGTTATTTTTAAGTATTTTTTGTACGATAGTATTTGTATGTTAATGTTAACAGTTTTATTTTTTAATAATAATGGTTTTCATGAGAATTTTCAAAAGTCTCGCAAACTGTGCAATTGTGCATTTTTACACTCTCGTAAATAAAATGTCAAAAATTGTATAGAAATTTAGTTACACAAACCTGTTAAACTTGCCCAATAATTTTGATACGTAAATATAATATTTATATATATAATTTAATGTTTTATTATATTGGCGATATTTGGCGATATTCGACAAGTCATTTGGCGAGGAGTGTGAAAATAAATCTGACAACACTGGTTCTACCGAAGAAAATGTACAGCCGATGCCAGAGACGAAAGTAGTTCCCTACAATTGTTTGTAGCGAGATACACTTAAGGAATATATGAAATTAACTAAATAAACAATACATATGTATGTACATGTGTAGATATGTACATAAATAAGTATGTAAATACCTATATATTTGTGTTAAGACTAGGGTTTGGGATATCCCGGATTTTTGTACTTCCCTGGAAACGGGAATGAAAAAATTGCGTTTCCGGGAAAAGCTTACTTTCTAAATTAAATACATTTATTAAATAGAGTTGGTGAAATTTTGATTGTTTTATTAATGTAAGTATTCTTTTTAAACAAAATTTAATACAACATCAGTCCTTAGGCAAATTTTTAAGTAAATTCAAGCAAATAAAATATACATATGTAGCTATTACGCAATTATTAAACAATTTTATAATAAGGTTTCCAAATCATTTTATTAAGAATTTGCCTTGCTTGTTTCTCATTCTTGTTGAAAATTTTCCAGGAGGATTCTTATCGTTAAGTACAAGTAAGTTACAGTACTACACTCAGCTGCACCGAATTTTAAATACCCTGAGCCACACTCTGTCTAAATGTCTTTAATTTTTCACTTCATTTCACCTAAAATATTTCATTCAGGCTTTCAACGTTGTTTTAAGTATTGTCAACTCAAAGTTTTTACAGCTATGAGCTTAAAATTTTCAGTACACTTTCCAAAATCTCTTCACTACTTTGACAGAAAATCACTTCAAGTTTGCTTAACATCGAATTATTTAGGGTCAGAATAATTTTAATTATCTTAAGAACTAACATTTTCAATAGTTTGAAATTTATTTGTTTTTGTGAACCACTTTTGCTTATATTAATGAAAAATTAAGTACATAATTCTGAATTTATCTGTTAATTTATCGGTGCAATGTAAATTTTAATCTGATTTGCAATTGCTCTTCTTAATTATATAATTTTCTTTATTAAATTGCAATATTATGATCTCTGCAAAAACGATTTTCAGCTCCATTTTCTTTAGAATAACAAAGAGTGGCCTACTCTATTTTTTTGATAGTTAGTATTATAAATATAGTATTTATCTAAGACACTTGAGTTAACCAATGTGCATTGTGGAGATTTAACAACAGTTCGGGTAAGTGTATTTTACATGTTTATTTACGAAACCAGAGCGCACTCTAGTTAGGAGTTATTGACAAGCAGCGTTTAAGAACTTCTGATTTATGTAATTGCTTTTGCTTCTGCTAACGCCTCTGCTTCTGAAAATGTAAACAATCACAGTCAAAGCGAACGCATGAAACGAAAAATTATACACAACGGAGAATTTCAATAATCGACATGTGCGAACAGTTGTCGGTTTGACTGACTGCTAAATAGCTTCGGATGTTAAATTTTCATTTTTTACTATACTATATTTTTTTTTTGCAAAAAGTTTTACTGAAAATATCCATTAATAAGATGATTTTTGAAAAAAAAAATTGAAAAGCGAAAAATTTTGCGTTAAAAAGTGGTCCGTATGACTTCTTAGGACGCCTAGATATGTTCAGATTATATTTTCAACTATTGTTACCAAAAAATTAAGAGTTCCTGTTAGTTATTCTAAAAGAAATAAAAAATAATAAGTGTGGCACTCGAGGACTGCCGTGGTAAAGCTATTGCTTAGCATTTTTTATATCAAATTTATTTTTTTAAATAAAAAAACCTACGAATTGTCTGTTTGTTTGTGTTTATCATTTTTTGCCAACCACTATTGCTCTTAAGTACGCCACATTGTGTTTTCCTACATGTAAAAATCTGTTCTAGCAATACTGTATGTTTATGAAATCAATAGCATACTTTAGGGGTTAACATACACCGGGAGATTCAAATAAAAATAGTCTTAGGCTGAGTTTACATCTGGTATTTCTTGTGGGTCATTTGTCCAAAAAAACGTAACCAACTAATTACTTATGAAAAACTGTTTGATTCAGTTATGTATTTATTGATTTTAACAGTTTGCAATCACTTTGAATTCTATAAAATTGTGTATTAATTATGTATGAAACTGTTTAACTTAATAAATACATGTCTGAATCAAACAGTTTTTCATTACTAAGTAGTTTGTTACGTTTTTTTACACTTTCTTTTGCAAAAAAAAAAAAAAAGTGCACGAAAAAATAATTTTTTCGACGTAAAATGTTAATGAGATTTATTAAGTGGACTCTTAGGACCTTATTATGAGCAACATTCGATCTTCGACTATAGTCGAAAGTACTGATCGAAGGAATTTGCATGTGGTTCGTCATAATGAACATTCGACAAAAAACGTAGTTATTGTGAATGAAATCGACAAAAAATAGCTTACAATTTGTGTATGTAACATTCGATTTTCGATGTTCGATACCCAGCGAAGTTCGAAAATCGAATGCAAGTCACAATAGGGCCTTTAGCTACATTATTGCCATATAAAGTAAGGCACTATCACTAAGTCTGAGCTAGCAGTTGGCCAAAATCTGATGACACTATTTTTTGAGGTCACACTGATTTTCGTAATTTTGGAGATCCATAAAAAAATTTATCACCAAAATCGCCAAACTGAGTATAGGAGCTTACTTCCCTTTGGTAATAATATTGAACATATACTGTCAGGACCGTGCGGATTTTTTACTGTTTATAAATCGCATATTTAATTTTAAAACTCTTTTTTTTCAAAGAGCGGCATTTCTCTCGGGGCCTAGGGTGACATCAAACATAAATTCGCCACTGAGTATTTCACGTTCTTATGTTATAGAGATTAGAACGAAATGAGTTTAAATAATCCTTGAGAACTTAGTACGCAGTTGGATACACAACAAAATCTTACATCATATTGTAAATTTTGAAGACTTCAAATTGTGATTTGTGCGTTAACTTTATTTTTGCTGAAATAATTGATCAAAAGCAATTTTAAGTATTAAAACAAAAACTTATCTCGAATATTAATGTTGAAACAATTGGTTTAAAAATTAAAAAGAAAATAATTATACTATTTCCTTTTAAACAAAAAACAAGAAGAATGTTTCTAAAAGCAAAGGTAGTTAAATTTAGAATTATGTTTCACATCACAATAAAATTTAAAATCTCTAATTTTAGACGCAAAAAAAAGTTTGCGCAAGTTGGCGCCATTTTTGCGATTTTTTGAATATTTCAGTTTTTTCTGTTTTTCCTCATCTAGCATGAATAAATAAGAAACCTTTTTGTCAGTCATGAAAAGTTTTGCTTTGAGGGGAGAGAGTTTAGTTTTTATGATATTAAGGCATAAGTAGTACATTTTTTAAATATTTACATTATTTGTGCAAATACTACGGTCTCCCTGGTCCAAGTTTAAGGTTTTGAACTTTAAAAGTTGCATTTACTAAGCAAAAGTATGAAAAAAGTTAAGAAAAAAATTTAATATTTCAGAGGTGTGATTATTTCCTCTGAGGGGAACTTTTTTCCCCTTTGTTCGATTTTTCTGGTGTTCTAACTGAACAGCCTAGACCTATAAGACATATTTCTGCCAAGTTCCATTGATCTAGACAGTATTGGCCAGCTTTTTGGCTCAAATTCTCGTCTGTCGCGACAAATTATAATATAACTATTAACAATTTTCAGTAAAATGGCTCGCTAATGTTATTTAAGTTTAAAAACTTTCAAGAAACAACATCAAACAACAACTCAGCATGTCAGAGTTTCATTTTCCAAAAAAGTATTAATACTTGTATTATAGTCTGAAACGGCCTTTACTGAATACATCTTGCATGTAGCATTCAAATAGGCAATAATTTTTCTCGTAGACGAATGAGACAAAATGGTACGACTTCAATTTTATGGAATTTTTATGAAATTTCCGTATAAAGAAATAATTTTTAGTCAGGCTTAAGTTCAGTAATTTCATTTCTTATTGAATGAAATATTTTTATTAATTAATATGAGTTTCTAAAGAAGAGAAGAAAAATTAAACTTAGACTTTAAGCTGGCGGAAATACCGATACTTTTCTGTGCAGCTACGCACTTCATCAGCACCCTAGTCTATCTACTTGGGCAGAGATTCTTATTAACATCAGCTATTTAACTTAAATTTGCAATGAAACGGAATATGAGAAGCGATTGTTGTGTATACAATTGATTTACCTTTGGTAAACACATTTCTAAGTATCACTATTAATTTTCTGTTTTTCCATTTTTCTATTTAGGTTAGCACGAAATTATATTACTCTATCTAAGTATGTTTAGTTATTCTTGCTTATCTTTTACGATCATCACATTAATTATTTTTACTTATTCGATGTACCATCGGTACATGCATCTAAGTATTACTGTAGTGGCTTTTATGTTACTTTGTTGTGGCATTCTACAGTTTTTACTTGGCTTTCCAGCATTCTGAAACTGTGATGGCCAAGTGAACAGTGATTGCCAAGTGAACATATTTTTTTTCTCACGTGCCCATGATTAATTAAGTGAAACATTTGTAAATTTTTAAATTAATAGTGATACTTATAAATGTGTTTACCAAAGGTAAATCAATTGTATACACAACAATCGTTTCTCATATTCCGTTTCATTGAAAATTTAAGTTAAATAGCTGATGTTAATAAGAATCTCTGCCCAAGTAGATAGACTAGGGTGCTGATGAAGTGCGTGGCTGCACAGAAAAGTATCGGTATTTCCACCAGCTTAAAGTCTAAGTTTAATTTTTCTTCTCTTCTTTAGAAACTCACATTAATTAATTAAAATATTTCATTCAATAAGAATTGAAATTACTGAACTTAAGCCTGACTTAAAATTATTTCTGATTAAAAAAAGCACTAAAAGTTCAATTAAAATTTACAAATGTTTCACAATTCCATATAAATTTGAAGAGCTTACATTTTTATTTTATTTAAATTTGAAATTTATTTGCTGGTAGTTCAGCTTGGTCTATATGCATTTCATTGTTGCTGTAACAAATCATCAGTAGACTTCAACCACACATTTTGAATAGTCTAGTGTTGTGCTCATCAGCTCTTTTGAGTGACCGCTCTTTTCAGCTCAGCTCACTTTACTGAAGTATTTCATTCAGTTCGCTCAGTAGCTCAGTTCATTTGTAGTCAAACATTTTTCATGCATAAAGAAAGAGCGAAAACCCAAACATAAAAGTGACAGATTTATACAGAGTCTGTTCGTGTGTGTGTCATACATTGCAAAACAATGCAGATGAAGTATAAAAATTAGATAAAAGTAAAATAGTTTCATGAGTGAAATTTGTTAATAAATATGCATATAATAGTACATACATATGTATACTTTTTTTTATGTATGTACTTGTGCGACACAAAAAATTTGCTGAAAAAACACAAGACTTGTACCGAACTCTTTCATTAGGTCGTTTTAGACACAAACCCACTAAAATTACATAGGTTTGTGTCTAAAACGAGCTGCTGAATAAGTCCACCTGATATTTAAATGGGTTTGATTATAGGTTTGTGTCTAAAACGAGCTACTGAAAGTTTTCGATACAAATGTAGAAACCGCTCAGTACTGAGCTGACAGCGCTCAGTGAATTGAACGGCTCACAGCGCTCAGTTAAGTGAATCGTTCAATTGAACTAGGTCGTTCATGAGCTACACAACTCTAGAATAGTCACAAACCTCTTATCTTATGCATAGACTTTCAAGAACTATTTCAGAATTCACAAATAATAATATTTTTGAAAATCACAAAAGAAAAATAAGCATAGTAGGCTTAGAAACTCATACAAAACCCAGCAAATAATTTATATTCGATATGAATCTATTTTATTTTTCTACACCTTTATACAATTACAAATTTATTGGATAACAATAACATATAATTATGACAATATGTCGAATAATACATTTCTTAAATTTTTATTTTTATTTTATATTAAAAGACTTTTTATGGAAATTTTACTGCTTGTTTATCGGTGTCGAATGAACTTACAAAAACAAAATTAAAAATTTTTTTTGATTAAATGAAATTGTTAGAATGAAAATTGCCTTCGACATCGATAAATAGCGCATTAGTATTTAAACAGACGATGAAAAATTTATCAACTTTAGAAGACAACTTTTAAACAATTTCATCGTGTAAATTATGTCATACAATTACTCAAAAAAACTTTTGTATTATAAAGAAACAATGAAAATTTTGGTTTTAAAGTAAAACAGGATTATAATAATAATAATAGATATAACAATATAATTATAATAAAAATGAAAATAAATTTGACTGTCACTTACGCCATTTTATAAATATGTGTGTCACAAAAGTCTGTATATTTATGAAATAACGTATACTTTTAATTTCCCGTTTTCCCAGGAAAATCTCGAAAATTTCCCAGGAATTTATAGACTGAATTCCCGTTTCTTAAACTCTGGTTAAAACTAAAAAAAATCAATGTATCCAAATACATATATTGCAATTTTTGCATTGTAATGTCCTAAAAGAAATAATAATCCCAATATGCAGGTTTGGTATCTAATTTGGAAAAAGAGGACAAAAAAAAATAATAAAAACAAATTTTATTTTAAAAAAACATAAAATCATAATGGTAAATAAATCAAAATTTAAAATTGCTATTGTTTGCAAAAAGTTTGAGAGTAAAGTTGAAGCAAAATGTTTACAGTTCAATACAGAGCTGCAAATATTTTGCCAGTTTGTGGATTGTACAAACAACAGATAGTCTTCGGTCCAATGTCAGTAAGATTTAATCAAAACATTACTAGAACCGGCAGAATTACAAGACAGGCACATGTTTTACATTTGGCAAGTTGTCGCGTTCATTTGACTAAAGAATGAATTACTTTTGCTGGACCAAAAAAATACAATAGTTTACCCACAAGATTAAAAAAATTTTACCGTTTTATCAACTTTCAAAAATCACTTAGGCCCAATAATTGAGTTCCTAATTAAATGTTATTTAGCTGATTGCCACTTAAACTTAAGTGGCGCTTAAATGTGGCTTAATTTTTTCAGTGGTTAATTAAAATTCAGCACTAAAAAATTTCCCAGTATTACGGAAGGCTTTTTAAACAACAGCTCCTTATTATAAATAAAAAAGTTAGGTTATCATAATGAAGAAAACTAAAATTGCATAATAACACATGCAGAAAAACAAAAAGAGCATGAGAATTAATTTTTCTATTTATTTTTCTATGATATGAAACTATACGTTGTATGTATATGTTATATATATATGAAAATTAAACAAAATTCTTTTTAAAACGACCACATGATGTTCATGTTCATGTTTTCAATAAATACACACAATCATAATAACATATAGTATGCTCGTTAAATGTCCCCCAACTTTGTACTGAAAGAATGAATTCGGTACTAAAGTGGGACTTAAGAATGACACTTAATTGAGAAGTCAGTTTTTGGGCCTTCACATTTCTTAAATAATCTAGAAGCACTTCTAATTTAAAAAATCATATATATTTATGTAGGTATATAATTATTAATTTTTAGGGTTCCGTACACGCAAAGGTGAAAAGGATCCTATTATTTTCGCTACGCTATCCGTCTGTCCGTCACAGGCTGGTTTCTTGAGAATCGTAAGAGCTACGGACCTGTAATTTGGACACGGTATGTAGAACCTTAGCCGCTAAAAAACAAATACATGAACATTAAAAATTAAGGGGTGTTCCAAAAAGAACAACGAAATATATTAAAATACCGTGTAATATACATACAATTGTATGTATATACATACCAGTGATGCCAGAATTCAGTCACCAAAAATAGCTAAATGTAGACAAAAAAATGGCTGAAAAATAGCTAAAAACTAGCTTAAAAAATGGCTAAGCGCCATCGAATACAAAAATCATGAATTTTATCAAAAACAAGATGGTATATGATATATGTTCTTTAAAGCAAATCGGGAACTTTTTAAAGTACATAAAAATATGAAATTGGGGTAATAAATACAATAATTTATCTTCGAGAAATCAAGCAACTGCGCATATAGTGCAAAATTGCAATACTTGCAGTACGCCTTCTATTGATTTGTACATTCTGCTATTCATCCTTTAAATTTTTGGGTTACTAATTTATTCCTTGTAAAATTTTTGTTTACAATTTTTATTAATTTTCTATTTTTTAAACTTTCATTTAAACTTTAATTAATTGTTTATTTTCACTTATGTAAAACAAAAATGAACCTTGTTTGATTAATATCATAAACCGCCAATTAGACCCGACAACACGGAAAAAGTTATTCCCAAAATATTTTCAAACAAACATTTGTTTGAATTAAAATTTAGTTCTAGTAAATATTTTTTACAGTTTCAGTCAATAGTTTGTTCCAATATTGTTTTAGAAAAAAAAAGCTGTAGGGAGTGAAAAACTCTAGTTCATAAAATTAATATAAAGTAACATTTGTAACAAAATTGTTTACAGAAGATTTCTGTTCCAATATAGAAATTGCATACTGTAAAGAACAATTTTTTTTTTGAGTAAAAAAATTTGTTGAATCAAAAAAATTATTGATTGAAAAACCCAGAGCTTTTTCAAACAAATTATTACAAATTTCCTTGTAGGACCTGAAGTGAACCAATTTTTATTTGATTCAGAGAATTTTGTGTTTTAATTGGAAAATGAGTTTTTTTCTGTGTAACTTACAACAATATTGCAACGATTATAAGAATGGAGTAGCAAATCTTATTGTTACCAATTTAGCCATCTCTTTCATACAAGCGCTTTTAGACTCCTGCAACAAAAATGTCAAGTTTGAACCGTGATTTATAGATATTAGTGCTTAAACAATAACTTATTACTCTGTTATGTTTTTGTTACGAGTTTAAATTTTTTATGAAAAGTCACAAAGAAATTAATGTTTTTTAAAAATAGGTAAAAAAAATAGCTAGATTTAAATAAAAATTGCTAAAAAAAATAGCTAATAGCTAAACTCACTTTTCTTTCAGCTAAACGGGATGAAAAATTGTTAAATTGGCATCACTGGTATATGCATACATATGTACATATATAAAAACCGGTAAAACAAAAAATCGCAAAATTATGAAATAGCCAAACCGAAAAAAATTGCCAAAACCCGAAACAAATCGCCAAAACGAAAAAAGCACCAAATTAAAAACAAATTCTAGCACTTAAATAAATAACCAAAATAAAAAAAATCGCCAAAATGAAAAAATTGCCAAAATAAAAAAAACCAGAACCTACAAAAATTGCTTAAACGAGCAAAAAGCACCAAAACTAAAATAACTACCAAATTAAATAAATTCAGTGAAGTGCGACTTTGACCCGCGCACCAAGGGTTCCGTACGGGCACGAGATATGTAATTCAATACGAACAATATAAACTATAGTTTTGGCATTTTTTTCGTTTTTGGGTTTTTTCGGTTTTAAGCGATTATTTTTAGTTTGGGGGTTTTTTGAATTTATTGGCGCTTTCTGAGTTTTGGCACTTTTTTCACTTTTTTGGCGATTTTTTTTGGTTTTTGAAGTTTTTTTAATTTTGGCGATTTTTATTATTTTGGCGTTATTTTTTTATTTTGGCGATTTTTTTATTTTGGCGATTTTTTTAATTTTGGCATTTTTTTCATGTAGGTGATTTTTTTTTTGGTTTTGGCGATTTTTTTAGTTTTGGCACTTGTTTTTTCGTTTTGAGGATTTTTTTCGTTTTGGCGATTTTTTGTTTAATTTTGGAAATTATTTTTCATTTTGGCGATTTTTTTTCACATAAACAATTATTTTGGTTTTGGCGCATTTTTCGCGTTATGGCGATTTTTTCGGTTTTTTGCGTTTTTTTCATACTGGCGATTTTTTTCATTTAAACGATTTTTTCGAATTTGGCGATTTATTTTAGTGCTAGAATTTTTTTTTAATTTATTCGAATTTTTCGATTTGGCTATTTTTTTTAAATTTTTGGCGATTTTTTTCAGGTTTTGGCGATTTTTTTCCGTTTGGCGATTTTATAATTAACGGATTTTTTAGTTTTACCAATTTTGAAAATTTCAAGAGTTTACCTCTTACGGTCTCCAAGATATAGCAAGTTGTCAAAATTACATTAACTGATGGACCACCCTTTAATTAATTTTTTTTAAATTTTAGTGTTAATTGTTGTAGTTTATATAGAAATACACTAATTTTACAAATTTCAAGTGTCAATATACATACATATTACATGTATATTACATTGGATTTTAACATTTTTCGTCGCTCGTTTTGGAACACCCTTTAATTTCTAATTCTTATGTATTTGTTGTTGTAGTGGCCAAGGTTGTACATACTCTGTCCAAATTTCAAGTCCGTAGCTCTTACGGTTCCTGAGAAAATACCGTGTGACGGACAGACGGACAGCGTAGCGAAAACAATAGGGTTCCTTTTTCACCTTTGGTGTACGGAACCCTAAAAATAGCGATTTATAGTTTTTTTTTTAATTAAAGATTCATCGTATTCTTATTTCATAAAAATAACAGTCAAAAACAAAACAAAAAATTCATACTATTTTATAGTAATTTAAAGCTTAGAAATAAGAAAAGTGAAATACATCACGTTTATACTGAGATCAAATATTTTGGATTTTTGCAGGTATTTAAAGGTTCCACTTTTTGTTAATCATATTTTGAGTAGGTTCGAAATTTGGTCCACCATTTCTATGTATTCCTTCTTTAGCAAATATAATCGATGAAATCGTATCAGATGACAGCTTATTTCTTAAATCTGCCTTAAAATTTTTTAAGTTGCTAAATATTCTTTCTGCAGCAGCGTTCCAAAAGGGTAAATTATAAATATAGTTAATTACTATTTGTAAAGTAGGAAATAATCTATCCCCTAAGGAATTCTTTAATTCGAAAACCTTTTCCAATAATATTCTGGCTCTAAATTACTATGAAGCTAACTGAGCCTCTAGGCTGAATTTTCACGTATGAATACACCGTAGTCAATCACCCCATTGCCCTGAGGGCTCTGCTAGCATTCTGCTTTGCATACGTACACAACACAACTACTAACAAAAATCTAAAGCAAGATCATAAAACACACAAAAAGGAGCAGATTTCTGCCGCATTTTTTATGAAAAAAATCACCGAGAGTATTCACAACCATCAAAATGATTTAATTTTTTGTTTCTATATTATATATGTAAATTAATAATATAATTTAAATCTTTTTATAATATAGAGTTGAAAAATATGTTTTAGTGGGCTTAAATATTTTTGTAGATGCTGAGTGTCTAGTATGTATCCAGAAATTAAAAAAAAATTTACATATAGTTTTAGGCACCACTACACACAAACGTTCATTCATATAAAATTAACACATAAAACTATTTTTCATATTTCCAATTAAACATTTACAAAGCGATTTTTTTCAGTGGAACAGCACTAAACATGTATTAGTGCTGTTCTGCTTTTAAGCATTTTCTAATTTTGGCGACCAAGGGACGGTTTGCAATAAATTCCTAATTCTACTTAATAGACTATTCAAATAAATTTGATGGAAAAACTTGAGATAGGCTGTAATTCCTAAATTGTACAAGCAAAATATCGACTTTGGTTATTTAGATTTTTAGAAATAAAATGTTAATTTTTTGAGCTATAGTGATAAAATTTCAATTGGAGGTGCATTTGAATGCAAGTAGTACAGACTTCGAGTGGGGGAACAGTTTTCGGTAAAAATTGGATCCCGCGGGCTCCCAATGTTGAGTACGGGATCAAACCTATTTTACGTTTTGGTTTGCTTTATGAGTTCAGGGCATTTTGAATTTTCGAAATTCGAAACAATGGTTTACTCTTTCTTAATTTGCACTATATCCGAATCGGAGAAGCAGTATAACGTTATTTCTTTAATGTAAAGGACACTGACAAAAATTTATAAACTTTTTAATTTTCGTGGAAATTTAAAACTGTACACCCATAAATTGTACTTAACTTACCATCCCTGAACGTGCATACATTTATAAGTATCAATGAATGTATGTATATCAGTGATGGAAAATTCAGTACTATTGTACTTTTTTCAGTACTTTTTCTTAACAAAAATACCGCAGTACCCCCACGTCATATTTAGTTCTCTTTTTTTTTGCTTTGCTCCGTGCTTAGGAATCTAGCGCTACTATTTTTATAATCATTGACAACATTGGCTACAAAACAAAAACATAAGGAATCAATTATACCTGTATCGAACTCTTTCAGCAACTCGTTTAACACACAAACCTATCATAAAATCCATTTAAATTACACGGGCTACTGACCGACTACGATACAAAGCTGCAACCAATGTGTTTTAACTATGTAAATGGTTTTTGAAAACATGCTACTTCACACATTACTATTCAGTAAACCCATATTGCACACCACTAAGAAATAAAGCACTTTTTGCCCTAGAACTTAAAACTAAAATAAAATACGAGTGTTGACCTAAAATTTTGCAAAATATGGAGTCTGCCTCCAATGGGTAACTAAAATGTACAATTTCGTGTTCTTTTATTAATTCATACTTACATACATATGTATGTGCGTATAATTTTAGAAAGAAGAAAGTCTATTTTGCCGTTTTTCGAGGCGAATGGAGGGAAAAGTTTCCATGGTTAATTAAGGAGAAGTTAAATGGCAAAAAGTGCGTCATATGTAATGTTGGTGCAGTTAGTGGATTGAGCCACATTAGTGGTATGCCAACCGTGAAATGGCAAAAAAAGATCTAGAAAATTGATATATTTTTAGAAAGCACACATTGCAAAACTACGGAATCAGCAAAAAAATATTAGAAATAATGCTTTGTTTGTTTGTGGCAGAATACAACTTGCCATTTACGATGCTTGACCACCTCAACAATATTATTAAAAACAAAATTTCTGATTCGCAAATAAAAAAAGCAGTGTGAGTCCGATCACAGGAGAGGTGTGTAAAAATCTAGCTATGATTTGTTTTAATATTGGCTTATGGTAACTAAAATAAGATATAAATTTTTAACTCCACTGTATTTAAAAATCTGTGGAAAACTGCATCTATAGTAGTGGAATTATTAGTTGTGGGTGTTTTTGGAGAATTGCTCATATGCAAGTGAAAAGTGTCAAATAAAAATTTTGATAAAGCTTGCGACTGTGCCTTCTCAACATTTTTATTAAAATCTCCACCGATAATAATTGGCATAAGATGGCGATTGTTACCCAATTGTCGTGCACCAGCTTCAGTGTAAGGCAACAGTACGTAATGAAGATATGTTACAATATAGCATTATAAATTCTTTATTAAGACTGCTTGCTATGTATCTTTTAAATAAATATTTGACAGTTAAAATGCTCTTTAATTTAAAAGTTTATATTTATTTCATCTATTTAATATTTTTCAACTTTTTAACAAAATTATCCACACTGGCAACACTATTACACTTCACCAGCAATTTTTATTAAAATTAACATTGCTCCTGAAGGTATGCTTTTGAATTCGGTTGAGTGTATTTCTATGCAATTGTTAAGTTTATATATACTTCTTTTTCGTATGATTACACTAAAACACTCATACATACTCGTCACACCAATTTGATAACGCTTTACGATCTTACTCTAAATTTGTGATTGTATTGTGAAAAAGATTTTTACCCCTATCGTATAGATGTTTACACACCAAAAATAAGGCCCAAAGTATCATAACATCTGTAATCGCATCAGAAAGTACAGAGATGATTTTAAAGTTTTGTAAAGATAATTACTTTTCAATTATTATTGATGAAAGTACCGACTGCTCGGTCTCAAAAAACTAATCAATCGTTGTGAGAACTTTCGTTGGAAAATGAAGGGATAGATTCTTATCATTGGAAGCGATTCTTAGGTAAATTTAATTACGGACAAAACTGTATACGTTTTACGGGAAAACAATATTCCTTTGGAAAATGATTGGGTTTACGGCTGATAATTGCAATGTAATGATGGGACAATATTCAGGCCTGATTAAAAATTATATTGCCGTATACATACAATGTTTCATAAAAAGTAGCAAAATGTTGAAAAAAGTACTATTTTTTTGACGGTCAGTACCATTTCAATTTATCATTTTTCAATCATTGATGTATACTTATGCAAAATAAGGTTTTGTTGGGCCTGTTTTGATTTTTCCCATATAAATTATAAATAACACTGACACACAAGAATATGCATACACACATACATATGTACATATGAAACAGAGTGTGAAAAATTTAAAGAACCAATCGCATGAGTTTATTGTTCACTGGGCGAACAAAAGAACACAAACAAACTAATAAACAAAAGCAAATAATTGTATTACCAAATATTTTGTTTTTGTTTATTCACAGCATGTTTTTGCTATTGTTTCGAGTTTTTCCCCTCACTGACACTTTACAATGGCCTGTGAATTCTTCCTTATAATTTGTGGTACATGCACATCGCTCTTTTACTCAAACAACGTCATAACTCAAAAAATTAATTTGTCAGAGAACTTGGGTAGTTCAAAGTTTTTTGAAGTAAAACAAATTTTTATTTTGCTCTCAAGAGTTGTATGCAATGTTTACGCAATATGAGAACGATATGAGGATTAATTCTGCATCACTAACTTAAAAAATGGAATTTTTGAATTATGACATTCTTTGAGTAAATGAGCGATATGTACATATGTACATTAGAGTGGCCGTTAACATTTTTTTATTTTTTATATTCTCTCCCCCAAAATCGGTTCAGTTTTATTTTAAAAAAATACAAAAAAATTTCATAGCGATAAATTGTGTTTTAGGGCGTGCATCCGTCCCCAAAGTTGGCCTTCAAGCGCATTTTTCAAATTAAGTTTTAATTAAAATAAAAAAATATAAAAATTCATTGGAAAAACTTAAAACAACGTGAAAAATTACAAAAAGTGTATATTTCATCCATTAATTCTTATATTATATTCGCTCCAACTTTTCCGCAGTTTCTTATCTCGGCAATAATCTGCCTCTTCCAAGTGTTCCACGCACGACCAGATATTCTACTGCCTTGTGGGTTGAATTCGACGGCTTTCCTTGTGATGCCGTCTGCTGGCTTTCTTAACGTGTGGCCAAGCCATCTATATTTCCGGCACATTATGTCTTCGGATATAAGCGGTTGTGCGGTTCGGAACTAAAGTTCGCTATTAGATATTGTCTCTGCCCAAAATAGGTGAAGATTGCACCGGAGACGGCGGCTTGCGAGTCGCTGGCACAGAGGATCCACCTTTCACAGCCATACAGCAGAGTTGGCTTTACATACGAAAATGCGTCTGTTTAAACGCATTTTCGTTCGAAGTGATATATTCGCCGATCTCCACATTGTGTTGAGTGTGTCAAATGCTTGTTTTGCTTTGGTAAGTCTGTGATGAATATCTTGATGCCTGCCGCCATTATTTGATAACTAGCTTCCCAGATAGCTAAAGGTTTGAACTTTTTCTATGCTAGCGTCTTCTAATGAAAAATTAGTGTGTATGTGGCGTTCAGGCGCATTGATTTGGTTTTGTCGATGTTTATCGAGAGACCCGCTTCACGGGCGAGCGATGCGATATTATACAGCAACTCTTGCATCTGGTAAAAAGTATGCGATAACAGGCAAAAACATTGACGAAACTAAAATTCAAATATACGAATAAAAAGATTTCCGCAAAATAGTGACTGAATTCGAAAAAAATAAAACAAGTTTTTATTCGTACCAGCTCAAGAGTGCCAAAGGTATGCAGATCGTATTGAAAGGCATTGACTCTTATGTTAATCCCGAAGAAGTAAAAGATGCACTCATGATACAAGGATTTAAGGTAAAAAATGTTACCAACATAATCAATAGGGAGAAGATTCCCCAGCCTCTATTTCGTGTTGAATTGGAGCCGAATGATATACAGCTGAAAAAAAAGAGACACACCCAATTTATAGCCTAAAATACATCTTATACCGAAAAATCACAGTTGAAGAGCCACATAAGCGATCAGGTCCCGTACAGTGCCATAATTGCCAAGAATATGGCCATACAAAAACATACTGTAAACTACCCACTGTTTGTGTTGTGTGCGGCGAATTACACGGCACTGCTAGTTGCAATAAGCCAAAAGATGAAAGTGATAAAAAATGCAGTAATTGTGGAGGTAATCACACCGCCAACTACAGAGGTTGTCCTGTGTACTCTTTTGTCAAACAGACTATGGTGCAAAAACCCAAATTAGCTACATCTCAATCAGCAAAAGCTTACTCCGCCACTTTTGCGCAAATGAGCCAACCAAGTACTTCCCGTGTATCGTATGCCGATGCTGCTAAAACAAATTCTATTCCCGCACAAAATGTTCCACCTCCAAATAATTCAACGAATGCAAACTCAAGCTTTAACTTTAGTCGCCTTGAAGCTACTATTGACAATTTGGTGCAAACTATAAATAATTTTACAACAAATATGACTACCATGATGCAAGAAATGCTGAGAATGCAGAATACTCTGCTTCAAGCATTAAATAACAAGCCATGAACACGTTAAAAATATGTTTCTGGAACGCAAACGGCATTCGCCAACATAAAAATGAGCTTGAGCACTTCCTTACGGAAAATATATTGATATAATGTTGGTCTCTGAGACACATTTGTCTTCTAGAAGCTTTTTCAAAATAAATGGCTACACTATGCATGATACAAAGGACCCTAGAGGGAGAGCATGCGGTGGATCTGCAATTCTAATTAAGTCAAGACTTGAGCACCATATCCTTGACAACGTTAGTGAAGAATATATGCAAGCTATGAATATTTTTGTAGAAAATTTTTGTTCTAATTTCGTGAAATCATCAGTTTACTCACTTCCCAGATTTTCAGTTACCGAAGATCAGTATGAGAAGTTCTACAAATCGCTTGGATCTTGTTTCGTGGCAGCTGGAGGCTACAATGCAAAGCATACGTACTGGGTGTCGCGCCTTGTAACACCTAGAGGTCGAGCTTTGTTTAATACAATTTCAAAAATGGGCTTAGATGTTATTTCGAGTGGGGAGCCCACTTACTGGCGTACTGACGTACGAAAAATTCCGGATGTTATTGATTTTGGCGTCATGAAAAATATTTCTAGGGATTTAATTAATGTTGAAACTTCTCTAGATCTTTCCTCCGATCACTCCCCCACTATCGTTACAATCTGTATCCCACTAAGAAGTGACTTACCTCACCAATATATGAAGATGACCAATCGTGTTAATTGGCGGGGATTCAAATATATCTTAGTAGTCATTGCACGGAAAATATTGCGCTAAGAACACCCAATGATATTGAATCTAACATTGCCAATCTTAACGAGAATATTAAACAAGCTTCTGAACATGCCACTACCTCCCATCCGCATACTGGGTTCAATAAAATTTATTCTACAGACGTTGAACATCTCGTACGTGAAAAAAAGAAGAGCTAGAAGGGAATGGCAACAGCACAGATCACCTCAACACAAAATCAGATTTAAAGAGTGCACTAAACGACTACAAGATTTGCTTGCATCTGAAAAAACTGCATCTTTTAAAAATTATCTGGAATGTCTTGATGTCACACCAGCATCTAATTACTCTTTGTGGCGCGCTGCTAAAAAGCTTAAAACACCCGTTGAGTTTAAGTCACCTCTGCGCACATCTAACATATTTGCTGAGCATTTAAAATCCGTATTTACACCAAATACATGTGCCGGTGTTGCTGATTTGCCGAGTGTAGTTGCTCTACCCCTTCGACCCTTAAAATTTACGATGTGTGATGTACAAAAACTAATTGCTGAACTCAACAAGAAAAAAGCTCCCGGTATGGATGGAATTAGTAACCAGATGCTGATTAAGTTATCTCGTACTGCAATTAGAATCCTGTTATTCATTTTTAATGCCATTTTACGACTGGAGTATTATCCAGACTGCTGGAAGCTTTCCAAGGTTAAAATGATTCCAAGGCCAGGTAAAGATCTTACCAAGGCTGAGTCATATAGGCCAATAAGTTTACTGTCAACAATGTCAAAGCTTTCTGAAAAGCTACTCATGACAAAATTGTCTTCAATTTTAACTGATAATGTGTGCATCCCGGACCATCAATTTGGTTTTAGAAGCCAGCATAGCACCATTGAGCAAATGCATAGATTGGTTCAATTTATCAGAAAAACATTTGAGGAGGTAATCACAGTATTGTTCAGCCCTGTTTATTGATGTTTCTCAGGCATGTGATAAAGTGTGGCATGAAGTCCTGATTTTGAAATTGAAGACATACTTACCAATAAACATTCTAAATCTTTTGGAAAGTTACATTCTTGCACGAAAATTTACAGTTGTGGAAGGACTCTTTATGAGTATGCCTGAAACTATCTCATCCTGTGTGCCACAGGGGAGTATACTGGGGCCATTTTTAGGGTTCCGTACACCAAAGGTGAAAAAAGGAAACCCATTGTTTTCGCTATGCTGTCCATCTGTCCGTCATACGGTATTTTCTCAGGAACCGTAAGACCTACGGACCTGAAATTTGGACAGAGTATGTAGAACCTTGGCCACTACAAAAACAAATACATGAGAATTTGAAATTAAAGGGTGCTCCAAAAGGACCGACGAAAAATTTTAAAATCCCATGTAATAACATACAATTGTATGTACATATGTATATTGACACTTGAAATTTGTAAAATTAGTGTATTTTTATGAAGACTACAACAATAAACATTAAAATATTAAAAAATTTAAATTAAAGGGTGGTCTCTTCAGTTGCCTGCTTAATATTTAATCGTTAAGATTAGCGATATTACATTCAATATCATCATGAGTTCTTAGCTTAATGTTTTCAGTGCAATGACTACTAAGATATTTTTTTAATCGCAGCCAATTAACACGACTTACCATTTTCACATATGGGGGAGGTAGAGCACTTCTCAGTGGGCTACAGATTGTAACGATCGTGGGATAGTGCTTACCATTCGTGTCAAGCTTCGTTGGAAATGGACAATAATAAATACATAAATAGTATATTTGAATATGCTCAACTACTTACTTCAGTATATGAAAAAAGGTGATTTAAATTTTATAGGCATGTTAACACCCACTTTTTTACACGAAAATATATAGCCTTGCATTATCGCATCATTAAACGCTTTAGATTTGCGTTTTTTATTCTGAACTTCATGGGCATAGCCTCGCCTCCCTGGATAAAATTTCTAGGTTTTCAGATTTTTCTAGTTAGTTCCTCGCCTAGAACTACTTGTGTATTAAACTTCAGCTCACTAGCGCAAAGTTCTTATATGAAGTAACATCAATTTATTCTAATTGTGGTTTAAATTATTGATTTTTACGATGACGGGGAACGCAGTTATGAGGGGGGTAAAAACAGGTTGAATGGATTCGTGTAAATATACACACTCTAACTTGTATTGATGTATTGTAAGTATGTATTTGTATTCGTTTTCGTAAAAATTCAAATTTATTATACATTCCTAGTACATACAAATGTGCATATATATAATGCAAGTTTATTATGGTAGAATTAGTCGATTCGTATCGTTTACCTTTCAAGTTTTCGTATCGTTTAAATCTGGATGTTAGTTGTAAAAGCGTGAGGCTGCCAACAAACGTGTCAGCTGTTAATAATAACGTACGTGTGTGCATGTACATGTGTATGTAAGAGAGAAGTTGACGTAAAAATCTGATGTCTGTTGATTTCTACCTCACGTACGTTACGATCCGTCAACTTACGATATGAATCGATTAATTTTACCATTATATTGTGGTTAAGTTTGACGTTTTACACATACTTACATATTTATATAAGACTCCACGTGTACCAACAATTTTTCGTACATACCCTGAAGGAAATGTCGATTACTAAGTAGTGACTACGTAGTTCTTATGCAAACATGGATACATGCCAACAAGACATTTCTATACTTTACATACATAAAAATTTATGTATGTAAGGCATGACAAGTTGTTGCAAAGTCCACTAGAAATTTAGCACATCTGTTGTCTCTCTTCCTTTTATACTGACGGATAGAAGAAAACTTGTAGACAATTTAACTACATACTAAAATTGTCACTAGGATTTTAGTGTTGACATAAAGACACTTGACCACAGTCTGACTGCAGGCAGGGTAAGTATATACATACATACATACATCTGTATTATGGTCTTTTAATGCTTTACTGTAAATACCCTGTAGGACATGTAAGTAGTGAATCAGTACAGATTTACTATTGACTTTGCCTCTAGTATTTCTGACTTATTATAACCCAGACAATGCTTTTTGCTATAGACATTTAACATGCACGTGTCATTGAAATGAAACTACTGACATTGGTACTACTGATTAGATAGTTCTTTAGGGACCATATGAAGAATGAATGAAAATAACAGGAACTAATTCATTCATTCGTTCAGCATATTACCACCAAGTAGTGATATTGGTTATCATTTCTATTAAATACATATGTATATGCAAATCAAACATTTTATATTTCGCTGAGTAATTTCAAACACTTACTTATGGATGTGAAATTGTACAAATTCGTCCACAGGCTTAAAACAAAAATTCCACAATTGGCACTTTTACTTATTTTTATTTCTTTTTAAAATTTTTTTGTGCATTTGTTTTAATTGTTCTACACATACAATAATTGAAATTTATTTGCTGGTGGTCAAACAGGTCTATATTAGCGCTGGGATACTATCGATAGTACCATCGATAATATGTATAGTTTAAAATATCGAAAATTTCGATAGGAAAAAATATCTATATCGATATTATTTAAAATGCAGTTTTGAAAACGTGAGGTTTTATAAAAAATTTTTAACTGACATCAGCACAATTTTTCAAAGATTACATACATTCATACATATTGAAATAAACATAAGACTATAAACATTCAACAAAGTGATAAAAAAAAACTAACCGTAACCTTATGAAAAATTAGTTATACTTTTCGTTATCAAGTACAAACATTAAGTCGATACTAATATGGATAGTTGAATCTGAACTATCAATAGATATCGATGGTAGAAAATATCGATAGTATCCTAGGACTAGTTTATATGCGTATTTCATTGGCGCTTCAACCAATAGCGATTTACTAGTGACATTGTCAGTAGTACTACTGACCAGGTGTACCCCAGCCAATGGAATCATCTAATCTTGTACTTAAAAATCTACCACTAGACTGTAGCACTGCTGAGTTAGTAGTTCTTTTGGGACTGCCTGGAGACATTGGCACCAAAGATTCACTAGTAAATTTTGGGGGCTCTAGTCTACAATATCGATATTTCCTCGATCGATGTCAATAGTAAAATAGTAGCGATTTACTACTGACAGTGTCAATAGTACTTCTGACTAGGTGAACCCAGACAATGTAATCGCGTATTGACATACATATAACATAGGGTTGTCATTCAAAATCTGCCAGTATTATTGCACAACATAATAAAAAAGAAAAACAAACTATTGACGCGCTCGTTGACAATGTCACCAGAAATACACGTATCTCTACTCGCGCAAAATAGGAAATTTGTCGACATTTCAACTAGTGCAATTGTCGCTAGAAAAAGAGTGTTGATATAGACACATATGGTTCTAGGCTTACTGGAGGGCTTCAACCACAAATTTTGAACAGTCACAAGCTTCTTATCTTACGCACAAACTTTGAAAAACTATTTTAGAATTCGCATATAACAATCAGGGCTATCGTGAATAAAATTCCACGTGAAATTTGGAATTATTTCCAACTAATAGCAAGTAATAGGAAAAAAAAATTCCAATTGAAAATTTCACGTGGAATTTTATTCACGATATCCCTGAATGTTTTTGTCGATTAATAAGATTCTTAAATAAAATTTTTGAAAATCACAAAAGCCAAAATAAGCTTAGTAGGCTTTGAAACTGATACAAAAATCAGCAAATATGTAAATCTCAATTATTGTATGTACACTTCTGGCAATATGTCAAATAATAAATTTCTTTTTTGTTCAATATATTTCTACGAGTATTAACCTTTTAATTTGATTTCATAAACAAATTTTTACAAACACTAAAATTTTCCTTGACGCCACTTTTATTTTCAAAAAACCAATAAAACATTAAGAAGAAGCATAGTTGTGTGGATCTGTAAAAATGTTTTCTTCGCATCAAAAACAATATTAATATGTAGCCGCTCCGTTGGCAATGTCACCAAAATAGTCAACAAAAGTGGTGACATTTGGACACCTAACCCCACTTTTCCATCAGGGTATCTTTAACAAGGTTTTCGTGGTGGTTGCTTAATGTTTACAAAAGCCCATCATCTTCAAGCCTTTTGACTGTGTGTCACGCAGTGGTGTTTTATATAAACACACAGATGCACAATATTGTTAGTTATTATTAACATCATCATTAGCATTGAACTTATGCTCACAAGGAGTGTATTTATAAATGTACACATGTGCATATGTTTGTACGTTTTTCTATGCGTGATCCCAGTAACCAATTTTAGCTGAAATTGTTCGAAAAAATTTTTGAATATAACCAAAAAAAAAAATATAACAAGAGAATATTGCAAAAGTTTGTATGCAAAAACTAATATTTGAAATCAATCTAGCGAACATACATAGGTACTTATGCTTTTAAAAGCGTTATTTTCTGCACTATTGCAATACATTTTTATGACAAGGTGTATTTGTGTGAAATGTGTTGGAATCACTGAAAAACTCGATTTCGTGAAAATACAAGTTAGGGCCTCTCTATCTGCGGCAGTTAGCACATTACCTATAAATTATCTGACACCCTTACGATTACAAATTTATATAATTCATACCTTGTTGCAGTGATAGGTATTGTACCAATCACGAACTTGGTCAAAATTTTTATCTCACTACTTTTGATGACCGAAAGTTTGGAAAGGAACTTGGCCTTTTTTCACATTTATGTTTTTGTGAGGATCTGACTACTTTTTGGAAGGTTTTCTTAAGAAAAGTTTTTAAACTTTAAATTTCTAGTCTGTTATAATTCTATTCATAATGTCTGCGCCAGTTCAAAAAGGCAGAGTTACATAAAATAATGGGCTATAGGGTGATATGTACACCATTGTGTCATAATAAGGACCGTGTAATTTGATTAATTTTTTAAGAGTCATCTGAGTAGAAATATGTAAAATAAAGTGTAAATTTTAGTGTAGTAAAGTCTGCTCAGACGAAGTACTTTTGAAAACGCAAAATTAAATGCTAGCATGAGTGAAATGTGCATGCGAAATTTCAATGCAGTAGCTTGAGTTTTAAATTCATCTAGTTGGTAACTTACCTAAGCCTATTTTTTTTTGCAAAATTTGAACTCTCTACCGTATAATATTTCGATAAAAATTTTATAAACGTGGCCCTATTTCCCTAATTTAACAATCGGTGCTTTAAAATTTTTCCTGTTCGTAAATCCCTTAACTTTAATTCTTAATTTTGAGCTTAAAGTGCGTGTCCATGCCCCCATTTGAAACTTCCAGGATTTTAAATCTTTCTTGGTGATCTCTAATTTAGATTTATTTGTGTATTGAATTTAAGCACTCTAGTGCAAATTCTAGCCTGAAATGTTATGGCCGTTACCCTCATTATCCGTCACTTTTTTAAGCTCAAAACGTTGTTATGAGCAGCGCTCAATTATCATCTTACCTTTTTTAAGATGATAGCTTTAAGTTAAAGCTTCAGTTAAAAGCTTCAGTAGGAAATTATCGCGGCCCCTGCCACTCCTGGTTAAAATATTTGGGTTTTTAGATTTTTCTGTTGGCTTCTCATCTTGACCTACTGGCGTATCAAATTGCAGCTCTCTAGCGCAAATTTAATTGTTTAATTTTTATGGGCGTATTCCCGCCCACTTTTTTGCCAGTGCCAATCATGTGTGTCAAATTTCGTTGGAAACGGATATTAATATTTAAATAAATAGTATATTTACATGAAGTAGGAGGTTTAAATATGAGCGTGTTAACACCCACTTTTTTCAACAAAACTTTATAACTTTGCATTATTCCAACATTTGTGCAAAATTTCAATAAAACCGCTTGAGACAAATATTTTAAATTTGCTCTTTTAATTGTGTGCTTTATTGCATTAGCCCCGCCCCCTGGTTAAAATCAGATTTTTCTAGTTAGTTGCTAATCTAGTCCAACTTGTTTTTTTAAATTTCAGCTTACTAGCGTACAAATTATTTATTTTCTTCTTCTTTTTTTTTCAATCTCGATATCTGCAGGTGCCGTTAGTTATCCTTCCTGTCGAGTTTCGTTGAAAACGGATGGTAATAAATATATAAATATGTAGCATATTCAAATGTGATGACCCGAAGTACATGAAATAGGAGGCTTAAATTGTATGGGCGTGTTAATGCCCACTTTTTCAACGAAAATGTATAGTCTTGTATTATAGCAACATGTATGCCAAATTTCAATAAAATCGCTTGAGTTTAACGCCTTAGATTTGTTTTTTAAATTCTGAGCCTTATGGGCGTAGCTCCGCACCCTTGGTAAAATATTTTGGGTTTTCCGATTTTTTTTAGGTGAGTACTCACTAAATTATACTTGTGTACCAAGTTTCAGCTCCCTAGAGCAAATTTTAACTTTTATGGGCGTAACCCCACCCCCCCCCCCAACACGGTTAAAATTTTCGGGTATTTATATTTTTTGTAGTTCATTGCTCACCTAAATCTACTCGTGTAACAAATTTCAGCTTTCTAGCTATAGCGGAAGTGCTTCATCAATTTGATGAGTGTGTCAGTGGTCAGTGGTCAGTGGGCAGTGGTCAGTGGTCAGTGAGTATGTCCTAAAATATGCACATTTCGCACCACCATATCTCCGGAAACTTTCATTGTAAAACTTTCAAACTTCGCATGTGAGGTTACATGAATTTGTAATTATGTAATTATGGTTTAAAATTTATAATTTTACGATTGCGGGGAACACAGTTATGAAGGGGCTAAAAACAGCTCGAATGGCTTCCTGTAAATATACACACTGCGTGCATTGTCCGAAACTTGGCCTGGCGCACTGCCGTGCGCCTAGATGACGTATTGCCATTATTTAGGGATGGAACACTTTCCTGTCACAATGAATTTGAATACTTAATATTTTTCACAGCATAATATTTACTACAATTCAGCACTACACCAGGTGACTAATGTCATTATACCAAGCTAATGGCTCGATTATGGATGGCAACCGAACGATAGTTTCATTGCTAGTTGCCGAAATGGTATTACGGATTACAACTGGCAAATAACAGTTGGTAATTTCAGTTGCCATATTGGCAACTACAAAATTGTAGTTGCCGCATAGTAAAAAGTGAAAAAATTAAAAATTAGGTGCTATATTACTTTTATTTTCGACTTTCTTCTTTGCATATTAAAAATAGGAAATATGATTTAAAGTTAAGAGAGATTGTTAAAACATATTTTAGGTCGTCTAATAGATTCCACATTTTACATTTCCTTCTCTTCATCAGCAAATAATTCCTCTTAACTAATAATTTTTAAGATAAGTATTATTTTAAGCACTTTCACTTAATGATTTTGTTTTAAGCACTTGTATTTTTTATATTTTGCATTTTTTTTTCACATTATTTTCAGTTACCAATCTGTCATAATCGTTTTTTCGATAACTTTTTGGCAACTGGAGGAAGTTGCCATACATAATACCAATTTTAGTTTCAGTTGCGTTGCTAGTTAACTCGGCAACTGAAGTTCGGTTGCCATCCATAATCAAGGTATAAATTTCAAATGTGCATTGTGTAGGTATAAGCCTAAGAACATGCTTTTATTTGGATATCCATAAACACCTAACGAATATTCAATTTTGAATGGTGTTTGACATTTTCTATAAGAAATATACATTCTGACGATGCTACTCTACTTCGAAAAGTAAGATTGTAATTTATACAAACAAAGTACATGTGGTTATTGCTGTTGTAATATTTGTTATACAGGGTGGCCCAGAAAGACCGAAGTGGTGTGAATTCCTTATAACTTTTTATTTAAGACATATTTTTTTAATTTTTTGTTTTTTAAATGCAGTAAATTTATAGGGAATATTTTTAGATTAGTTATTAAAAATGATATCCCGCAAGTGGTGGACATTTTCTGCTTCGCACAAATGTGTTCTTTCCATTTCCATTATTCATAACTTAGTTTTGAGTGACGAAGCCCATTTCCAATTAAATGAGCTCGTTAACAAACAAAACTTTAGGATATGGGATATTGAAAACCCGAGAGTACTTCATCAACGACAATTACACCCAGTTAAGTATACTGTTTGATGCGGTGTTTCTTCAGAAAGGATCATTGGCCCATATTTTTTTGAAAATGAGCGAGGTGTCGCCATTTCCATCAATGGTGATCGATATCGGGCCATGTTGGAAAATTTTGTAAGGCCAGCCGTGGAATACCATCCGCAAATATGGTTCCAACAGGATGGAGCCACAGCGCACACTCCGAGGGCCACAATGGCTATTTTACGCGACATCTTTGGGGAAAGAATAAATTCGCGTAGAAGCAATTTTAATTGGCCTCCGCGTTCCCCGGATTTAACCGCTCCAGACTGTTTCCTTTGGAGTTATTTAAAAGGGAAAGTTTATGTTAATAAGCCTAGGACTATTGAGGAATTAAAAACCAATATTCCAGATGAAATTAACAACATAACCCCGGAAGATTTGCGAAAGGTCATGGAAAATGTGTTGAAAAGAGATCATTTGTGCGAAGCAGAAAATGGCCTCCACTTGCGGGATATCATTTTTAACAACTAATCTAAAAATATTCCCTATAAATTTACTGTATTTAAAAAACAAAAAATTAAAAAAATATGTCTTAAATAAAAAGTTATAAGGATTTCACACCACTTCGGTCTTTCTGGGCCACCCTGTAGAAATCCGGGTACCTGATTCATGTGCCTTTATGGAATGTGCATTTTTTTAGTTTCTTAACAATTTTGTCAGAGGTTTAGCTCAGACAACTTTGGTTTGATAAAAATTTTAATCAGGTCTCATATTCGTACTGACCTATGCCGAGTGCACATCTGGCATTTCTTGTTTTGTCATTTTATAGTGCCGTTCATATTATGTTTTTTATATGGAATGCAATGTCACTCAACGAAAATTTCGAAAACGACAAATGTTGCCACCAGTAACCACTAATGCGATGTCACAAGATGCCATATTGTGTACTCGGCATTACCTTTATATTAGAAACTATTATTATTTTGGCATTTAAAGCCTGGTACGGAGTTCATACGGAATTTCAGGCTCTCATACAAACTTTATGTAAAAATATTACGGAAATTCAGGTTGCTAAATTTTAAATAAAAAATTTCCATTTGCCAGTACGGACTTTCAGAAGAAAAGTACACGTAATTTTTACTGCCTATCTTAGTCCTAATTTAAACTATGTTGATTAGCTTTTCAGGAGAGAGAGAAAGAGTGATGAGGGGAAAAGAAACGTTTATGTTCCCCTCGTCTCTTTCTTCCACAAACTAATAGCTGAGCAATAAGACTTGCATAGTGAAAATACGACTTAGGGAAGCTATAAATATAAGTGGAGACTTTTTTCAGTCAACTGAAATAAAAATTAATGTTCATACATTCATTCCGTGAATTTTTACATATCTAATTTTTATTAAATTTTAATTAGTTAACATACTAAGGTTATAAATTAAAAAATTAATGAACTTGTGTGTGTGCAAACATAATTCTACACAAAAGGCCACACAATTATTTGTCCGCGTAGAAAGATATATAAATTTACAAACGTGAAATTTCGTAAGAACACAGTGCGGTGTGTGGGACTTTAAATTTTTAAAAATAACAGACAGAAAGTTAATCTATTTTATTATCTAAAACGAAATAAACGGTAAATATTTCTACATAGTTTATATATTTAATTGTGACAACTTTCCTTCACGACGAAAAAGAAATTGTGATTTTTCATAACAAGAAAAAACAGACCTTGTTCGCAAAAAATTGGCATTTGCTGTACCAACGTTTGGTTAGTTGTTATAAGAAATGTTTATTAGGTATAGACACTATGTAACAGAAACCAAGGAAAAACGTTCACTGGGCATGTGTCTACATGAGTCGTATGGTGTTGAATCCTTAAGTTCATTGATTTCATTATTCAAGCCACAAAGGCTTTAAGGAATTGTTTTATTATGTGCAGAAAGCATGAGCATTAGATATATGATCCAAGATAATCCTTTTAACATACAAATTAAGTACCGTTTAAAAATTTTCCGGCGGCCATACAAAAGTCCTATGGGAAATTTGCAATGGTATTCCTCGGAGAGCAAGGAAACCTTAAATATGCGATAAAGTAACTGAAATAACTAAATTAAAAACAACTCACAAATACAGGAATAATTTTCGACACACATACATATATGATACGATACATACCTTGAAGGAAGTGTGGGTTTAAGTGCCGCCAAGTCGCCACTTTTGTCCACTATTTTTGTGACTGTTTGGTGTATATAATATTAATTTTATTTTTGATGCGCAGAAAATATATTGTCAGATACACATAACTATACATACATATGTATGTATACTTCTTCCAAATTTGTTATTGGTTTGTTGAAATTAAAAGTGATGTTAAGCAAAATTGTAGCTTTTATAATCAAATAAATTTAAAAGGTTAAAATAAACATATATGTATATTAGACAATAATGGAAAAATCAAACAAAATGAAATCACAAAAATAAATATAAAAAAACGAATCATATTATAGCAAAACAGAAAATATGAAAATTAAACAATTTTAAGTGAAAGTGTCAATTATGATAATTTTATTGAGTCTGTTTAAGATTTATCAAACCATCAGATCCAGCTGTTCAGATTACACTGTGTGACAAGTTTTAAATAAATCGAATTTTTCTGGTAGGTATTGTCGACTACAACAACAATCTGTATTTGAAATTTTCCAAACAACTCCAAAATCTTGAGTTATGGGATAAAAACTGGTTTTTCGTACTCGCGAGCACTTATCAACCTCTAAATAAGTTAAATATCAACTGATTTAAAAAGAAGAGACTAAGAGCTTTTGAATTATTTATAAATTGTTTCAGTAAATTTCAGACATATGTCTGTATTTTTTCACTAAATATAATTTTATCAGGTTTTTCGACACTTTTCTACTTTAGACTCGTTCTTAGGCAGTATTTTTGTACTGGACCATAGTATTTATAACTTTATTTTTTAATTTAATTTGCTTTACAAAACTATAATTTACAATTATTGTGGAACGAAACAGCATAACTATTTTCAAAGTTCTTACATATTAAACATTTCAATATTAAGTTTTTACTTTGCCCAAGAAAACGTACGTGGAACAGAAATTGCAAGGAGACTGTAAAAATTATTATCACTTATCAAATTTTATAGTTCTGAGGAACAAAAAGTTTTGCAAATTGTCGAAAAATTTGATAAGTGCAAAGTGAAAAGTTGATAAGTTGTTTTGTGGAATAGGGCTCTGGTCTTTTCCACCACTTTATTTTCCGTTTGTTGAGTAAATGAGCGATATACATTTTTACTTCCAAATATGAAATAAATCTTAAAAAAACTTAATGAATATGTAATAAATATTAAATAAATTTTTTCAAGTTAAAATTTTGCATAGCATAAATTAATTTTTTTATTTGTTCAAATGTAATCTGCTAAATATTTCAACCTATCATATATCTCGACTTTGACCATTTTCCGTAGTTGCTTTTTAATTATGCGTACGTGTTAAATGTCTACATCAAAAAAACATTTAGAGAGTTCACAATAGCGTTTTAAAATGTGTCTTAATATTGCAACGTTTCAATTTTAATACCTTAATATGGTCTGGCAAGTTTGTTGTTTTTTTTTGTGTGTAAATTAATTGAATTACCAGGTGGTAAAAATAAAAGTATAATAAGCATATCATTCTCAATATGGCAATATGGTAATGTTAAACTTAAGATGTTAAAACTGTCAGCACAGCTATAGTTGATAAAAAATATTCTCTCTCTCTCTATCATATTATACACTAATATGTAAATACTATAAGGATTTATGTGTGTTTGCCTGCATTTGATATACACAGAATGCGTATTTATATCGTTGCCTGCTCATAACTAAAATTTTAATGTACTCATTGTGAACTACCTAATTGTCTCGGGTATGCTCGTAACTCATCAGTAGCACTGATGAAAAAATCTCAAGTGAATCAGTACTGTTTCACTACTGACTTTTTCCACAGGGTAACTACGCCATGCGCACCCACATTCATGCATATGTAAATGCACGTTTGTGTGTGCACGCGCTTTTTTGTGCTACCGCGTTCAATAAATAACACGCTAAATTGCCACGTATTCAACAGCGTTACAACTCAACATTATAAATTTTTTTTGCATACTTTTAATAATTTTCTAGCAGCCAAAAGCTTTTCATAAGTTAATCAATAATGACTCAGCTTTCCTAAATAAAATTGCCTTGGCTGCGCTACATACACAGAAAAAAATTAGTTTGCTATTTGAATACGAAAATAATTTATTACTATGTTCTTTTTGGTACAGGGTGGGCTAAAAGTAACCAAGGGGTGTAAAAGTTTAATAACTTTTTTGTTTATTAACTTTTTTTATTTTTTCTTTCAGATTATATAATATACAAAATGGAAATTTTTTTACACTAAGTATGAAAAATTATGTCTCTTAAATGACCACCGTTTTCAGCTTCGCACTGGTGGGCTCATTTTAGAGCATTTTCCATAACATCTTTCAAAACTTGTGGCTATAGCGTTCGAATTTCTTCAACAATATTTGCCTTGAGTTCAAGGATTGTCTCTGGTTTGTTCACATACACTCGCTCCTTCAAAAAACCCCAAAGAAAATAGTCGGGTGCTGTCAAATCTGGCAATCGCGCTGGCCAAATAATTTCCGAATTTCGAGAAATTATTCGCTCTCAAAAAATTTTACTTAAAAGTGCCATTGTATCTCGGGCAGTATATGCAGTGGCTCCGTCCTACTGAAACCACATACCAGGTGTAATTTCAAGAGCAGGACGTAAAAAATTGACTATCATAAACCGATACCGCTCTCCATTTACGGTTACAGCACTTCCATCTTCATTCTCGAAGAAGTAGGGCCCAATGACATTTTCAGATGTGATCCCACACCATACTGTACACCTGATGGGGTGCAATTGGCGTTGATGAATGGCTTTTGGATTTTGAGAACCCCAGAACCTACAGTTCTGTTTATTAACAAAGCCATTCAAATGAAAATGAGCTTCATCACATCGTTAAAATAATTGATCTCTGGTTTAAATAATAAAATTCTATTGTTCTGGTTCTCTGTTCAGTTGTGAACCTCTTCATTATAAATTCTCCAAGTCTTGTCTATATAATCTGAAAGAAAAAATAAAAAAAAATTAATAAACAAAAAAGTTATTAAACTTTTACACCCCTTGGTTTTTTTGGCCCACCCTGTATATAAAGTTTAATGCATGTTTGCAATTTTAATAAGTGATGTGTTTAAGTAAAATACTAAATTTCGTTGACTTATCTTTCCACATTCAACAATATAAGTTCTTAAAAAAAATGTTGTATATTTTTCTGTGTAGATTTACTTGGAAGATCGCTTACGAAGTCTTTCTTTCTATTTATTTTGAAGTCCTCTCTTTGTGGTAACTGGATCATCACGCAATTCTAATTTATCGTTAGATGAAGAAACCCCTGTCCCAAAAATTTGATGCTGAGTTCATGGCCAAGTGCTTCCTCTCTTTTAGAGATATAATGTTGCTTATATACGCCACTTACTGTAAACACATCAATTTTTTAGCTTGGTAGCAATTTACGGCTGGAGAAGAGAGAATCATTTTTGTGTTCGGTACTAGGGGGCAGGGTTGTCAGATTTTTTCGACCTATTTCGCCAAATTGATTTTACAAATCGCCAAAATCAATTTTATGTACTTTTTTTAATATAAACAGTGCACCCGATTCTTAACAAGTCCTCAATTAACACAACTTTGCAAACAGAGCTAAGATTCTCTCTTTCGTTTTGGGTTTTTACTTTACTTTTTTTAAATGAAATTCAAAACTATAAACCTTTGTGTTTGAAATTTTATGCTTACGTTAAAAAATCATTTTGATATACCGCTATTATAGGAACAAAAAATGTTTGCGTTAAAAATATTTTTGCGTTGCGTTGTTAAATATTTTTTTTTGTGAGTGGTTGTTCTAGCTAGATAGTTTATCATTTAAGCTGGCGATTTGATTAACATCATTATTACTCATACGCACTGAGTTTCAGTTCCCCCTATGTATCAGTATCCAGGTAAGTATGCAACAGTTTTCTTTTTAAAGATCTACATACGTATGAGCGATATTTAATTAGACCCTAATAAATTATATTTACGCCCCTTTTCACAATGTTTGTGCAATTAAAAGCTCAGAGGGACTTTAACAGCAAGTTTTTTTGAACAGCTTATACACAGAAAAAAAAAATGATTTGTAAATACAATTAATTTTTTTGTTATATCAATTAAATAATTAATTGATTTTGAACCTAGAATGATTTTTGTAAAAACAGTTAACGAAATTGTAAGTTAAAGGAAAATCTGAAAAATATTTTTAATTAAATACACATATCAACAAATAGTTTATTAAAACTTATTTATTTTAATCAAAAATAATTTCAATTCTTATTGAATATGAAATATTTTTATTAATTAATGTGAGTTTCTAAAGAAGACAAGAAAAATTAAACTAGACTTTATAGCTGGGGAAAATACCGATAGTTTTCTGTGCAGCCACGCACTTCAGTAGCACCCTAGTATATATACTTGGGTAGAGATTCTTATTAACATCAGCTATTTAACGTAAATTTTCTATAAAACGGAATAGGAGAAATGATTGTTGTGTATACAATTGATTTACATTTGATAAACACATTTATAAGCATCACTATTATTTAGGATATCACAAAATGCTTATAATACTTACATGCATGTACCAACGGTACATCGAATAAGTGAAGATAATTAAGGTGATGATCGTAAAAGATAAGCAAGAATATTTAAACATACTTAGGTAGAGTAATATAATTTATACTTGTATAGCTCGAATAGCTAGGTAAATAATATCATCATACTATTGCATAATATATTTTTTATTCAGGAAAATGTTTCACATTACTGCTAAGATTTACTTAATATATTTAGTTGTCCAACTCACATCTCAAGGTGATTTTTAACTGGAAACAAAAACAATATTTTGAAAATGTTTGTTTTTCCTCCGAACTCTAAGATCTATGAATTGCCAAGCAAGGCCACAATTAATTTTTTTAAATTTATTATATTCTTCAACTTAAAAAAATATGTCATTAAAAATTTACTCGCTTTTTCCATTAAAACAAGAATCTTCAACTTGATAACAACCATTAGTACAAATTTACATGCCATAGAATCCTTATCTTTTATTTATTTTAAATATATATTTGATTTTATTCTTTATTTTAATTAAATAAATGTACTTCCTCTAAAAGTTTACCTTTGATTTTTTAATAAACCTTCTACTTGGTTAAAGAAATCGTTTTAGTGAAAAGTAGGCATAGATATTTTTTACTAGGCTTTCGCAACAAACTCGGTTTTCGCAACAGTCCAAATTTCTATTGGTAGCATATACCGAATAATTTATTATTCAAGACTTTTTTAATATAAATTTTTATAAAATAATCGTATACAAATTTAGAAAAATAAATGCCAGAAATAGAGAAAAAACCGCCAAAAATTTTTTCTTGTAAATTTTTTTCATCATAATTTATCATCAAAATCAAAAATTTTTTTAATTTCTGGCTGTCGAGTTTTGGTAGAATCTATTTTTGAAACTACTCCTTCATCAAGATTATTTTCATGAGTTAAACAAATTCTGTTTAATTTAATTTGAATTTTTCAATATACGCATAGTAGTTGTTGAATTCAGCACATATTCTTCGGAACGGATCAAAGTTTGCGCAGTTGTATCGGAAATATTGGAGTTTAAGAGGAACATAATTTCGAATTGGACGATTTGGAATTACAAATTCAATATTTGTGAATTAGTGAAATTTATGTTAAATTTTTAATTTGTTGTACATTTTTATAAAAAAAATACTTCGTTTTAAATTTTCATTCACTAAAAAACTAATAAAAAATAAAAGTTTTGTCTGAGAAATTTTTTTTGGCACTATTTTATTTAGTTTTGCACTATTTTAGACTTGTAATTTTTTCCACTATTGGCAACGCTGGCACACGCCCACCCATACATAATATGTACATATGTATGTATATACTAATGTACATATAATTGAGATAAGCCCTTTAAGGTTTTGTAAAGAATTAATAAATTGTATCAATGACTCAATCATTTAGACATAATTAAAAATTACAACAATAAAACATCAAATAATCCCAAATTGATGGGGTGTAGCAGGTCTAATAATTGTGTTATTGTTCAAGTATTAAGAGAAAAAAACATCAGCAAAACATTTAACACAATCTTACACACATTCATAAATAAACATGTACATGCATACATACATACATACATATGTTACACTCTCTTTCTCTCCACGAGTTGTATATTGACGTTCTATCTCTTTCAATCTTCTGTTAGTTCATTCCACTATAGACTTTTACTTTTACACCCATTCATTTAAAAAGTAAACATTTGTAAATGTGCGAGAAGTAAATACATACCTACTGGTGCCAGATAGAAGAAGCATTCATTCATCATTATTATAACGTGTGGACGTAATAAGATACCTAGATATTATTTGATTTGTACTGGTTATCATCACATTAATATCCTGCCTTTCTCGCCACCAAACTCCCCCAACCATTCCATACAGTATGTTTTCAAATAATAAAATAAAAGAAAGGACAGAAATAAAGAGTGAAAACACAACTTCAAAGAAAAGCTAATTTGCAGTGGGTGTCAGTAACTCTGCTAGTACACAGAAAAAAATTTGTAAAAACAATTAATTTTTTTGTTAAATCAATTAAATAATTAATTGAATTTTGAACCTACAACGATTATTGTAGATACAATTAATAAAATTTTAAGTTTAAGGAAAATCTTGAAAATATTTTCAATTCAGCAAATAGTTTTTATATTTTATTGTTGTTAGATTTCAAAGTTATTGTTACAAAAGGGTGCTTTTTAGAGAGTGACACAATTTTAAATCATAAAAAGACAAGGAAATATATTTTTAATATCAATAAAACAGGCTTTACTGGAAAGAAAATTTTATGAAATTAATGTTTAAATATGGTTTCTGCCATGTTGCCGCCATGGCTAGCGCGTAGATAGTGCAATCTGGAACACCAATTTTCAAAAACTTTTCAATACTTCAATAGTTTATGATTTATCGACGTAGACAAGTGACTTAAAACCTGAAAGAAAATAATCTAATGAGGTTAAATCTCACGATCTTAGTGGTCAATTCATTGAGCCATTACTATGGAAATGATTTTCATGTAAATTCATGTTTTCTGTCGTTGTTCGTAGATCAACGTAAATAAAATATCTTTACGAATCATTGAATTTGCGATAAGATGGCATCGATATGTTAGTGCATATTTTTTCATATTTTATAATGAATACATATTCCTGCATATTTCATTATATTTTTAATACATTTTTTAGTTTTTTCATGCTATAAATCAAATTTTGATTTTTGATTAGTTGTAAAGTATTTAAAAGCTGCAGTTTTTACGACTGTGGAAGAACAAAAGGAGAGGAAACTGAGAAAAATTTACAACCGTATTTTTTCTGATATCATTCCATATTTAAAAACACCGAAGGGCTCCTTCAACTCATTTGAAAATTTCAATACCTTGGCTTAAGTCAAGAATAGCAATACCATTGAAAATTCAAAAAAGAAACAAGAACATGAGATAATAGCCCTTTAAAACCCAAAAATATTTGTGTAATTTTTGCGCGCTCTACACTGGTTCCGCATTAATTACGTGTATATTTAAAGTGTTTTTGAAATCTCCTTTGCGTGCTGCAGCCTTTAATGAAAAATATCCATTGATACGAAACTGATAAATCCTATAGTAACTAGATGTCAACGTTGCAGAAGGCTGTCGCATACTATATTTCTATAAATAAAATTAAAGAAATTTTAAAGTAAAAAAAAAAACTTAATAAATTGATATTTGTGCACGCTAATAAATAGTATTGCTTTCTTATTCACACTATAACCAAATTAGAGGATTTCGATATTTTAACAGATCAATTTCAATTAGTCAAGTGAAGATGCGGTAAAAAATTTTGCTCTAAAAGGCAGAATAAGTGAATAGATTAAAAATAAATTAGAAATAGTTATACAAAAAAATTATGGACTTAAAAAATTTGCAACAAATTTAATAAATAGTTTGTATGTTATTCTAACAACGAAAATTTAGAAACTGAATATTCAACAAACGAAATAGTAGGATTTAAATAATTCCTGCTGACTTGAATCATTAATTTTTATTACCCAAATTTTTTGCAGAAAAAATTCTTAGAGATTAACCTTTGACAATTTAAAAAAAAAAATATTCATTCATTAACGTAAACAAAAGTTTGACTCAACTTTATGTTGTATTCCATATGGTTTGATAAAATATTTTTTTTGTGAGAAATTTTTAGATTCTTTAATTGAACTGTAGTGAATTTTAGTCAGAAATAATTCCTAGTTAGGCTTAAGTTCAGTAATTTCAATTCTTATTGAATGAAATATTTTTATTAATTAATGTGAGTTTTCTAAAGATGAGAAGAAAAATTAAACTTAGACTTTAAGCTGGGGGAAATACCGATACTTTTCTGTGCAGCCACGCACTTCATCAGCACCCTAGTCTATCTACTTGGGTAGAGATTCTTATTAACATCAGCTATTTAACTTAAATTTATAATGAAACGGAATATGAGAAACGATTTTTGTTTATACACTTGGTTATCACAGTTTCAGAAGGCTGGAATAAATAAAATAAAACTGTAGAATGCAACAACAAGTAACATAGACCACTACACTAATACTTACATGCATGTACCGATGGTACATCGAATAAGTAAAAATAATTAATGTGATGATCGTAAAAAGATAAGTAAGAATAGTTAAACATACTGAGGTAGAGTAATATAATTTCGTGCTAACCTAAATAGAAAAATGGAAAAAAAAGAAAATTAATAGTGATACTTAAAATGTGTTTACCAAAGGTAAATCAATTGTATACACGACAATCGTTTCTCATATTCCGTTCCATTGTAAATTTAAGTTAAATAGCTGATGTTAATAAGAATCTCTACCCAAGTAGATAGACTAGGGTGCTGATGAAGTGCGTGGCTGCACAGAAAAGTATCGGTATTTCCGCCAGCTTAAAGTCTAAGTTTAATTTTTCTTCTCTTCTTTAGAAAACTCACATTAATTAATAAAAATATTTCATTCAATAAGAATTGAAATTACTGAACTTGAACCTAACTATGAATTATTTCTGATTAAAATATTTTTTTTTTAAGTTTTTGATGACAAAATGTTTTTTAAAAAAGCACTACAGCTGATTTTTTTTAAATTTCTAATGTTATTAAATATTGAAAAAAAAATTGATTAATGCATAGTTTATTAGTTTTAAGCACATATTTATATATTTTTGTTGCATATTTTATGTACATAGAACGTGATTTTAAATGCATGAAAATCCTTTCCCTAACCATTGATTAAAATGTTTTTTCATCAAACGTTTCTTTGATTAAATCAATTGTATCGCCCGCTGTGTGGCATGCGGCTCCGTCCTGTTGGAACCACATATCAGCAGGAAAAAATTTCGAATCATGTTCCTATACCGCTCACCATTGACAGTAACATTCTGATCATCAATCTTTCATCAACAGTTATTTTCTGTTGATGAAATGGTGTTTCGACAAAAGCTTCACTCCAAATGTGATAACTCTGCTTATTTACGTGCCCATTCAACCAGAAGTGGGCTACATCGGAGATGGAAGAAGTGCACGATGATTTTGATGATTAAAAATATCAACAATTGCTCTGGTGTAAGTCGATTCATAATGAAATTTGAGCTGTTAAATGGGTGCACAAATGAAACAGTGATGCCAATTTGTGGCACTCTAAAAAAACAATGCAAATTGTTGAATTTTCGTACAAATTTTGATTATTATACCTATTAACAATATTTTTTATACACAATCACAACCCTCGAAACGATTTTTGCTTGTCTGTGAAAAACACTAAATATTCAGAACTGGAGTCGAACTGGAAACCTCTGGGCTAATAAACTAACTTACTTACCTCTCAGTTAAAGAGCAACACTTTATTAGATACGGAAATAACGAATATTTACGTACATACCAATATATACACAAAACATGATTTCTTATCTATCTTCTACCAATATGATATAATCTAACAAATAATTTTCTTGAGTAATTTAATTGACTTAAAAAATTTAAATTTGTTATATCGATAATAATGATTGTTAATTTTTCAATTAAATATTAACAATTTGTTTTGATAATTGCATTTCGATGATGTTTTTATCTGTGTAGTATGCAATACAGAATGGAATTATGTACATACATATGTATGTATGTACATTAGACTGGTCGCAGCTTGTATGGGATTTATTTATAAAACATGAGGTTTTCTGGCGAAAATGCGGTCTTAATTTTTAGCTCGATTCGATGGTGACTTCTGGTTCCTAGTGGGGTCTAAGGTACCCGACACACAGTGGGGATTTTGTAAATAAAAATGGAAATAATTCTGCAGTTTCTGAACGAACAATCCGATTATTATAAAATTTCATATAGCATTTGTAGAGGTGTAAGAGTACTTAAATCTGGAATACGGACTGTGGTTCTTAAAAAAAGGTGGAGTCACAAAGCCCCAAAGTGGAAAACCAAGGATTAATTAAAACCATTACAAGCTGATGTTTTTGATCTGATAAAAAAATATTGTTTGCAAGTGCCTTTTTTTCTATCTAAGATCTAAAAAAAGTCTGTTAGATAAATGGGGTTTTGCTTACAGTTTAGCAAATATTTTGGCTTTTTTACCAAACTTGGTCCACTGTTCTGAATTTTCTGTTATTTTTTAAAATTTTAGTGTTAATTGTTGTAGTCTGTATAAAAATACACTAATTTTACTAATCAAGTGTCAATATACATATGTATGTATATACAATTGTATGTATATTACATGGGATTTTAGCATTTTTCGTTGCTCGTTTTGGAACGCCCTTTAATTTTTAATTCTCATGTATTTATTTTTATAGCAGCCAAGGTTCTACATACTCTGTCCAAAAAGGAAATAGCAAGTGACGGGCAGCGTAGCGAAAACAATAGGGTTCCTTTTTTCACCTTTGGTGTACGGAACCCTAAAAAGTCTCAAAACTAAAAAAGCGCATAAATGAAAAAAGTCGCCAAAATGAAGAAACGCCAAAAACCGAAAATCACCTAAATTAAAAAAAATCGCTTAAACGAAAATAATCTCCAAAAAATAAAAAACCCCAAGAACCGAAAAAAAATCGCCAAAACGGGAAAAAAATGTCAAAACTAAAAAAAAAATTGCCAAAATAAAAAAAAATCCAAAAACCGAAAAAATCGCCAAAACCAAAAAATCGCCAAAATTAACAAAATCGCTAAAATAAAAAAACCGCCAAAATAAAAAAACGTCAAGAACGAAAAAATGCCAAAACTATATTTTATATAGACTAAAGTTCGTATTGAATTACATAACTCGTGTCCCTACGGAACAGTTCGTGCGCTGTTCAAAGTCGCACTTTACCGAATTTATTTTCTTCATTTCTTCGCTGACGCTTTCATTGAAGTTTTAAATAAGAATCTTGCCGGTTGTTTCAAGTGTTTTTTACTTTTATAAGAATGAAAGATATATTAAGGTAAGGTATAAACTTAAGGTGTTTGGTAGTTTACATCAAATATTAAATTATTTTAATTGATGATTTTTTTTATAGCAACATAAATTCTCTATGTAAAGAGGCTATTGCATCTATATACATAATACAGGGTTTAATTAATAAATGAAAAAGTTTTATATTAATAAGTACTAAAACTTTAGATTGTTTTTCCATATTTGGATTGCAAAACAAAACTATTTTATTGTTGAATAGTGTATGATTCCTCAAATTGTTATCGAATGATTATTTTACAACTCTCGCAATATTAACAATAAGGAGCCCCATACGATTCTTAATGTTCTTCATAAAAGATTTTTAGATAATTTTATTTTTTATATTATGAATCGTCGACATGTAACAGGTTCTCCCTTGCGAAGAATCTTCCACGATTAAAGTATGCGCTCGTCTACGACTAAAAATGCTGTGCATACGATTCACAAATGCTGGGTACATGTGCGCGCATATGTACATATGTATGTATAGTGTGTTCATATGTACATCAAAACATTGCCAAGTTCATTTTTAATTTTTTGTGTTTATTTTCCATTTGCTGGTGGGTGGAACCTTATTTTGGTTTGGCCTGCATGTGGTAACCGCGCATGACCGTTTGAATACAAGTTATTTGTATTAAAATTGTTACTGCAGAGGTTTCTGTTAATATATACTTAAACTTTTAATATAATCATCTTTGTATAAACGGATTATTTATATTCTACCTTAATTTGTTATATTTACAATGGTACATACACACATATGTATGTAGATATGTATGTATTCTTATCACTAATCGGAAAAATTAAGCGGTTTATTGCTGAACATAAAAAGTACAAAATTAAAATTAGGTACATACTAACACGTGTTTGTATATACACGCCTACATAAAAATGTATGTATGTATATGTTGATATTTATTTCCAAAACCCACCTGCAGGTGCCCAAACTAGTGTCCAACCGGTATTGTACGTAAATCACAACCACTAGTGCCCAACTGTAAGCTTTCCTATACAATCTTAATGCTCAAATTAACATTTAGTGTGTTTGTGGAAAACTACTAGTACCATTGGTACTGGTTCATTACCAGTTATTTTGTAAAAAAATATATGAAATTGGTGGTAGTTTTATTCCTTCGTAATTATATGTCAAAATTCAAAAATACAAAAAGGTAATTTTAATTATTTAGTTATAATTATTTTTAGATGAACCTAAAATTTTAATAATTGTATGATACCAATTTGCATACAGTGCAAGGGCTCTGCTAGACAGTCAAAGTTCATTTTTCAATGTGGTCCTTGGAACTACTTCATCAGCACTATTAATTTTGCACAAGAACTTTAACACTTTTTGCACTAGTTCTTGCTATTCTAGTAATTAATTATACTAGTAGCTTTTAGACAATTATCGCCTATTCTCCTGCAGGGTATATATGTAGATAAGAAGATCCACAAACATATACATATGTACATACATACATACATGTCACGACGTATAGTGGAATTTTTGGTACCAAAAACGATTATTACTTCCTGACAACTTTTGTAGGTACATATTTATAATTAGATATATGCACATATGTACTTCATAAACGAATTTGAAACACATCAATTTTTAAGTAACCAAGACCAGGCAACCAACCAAGAAGCGGGACACTGTTCCTTTAAATGTTGTAAGTATCAAACATTTATTTATTGTAGTTTAAGATTTATTATATCTGGGGGTAAATTACGGCACTCTATATCGATCGAAATTTCAAAATACAGTACGATCTCAATTTTCCCAACTGAAAGGAAATCGAAGTTGTTACTTGAACCAAAAATTTACTATTTGGTAATTTTTATTCCAAAATTTAAATATTCTGATTGATTTCTAGAATAATTTAAAACACTAATTGCAAACTCAAGTTTTAATGCGGACTCAGCAGGTTTGCACTGCTCTCATAATTTTAAATGATTTTTGTTTGTACAGACCAATAAATAGCGGAATATTATTAAATTTTTTCATCATGCTATGAATTTTGTATGTTCTTTAAACTTGTTTTTTATATTATAAAAGTATTAATTGCGTTCGCGTACTCAACATTTTTTTAAAACTTTTTACTGAACTTTACTGCATTTTACTAAAGTGCGTTGGTTTACCCAAAATTCAGTAAATGAGAACATAAATTCGAAAGAGTGAAGTGACAGTTCTTGACTTTGATTGTTTTGCAAATTTTTACTGCAGAAATTTGTCGTAGTAAAGCTTAGTAAAATAAAAACATATGATTCAAAATGTAAACAAATGAAAATTAATAAGCAAACGAAAAGTGTAAAAATTTGAGAAAATATTAAACCAAATTATGAAAGTCGTTAAAAAATAATTCATTTACAAATAATAATAATAAAAGCTGTGAATATGCATATTTTGTAATTTATTTTATTAATTAATAAATTATTGTTTTGCAAATTATTCTAATTACTCAGAGGTGTAAAGCATCTGGTTACTTAGTATTGCACTTGCTTTTAAGGTAATCAGTAACATTAACAAATAGTCATGTAACTTTTATTAATTTAACCAACAGCAAAACAAGGAAATCAAAAAGAAATCAATTTCAAATATTGCATGAAAAAAATTACAAAATTTATTTATTTTATTTATTTATTTATTTCTTTTCGATGTCCCATACACAAGACTTAAGTCTTATATTGCAGTATGGAACTGATCAAATGCAAATACAATAAATCAGATATAATAAAACAATTTTATAAGATTTAAGATTTAATTAAGTAATTTTGACATAAATTGTAGGTAATTTTAATAAAATATATAATGAAATTTAAAAAATAAAATTTAATATTTTAAAGCTAGTGAAAAGTTACCAAAAACAATTTAAAACCATAAAATATGTAACCTGGAAAGTTAAAAGCATACAAAGTACGTTGTTAATCAATCAGAATTTTTATATATTCAACTTGAAAAATGAGAAAATATATATTTGCTAAATTGATGTGCGTTAATCAAGATTTGTAATCTATAGGGGAATCCATTTCAGAGACTGATGGCGTGAATGAAGAAATGGTATTTAGAAATCAGTGTGCGATGGCCAAATGATAAAATTATTTTGCCTCTATTATGTGTAGAGAAGTTTAAACATTCATGCACTCTTATTCTTATGCAAAAAAATATTTTACTATAGCTTTAAAGTTCATATTAGTTGATAAGCACTTTAAGGCTAACACTGCTTTGTTAAGAAATTGTATTCAAAACACAACTTTAAATATTTTGTTATTTAATAATAAATACTGTTAACACCACCGTGTTCAACAACCATTTCTCAGCTTATGATGTACAAAATAGAATAAAATTTCATTCGGGTATTCAAATATTTTTTTATTTTATTAAATAAATTTTATTTTCTTGAAGTAAAGCAACCTAATTTAAACAATATGAGCTTCTGACATGGAAGGAAACCAGATAAATATTTCTATGAAGTAAAAGTAAACAAAATATGAGGAACAAAGGAGAATTATCACAATTTATTTTATTCGAATGAAATGAGTATTTGAATATCCAGCTTTTTTCGATTTGTTTTGATTGTATGTACATCACTAAAACATTTTTGTGCAATTGTATTTATATTAATATTTTTTTTTGGATTTTACGATGTATTTTGAATCAGTTGGATAATTTGATGAGGTTTTCCATTACATGACAGAAATATTAAATATAAGATAAGAGGTAACACTTCTAGCTTCATTTTCAGATGTAACATGAATCAATATATGTATGTTATGTTAACAAAAATATTTGAGGTACGAAATACACAATTTGAAAATATCAACTTAAAGTAGTCTTAACAAACGTGGAGACCTACTTTAGAAATTTGATATAATAATTTTTTTACTTAACATTGCTTTACAAAGCTTTATTAAGTTTTTTTGCATAAGACCCTAATGCTGTAAAGCAATGTTACATAGAGAGAAATAAGTATGTGCATTTCTAGTTTGTTCGTGTTAAAAAATATTGTACCGATTACCAATAATTAAAAGAGTTGAATAGTCAAAAGTTTATATATTTTTCCACACTATGTGGAGTAGGAGTCAACTGTATTTTCTCAGGAACCGTAAGAGCTACGGACCTGAAATTTGGACAGAGTATGTAGAACCTTGGCCACTACAACAACAAATACATGAGAATTAGAAATTAAAGGGTGTTCCAAAACGAGCGACGAAAAATATTAAAATCCCATGTAATATACATACAATCGTATGTACATATGTATATTGACACTTGAAATTTGCAAAATTAGTGTATTTTTATATAGACTACAACAATGAACATTAAAATATTAAAAAATTTAAATTAAAGGGTGGTCCATCCGTTAATGCAATTTTGACTATGTAATTTTGACAACTTGCTATATCTTGGAGACCGTAAGAAGTAAACTCTTGAAATTTTCAAAAACGGTAAAACTAAAAAATCCGAACATTATAAAATCGCCAAACCGAAAAAAATCGCCAAAACCTGAAAAAAATCGCAAAAAATTTAAACAAAATAGCCAAATCGAAAAAAATCGACAAAATTAAAAAAAAAATTCTAGCACTAAAATAAATCGCCAAATTCGAAAAAATCGTTTAAATGAAAAGAAATCGCCAATATGAAAATAACGCCAAAAACCGAAAACAATCAAACAAACAAACAAAATTAAAAAAAAATGAAAAAAAATCGTCAAAATTAAAAAAATCGTCAAAATTAAAAAAATCGCCAAATTTAAAAAAAAATCGCCAAAATTTTAAATAAACGCCAAAAACCGAAAAAAATCGTCAAAACGAAAAAAAAGTGCCAAAACTAAAAAAATCGCCAAAACCAAAAAAAATCACCTATATGAAAAAAACGACAAACCGAAAAAAAATCGCCAAAATAAAAAAATCGCCAAAATAAAAAAACGCCAAAATAATAAAAATTGCCAAAATCAAAAAAATTCAAAAACCAAAAAAAATCGCCAAAACGTGAAAAAAGTGCCAAAAACTCAGAAAGCGCCAATGAATTCAAAAAACCCCCAAACTGTAAAAAACGCTTAAAACCGAAAAAATCCCAAAAACGAAAAAAATGCCAAGACTATAGTTTATATTGTTCGTATTGAATTACATATATCGTGCCCGTACGGAACCCTTCGTGCGCGGGTCAAAGTCGCACTTCACTGAATTTATTTTTAATCTTACTAATTTTTACTATTTTTCCGTTCTCATACTTTTTTCATTATTTGCTCTTTTTGAGTATAAAAACACACCTATTGTATAGAACTTTTGTCTCCATTGAATTACATCGTACAGTTAAAAGGAAGTGCAGCAAATTAATCGCAGCCTTTATTTTTTTCTACTTAATTAATTTTAAACACATTTAGACAATTTCAATTAAAAAAGGAAACACATTAAGTCTAAGGTTTTCGAAGAGACAATTAGACAATTTCAATTAAAAAAGGAAACACATTAAGTCTAAGGTTTTCGAAGAGAAAACCTCAGACATCAGACAGGGATCACTCCACAGACTGACGCATATCCTGTAATAGCTTCTTACAAAAGGAAACATAGTTACCGTCGAGCTACAACTCCAAATACTCTTGTTACATCGAATTTCGAGCTATAATTCACAGAAAAATGGACTTAACTGACTAGCCAATTGCGGAGCAGAAAAACTTGTTAGAACATGTGGAACGCATGGTAAACTCATTTAATGGCAAAACTCAAAAAGTAAAAACCAAAGGGTATATTTAGTCAGTACTAAAAGAGTTAGAACATAGCAATCAGTCATTTAAGAATTGGAAAGAGCAGATAGTGAGTATATTCCGGAAAAAGAAGTCCCCTATATAAAAGACGATGTGTATTATACTTGCTAGGATCTAAATGTTTCGTTCGAAACAATTTTATTGGATGTATTATTTGAACTTTAATGTCTTAAGATACCAACTATTCACTCCAGTACTGTCTCTACAGGTAGCCGGAATGAAACGTTCATCATTGGCGCAAGGCTTCCAAAAATTAACAAACATAACTACGTATATTCTCTGGAAATTATTCTGAGAATTATTAATCCAAAGTTGTTATATTCACAGATACTGTACGGGTAACAGGCTTGCCATTTTAGCACTGTTAGTGCTAAATTTAGCACTTTTTTCTTCGTTTAACACTAAAGATTTTGAAAATAATGCTAAGTGCTAGTTTAGCACTTTCTTAAAACTATTTGGCATTTTTTGCACTTTTTTATATCATTGGACTTATAAATTTTGCATAGATAATTCCTTAAGACAAGTTGTGAGCCAATTAATATTACATGTTTATCAAATTTATTTATCTTCATTAAGTGTTTAGGAGTCATATAATTGAACTGGTCTGAGATACACATATGGGCACAAATATACTACATTACAAATTATGTATGATATTAAATATATATTTATAATTTATAAAACTTAATAGGCTGTGAAAGGGCTTAATAAGAAACAATTTGTATGAAAATGTGTCTTAAAACCCCTTTATAAAGCCTTCATAATTTTTTAAATAGTGTTAATAAGGTTATTGATAACTTAACAAAAAGCACAGCCAAAGCTAAAGTGAGCCAAAGACTTTAGTTGTTGATTAAACAATTATGTTTCAGTAAAACTATGCAACGTGTGCGATGTATAAAATATATATATTTTTATTTCACTACTCTATTTAAAACTCTTAAATATTTTTTTCTTGGTATTCCATTCGCAGCTTTATTCAAAATTTGTAAATTAAATATTTCAAGCAGCCTATACACTCTAAAGCACTTTTGTTGAAAATTAGGTCCATAATAGTAGGCAACACTTTACAGGCTACTTTCGACCTAAAATTACACAACTATATTTTTAAACCTTTTGTTGATTTTTAAGCACAATATGTTTAATTTTGAATAAAATATGTTTAATCATGCTCTCACCCATTAAAATAAATAAAAAATAAATAAGAAAGGGCGTACATGCACCTTTTCAATAAAACTGCAAACATTAAAAAACACCTGATTAGAATATCGGAACACAAATTATTTTTAAAAACACTGTTTTTATTAGAAAGACTCCGTGAAATGCACATATGTATAAACTGCTTTAAATTTAATTTTATTTAACTTAATAAAAAATATGGTGTGCTTCTCTTGCAACTTGTACGCTTTTGTACTTCTACTTTTTTTGTTAAACATATTTCTGGTGTTTTACGCATATGTATATGCTTAATTTTCAACAATCTGACGTTATTTCGACATATCTGGCTGTATTTTAAGTACAATTTGCTGCTTAAAAATAAAAATTTTTAGCAGTAGATTTAAATTTTTGTGTAAAAGCGGACAAATATTGTTTATTTTATACAAATGATATAAATTTAGACATTAAGAATATTTCAACAACAAATTAGACAACATATGATCCTAAATTTGGGCCAATGTTTTAGAGTGTACATACAATATTGGAATGATTGATACAAATCTATAAAAAATATGGCGAAACTTTTCTTACAGTCAAAACTTTAAAATAATACTGTATAACTATAGGTGTGTTTTTTTTTACTTTTGCAGTAAAATGCAGTAAATGAGTAGTTCCTGCAAATATTTTAAAATTTACTCTCAAAAAGAGTTGTCACTGAAAAAAGTACGCGAACGGAAAAATAGTAAAACTTAGTAAGATTAAAGAAACAGCAGAGTCCTGCTCCACATAGTGTTGAAAAATATATAAACTTTTGACTATTCAACTCTTTTAATTATTGGTACTCGATGCACATATTTTCATAACACGAACAATCTAAGAATAGATGTTGTAATTTGTTTCATGTAATATTTGTAAATAATTCTTTCTGATTTCCGTGTTTTATTGTTGGTTAAATTAATAAAAGTTACCTGACTATTTGTCAAGTGCAATACTAAGTAACCAGATACTTTACAGTTCTACAACTCTGAGTAATTAAAATAGTTCGCAAAGCAAAAGTATTAATAAAATAAACAGCAAAATATGTATATAAACATTTATTACTGTTATGCTTTGTAAATTAATTATTTTTTAATGACTTTCACAATTTTTATTTAACCTTTTCTCAAATTTTTACACTTTTCGTTTGCTTACTTTTCATTTGTTTACATTTTGAATCATATGTTTTTATCTTACTAAACTTTACTACGACAAATTTCTGCAGTAAAAATTTGCAAAACATTCAGTCGAGAACTGTCACTTTACTCTCTCAATTTTTGTTCCCATTTACTGCATTTGGGGTACGCGAACGCAAGTTAGTAAAATACAGTAAAGTTCAGTAAAAATCTGTAAAAACTTTTTAGTACGCGAATGCAATTTATTGCTATTATATGAGCCATTTAAAAAATAAGAGAAACTAAAACTGTTAACTGATTTTGGCACTTTGTTGTGTGTGCTGAAGAACTTTTATTTCTGCAATCTAGCACTTTTACATCTACATCTTATGGTAACACTGACGTATAATTTGTTCAACTTTAGTAGATACCACCAGAAGCTGCTTGTCGCAACTCATATCACTACAAATAGATATAACATATGGGTCTCTATATTTGCGTATATTAAATCGCAGAAGTTGGACTTCCACACTCGAGAGGAATGGGAGCTATCTCTTAAATCTTCTTTTTTAGAGGACAATCTATCTTCAATCTATTTCAACTCGCAGTCATCTATAAGATTTGCGTCCTCTTTTTTATTATCAGTTTTATTTTGACATCTTTAACATTAAAATAATGATTTACATATATTTGTTTTTATTGATAAAAACAATATGGCCTCATTTTCATTTGCATTCTCTAACTATCAATCAAGATCCATATATAAATTGTGTTTGTTTATTTTGATTTTATATGGAGGTTGACAGTTGAAACAAACTGGCTTGAGTGTGCCCTGGCATCGTAAAGAGGGCTGTGGTATTGCAAACATTTTATTTTTGAGATTTGTGTCTGACTTTATGTTTTGCTACAGCGTCAACTGCGACGTGGGTTTTTAAAATCTTTAAAAACTTTACTATTTTTGCTGATATCATCCTTTTCTTCCTATGAAATCTGGTTACCTTATCTTAAGGGACAGACCACTATACCTGCAATTATATACATTTTAAACTTCTTGGAAACAACATTTTGAGCTTTCTAATGCATTCCAGAGGAAAGTAATTTCACTTCAAATAAACTTCTTTCTTCGAAAAATCATGAAAATCGTCGTCAGCCTATAAAAACGATTCGAACACACAGAGATATTTCTACGATGATGTATAAAAACAGCCCGTGCTTATCCATCATACAAATGTTTGAAATACTTAACAATACCTACGCGTAAAAAGAAGAGCATTATAAATCAGCATCGGTTTTGCCTATGAAGTGGACACTTTGAAACTAGTATTGTGTAGTTCATGAAGGAACTAGTTCAAATGAACGATTAAGTACTTTGAACTAAGTGAACTAGTTCAATTGTTTAACTAATGAGCGTAAATTTTTGAACTAGTTCAATATTTAATTTTTTGTTGTTTTGTTTTTCTGGAAGAAATATCTTAGTATATATGATGGTAGTTATATCAAAGTTGTTATCCTCTTTTTCCCGGACACTGTCCTCTTTTTGAGATCGCTGTCCTCGGAAAAAATTTACGTCCGGGAAAGTCCTTCATTTTTTCACTTTTATATTACTTGAAAAATGGTATTTATTAAAAACCAAGCTAAAAAGGAAAATAATTGCTGTTTAATATCCAGCTTTTCTTATGCGGTTTGTGGTATATTATTTTAAGACGTAGAACTATAAAAATATATTTAAAATATTGATGGAGTTACGCAAAAAGAACCATAGTGCATATCTTTAAGCGACAGTTCAAATAATTTATTTCATGGATAAGAATAAGATATTTTACCCAACAATGAAAGTTTATTTAAAGTCGGTAGCTCTACCGCTAGAGATGTTTAGTATGTAATCGGTTGAACTTTAGGTTCTCAGTTGTTGAAGACTTACTTTTTAATTATTTTTATGCTATAAACCTTTTTTGATAAGTATAAATGACAAAACTACAAGTATAAGCTTAAAAAAAATGCTTCCAAAATTTTAAATGTTATTTGAAGTGCTATTTCTCTGCATTTATGTTATGTTTATAATGGTTAGTACTCTTTTAATGGTTTACAAAAGAATGAGTGGTGCTTATTTATCTAATCATACTATGCTTATATGAATGACTGTCATCTAATGAATAAAATAACAAGTTATTTATATCATTACATGTAAGTACATGTTGTAGTACTTTCCAGTTAATAATGTGTGTGTTTGTTGTCCCTAGACATATCAAAAGCATTTGATAGGGTGAGTCATTCTCTTTTAATTGATAAATTGCATAGGTTTTATTTATGTTCTAGTTCCGCTTGCAAGTTAATATATTCTTAGCTGTCTGAAAGGAGTCAATATGTTTTGAGTTGTGGTCGTGTTTCTGGAGTCCTTCCTGTTCATAGTGGTGTACCACAAGGATCTGTGCTCGGACCTTTGCTTTTTTTGTTATTCATTAATGATCTTTTTGATATTGTTTCTAGCAACATATGTCTTCCATTTGCTTTTGCTGATGATGTGCAATTGCTTTTTAAAGGTTCAGTAGATTTTCCTGATGTATTACAAAATATGATTAACTATACCGTTGGGGTTCTACAAAATTGGATTTTTGATAATGACCTTTCTCTTAATACAAAAGAGACAAAAGCAATGCTGTTTGGCAGAGGTAGTTGTAGCCAATTTTCTGTAACTATCAGTAATGAGTCTGTTGAATTTGTTGATAAGCTCACTTGCCTAGGTTTAGTACTGGATTCGAAATTAATCTTTGAGGGGCATATTAACACACTAGTATCTAGAATAAACTATATTTTACGCAAATTATATAGTCTGGATATGGTACTACCCTTTCATGTTAAGAAAAGAGTTGTTTATGGTATAATTATGCCTATTCTATTATATGGCTTGGAAGTTTATTCTGGTACTTTTGGTTATGTCTTGAGAAAGTTAAAGTTATTTTTTAATAGAGTTATTAGGTACATGTACTCTCTCCGAATATGGGAGCATGTGTCACCTTACATTGTAAGATTTTTGGGAGTTTCTTTTGCAGATTATATAAAGTTCCGTAATTTATATCACTTTTATAAGTGTAATATATTGAGCTCATGGGAGAGAAAGATGAAGAACAACACTAATAAAAATGGGGTGCATATTGTATACATAGGGGATAGTTGAATGTAGTGACCATAATAAGTAAATAATCTGGCAGCGCTTCTCGCATGTCATCTAACATTATAAGTAGATATTAAGCAAAATGAAGAATAAAGTTCATTCGGTAATTAACTGCATTCAACAAGTGTTGTTCTTCATCTTTCTCTCCCATGAGCTCAATATATTACAGTGGCGACGAGTAAAAAAAAAGCAAAAAAGAAAAAGTATAAACCACGTGCATAACCTTATATTCTTTATGCAGTAAAAAAAAAAATTTTTGTATTACAAAAATTAAATTGCAATTATTTTAATTGCATCAAAGTAGTAAGATTTTTACCCCCTTATGCAAAAAAATATTTTACTTTAGCTTTAAAGTTCATATTAGTTGACAAGCACTTTAAGGCTAATATTGCTTTGTTAAGAAATCGTATGCAAAACACAACTTTAATTATTTTGTTATTTAATAACAGAGCTTATGATGTACAAAATGGAATACAATTGCATTCGGTTATTCGCATATTTTATTATTTTATTAAATAAATTTTTATTTTCTTGAAGTAAAGCAACCTATTCTAAACAATATGAGCTTCTGACACGTTAGGATAACAGATAAACATTTCTATGAAGTATACGTAAAAAAAAATATCAGGAACAAAGAAGAATTATCACAATTTGTTTTATTCGAATGAAATGAGTATTTGAATATCGAGCTCTTTTTGATTTGTTTTGATTGTATGAACATCACTAAAACATATTTGCACAATTGTATTTATTTTAACACTTTTTTTATGGATTTTACCAGGTATTTTGAATCAGTTTGATAATTTGATGATGTTTTCCATTACATGACAGAAATAGTAAATCTAAGCTAAGAGCTAACAATTCTAGCTCCATTTTCAAATGTAACATGAATGAATATGTGCTATATTACCAAATACATTTGGGGTACAAAATACACATTTTGAAAATATCAACTTAAAGTAGTCTTAACAAACGTGAGGACCTACTTTAGAAATTTGATATAATATTTTTTTTAACATTGCTTTGCAAAGCGATGTTAAGTTTTTTTGTATAAGACCCTTACTCTTTACTCAAAAGTGGCTTAATAAGCAATCAATAATCAACCAAACATCACTAAAAGCATAACAATCATCAATATGACTGAAAGTGCTTCTGGAACACAAGGCAAAATCATCAGCCAGAATCCTACTTCAATGACAGCTCCAAGCCAATATTATGCAACATTGTTGCCGGAGTTCACACCATCAAGAGAGAAATGGGCGGTGTGGAAACAAAAACTGGAGTTACATTTCATGGAATTAAATATCACCGAAGAAAATGCAAAAACGGTAACTTTATTAAAGTTAGTAGGTACTGAGGCATATAATACACTACACAGCGTATGCAGTCCACACGCACCAATTTCCCTGGCGTACAAAGAAATATACCAGCTTTTGGATACACACTATATGCCTCCGGTAATCATATTTCACGAAAGAAAAAAATTGCATGGTGCCTTAAAAGACTCAAGTGAAAGTGTAGCGGAGTGGTACGCGAGAGTAAAAAAACTGGCTTTAAGTTGTAAGTTCGAGAACAACTTAGATGCATTTATTCTAAATCAATTCGTAATGGGACTTCCTGCGAAAATTTTTGAACGAATGTGCGAGGAAGATGAAAAACTAACGGCAGATGTAGCGTTGCGTAAAGCAATGATACTTGAGACAAAACTATCAGCAAAAAGCAACGACGTCGACGTTAGTTCAGTTAATTATATCAAGCAGCGAGGAATTAAGGCAGACAGCAGAAGCAACAACAATTTTAGCCAAAACACCAATCGTGGCAACAACAACAACAACAATAGAAGCAAAGACAAAAAACGTAATCCATGTTCCCACTGCGGTTGGAAAAATCATTCATCCAACGAATGCCGATACAAAAACAGCACATGCAACTTTTGCAATAAAATAGGGCACTTGGCATCAATATGCCGATCTAAGTCTAACAAAATAAATTATGTATCTAAGCAAGAAGATAATAATATTAATAGCATATTCAATTCTATTTTCAGTATTACTACGGATGGCAATGTGGGTGCGATGTATTCACTTTCAGTGGTTCTTGACGGGACCAATGTCGAAGCAACGTGTGACACTGGCGCGCCATGCATCTTGGTAGCTGATTCATTTTTCAAAACGCAGAAACAAAAAAAATTGTTAAAATGTACTACACCTTATGTCAATTACAGCGGTAATAAAATAGAAATATTGGGTGAGTACGACGCTTTAGTTTCATATTTAGGTATTACAAAGAAATTAAAAGTTGTTGTTTCAAAATCAAACAGTCCACCCTTACTTGGTAGAAATTTTCTACGCGCTTTTGGTTTCGAATTATTACAAGTAAATTCGGTCAGTACCGAAGGTGATTGTGATAAAATTATTGCACAATTTAAACAAAAGTATTCGAATGTCTTTAGCAATGAACTAGGAAAGTATCGGCTCAGTGAAGTGTCCTTGTCTTTGAAAGAGGAAGCAACACCAATTTTCTGTAAACCGCGCTCGCTTCCATTTGCTTGGAAAGGCAAAATAGAAACTAAATTGCGTGACATGATAAAAATGGGAATACTAGAAATCGTTGATAATTCTGACTGGGGCACACCGCTTGTGCCAGTTCTTAAGCCAAATGCGCAGACTACAAAGTTACTATAAATAAATACTTAAACGATGTAAAGTACCCCCTACCGCGCATAGAAGAAATTTTTGCATCACTAGAAAGAGGTCAGCTTTTTACGAAGCTGGATATGTCAAACGCGTATAACCAATTGGTTTTAGATACTAACTCTCAGCAACTTTGCACGTGGAGTACGCATATCGGGACCTTAAAAGTCAAACGTCTTCCTTTTGGCGTTAAAACGGCTGCGTCTATTTTTCAAAAGACTGTTGAAAATCTTTTTCGTGGAATTCCACACGTAGTCGTCTACCAGGATGACATTACAATCACTGGCAGAAATCTGCATGAACATTTACAAACCTTAGATTCAGTCTTGTCAAAGCTAAGTTCAGCGGGCCTGACTTTAAATGAGAAGAAATGTATGTTTTTTAAATCTGAGGTAACCTATTTAGGTTTTCAAATACATAAATTTGGTCTAAAAAAAACACCAGAGCGTATTTCATGCATTACAAACGCACCAGCACCGACTAATGTGACCGAACTTAAAGCATTTGCGGGCATGGTGAATTATTATTCCAAATTTGTATTCAACTTTGCTAACAAAATGAAACCGTTATATAACTTACTATCAAAAAATGTCAAATTCACTTGGTCAAGGGAATGCCAGCAAGCCTACGAGCAGATTAAGAAAGATCTTATTTCAGATCAAGTTTTAATTCATTTTAATGCTAAATTGCCGATCATTCTGATCACTGATGCTAGCAACAATGCCGTTGCTGGAGTCTTAAGCCACAAGCTTGCTGATGGTTCGATAAGACCAATAGCATTTGTTTCTCGTGCGTTGACCAAAAGCGAATTAAACTACGCCCCTATCGAGAAGCGCTGCCAGATTATTTACTTATTATGGTCACTACATTCAACTATCCCCTATGTATACAACAATAAGTAATATAGATTGCAAGCACCCAGCTATTTGATTGAGTTATTTGAGTTTAGTAGATGCACTAGAAATAAACTCTTGATTATACCAAGGCTGAGTGGAGGATTGGGACGTTCTTTTTGTGTAAGGGTTGCACGAGCATACAATGTTTTGCCTAATTTTTTTAAAACTTTTAATGTCTCACCGTTCACGTATAAGAAAAAAAAATTATTTCTAGTACTCTCTAGTAATAATTTGCAGTATTGATTGATAATGTATAAGGGTCTTATGCAAAAAAACTTAGCAAAGCTTTGCAAGGCAATGTTAAGTAAAGTTGTATTCTAAAAAAATCATTATATCAAATTTCTAAAGTATGTCCCCACGTTTGTTAAGACTACTTAAGTTGATATTTTCAAATTGTGTATTTCGTACCTCAAATATTTTTGTTAACATAACATACATATATTGATTCATGTTACATCTGAAAATGAAGCTAGAAGTGTTACCTCTTATCTTATATTTAATATTTCTGTCATGTAATGGAAAACCTCATCAAATTATCCAACTGATTCAAAATACATCGTAAAATCCATAAAAAAAAATATTAATATAAATACAATTGCACAAAAATGTCTTAGTGATGTACATACAATCAAAACAAATCGAAAAACGATGGGTATTCAAATACTCATTTCATTTGAATAAAAGAAATTGTGATAATACTTCTTTCTTCCCCATATTTTTTTACGTATACTTCATACAAATGTTTATCTGTTTTACTACCATGTCAGTAGCTCATATTATTTAAATTAGGTTGCTTTACTTCAAGAAAATAAAAATTTATTTAATAAAATAAAAAAATATTTGAATACCCGAACGAAATGTTAGCCTTAAAGTGCTTGGCAACTAATATGAACTTTAAAGCTGTAGTAAAATATTTTTTTGCATAAGGGGGTAAGTAACTATTTTGCAAGTTAGCCATTGTTGGCAATTTCTCACTTCTCTTTTTATAAAATTTTATTAATTTTTTTCTCTCTTTTTCTCACTAATATTACATTTTGGTCAATTGGGATGGTTCTATTGTTCTTACATATTTTCCTAATTGTTAAACTTTGTTTTTATTGCATATATTTTATTGTTTTTATATTGTATAAGCTATATTTTTACATACTAAATTTAAATAATATTATAGTAGAAACTTGTAACCATTTATAGCCTGCATTGGCTAGGTTATTGGTAAGAAATAAATAAATAATGAAATATATCTGGAATAACAAAAATTTTAAATTTTAACAACCCCCGGTAGATCCATAAAAGATGTGATATCTTTTAAGCGGCTGGACCATTTTTTTTTTCAGACATACCAAAGAACACTTTCGATTAAGTCACCTTTCAAACAGAAAAAATCTAAATCGGTACAGTCGTTTGGTCTGTACGAGTACTTGTACAGACACACAAACACACACTACAAACTTAAAACATCCCTTGGGTTAAAACACGTCTTGGGTTAAAAAAATTATTGATCGTGAAAATAAGATTAGATAAGGTTCCGGAGATATGGAGGTGAAAAAAGTGCATATTTTAAGACATACTCACTGACTCACTGGCTCACTCATCAATATTATGAAGCACTTGCGCTATAGCTACAGATCTGAAATTTGGTATACAAGTAGATCTAGGTGAGCCATGAACTAGAAAAATCTGAAAACCCGAAAATTTCAACCAGGAAGGCGGGGCTACGTCCATAAAAATTAAACTTTGTGCTAGTGAGCTGAAATTTGTTACACAAGTAGAACTATGTGAGTCATCACCTAGAAAAATCTGAAAACCCGAAAATTTTTTTTGCTAACTTGGCAATATTTTTACCTTTCTAAAAAAGAAGAGAATAATGCATACTTGTTTATTTCGTTATACCGGGAAAAATATTGTCAAGTTAGCATATAATCTAGAAATTATATGACATTCTTACGGTTACAAATTTATATAATGCATATGCTATGCAGTGATAGGTATTGTGCCAAACAAGAACTTGGTAAAAAAAATTTATCTCACTACTTTTAATGGCCGAAATTTTGGAAAGGAATTTGGCTTTTTTCACATTTATGTTCTTGTGAGTATTTTTATTACAAAATTTAATTATTTTCGCTTATTCTTCAATATACATATGTACATATTCACATATTTTCTTCGCAAAATTATAATTTTTAACAATCCCAAAAAAGATAGTAGTAGGAAGTTTTATAATATTGTTACAAAGTTCTATTTATTTTTATTAGACAAAATTCCTAACTAACTTTTCAATAGTTTTAGGCATTTAAGTTATTTAAAAAGTTTTGCGTATATGTAACCAAAAAAATAACCCATTATAGATTGAATGCTTTTGTCCAATCAGTAATCTATTAACATTTGGATATTTGTGGTATGCGGTACCCTATACTTTTTGAACTTCTCAAAAAAAATAATGGGTTATTCAGTCAAATTGTAAGTGTGTAGTTACTTACGTATATTTTAATGTAAACATATGTATGTACGAGATTGACCTTTTTCACGCAACATAATCGATATGTATTTAGGACATAATTGCCAGATGAAATATGTGTGAATTAGTCAAATTTTACACGAAAAATCGTCGTAATCATCAAAGTAATTATCAGGAAACATCCAAAATTCGTCAAAAATAAAACAAACACTTTTATCAAATAAATTCGTAATCTTTGTATAAAATAAGCTAATATCTTATCAAAAAAGGAATCAATTGTTAAAAAAAAAAACAAAATAATTACATGATTCACTTTGGTTTTGCTTAAGTTAACTTGACTAAATACTCTTTCTACGTTTGCTGAACATTACGGTGAGACTAAAATATTTTTTTATCTGAAGTAATTTCTTAATCGGGCTGAAGTTCAGTATTTTAAATTCTTATTGGATTAAATATTTTTATTAATTTGCGTGAGTTTCTAAAGAAGAGAAGAAAAATTAAATTAGACTTTATTAGCTGGGGGAATATGTTTGATAAAATTACTCATGATGGGAATTAATTCGGGATTTTTTTTCAATTTTAATAACCTTTCTATTTCAATTTCCTGTCTTTCACACTCTTTAACATTGTGAGAAAACTCTTTTAGAATATCGTAGAAAGAAATTTTATTTTATTTAATAATATTTTAGGGATCAATTAGACTTACTTTATATTCGAGGTAAAATCTTAATAAAATTTTATCACACGGTTGCATATGGTATTTTAATGGTTTAGAATTTTTCAATTTGACAAGTTCTTGGTCAAGCACAAAATTGTTTTAAAGTTGTAATAAATGGTGTAAGTTTATAATTATTTTAAAATAGTCAAATTGAAAGCGAAAATCGTCCAGTCGTCAAAATGCTATTTTTGCAACCCAAAATCGTCAAAAAGAGCATAAATCACCAAATCTGGCAACCATGATTTGGGATTTTATTGGTAATAATATTATTGGAAAAACTCAATTTCATTTAATCTTTAAGTCCTCCTTTTTTTAGCAAATGTCCGGGCTTTTTTCCCTCTGTTGTCCTCTTTTTATAAATAACGCGATAACAACCCTATATCAGGGTATATTTTGAACTAAGAAATAAGACAAAAAAGTAACTAACACATAGGGTATGAAGTGAATGTTTTCAACGTTTTGTTTTACTTTCTTACTGTTTTATGTTTTGCTTCTATACAAGTGGTCGGCAAATTAATAGCGCCGTAATTTTAATATACTCTTATATTACGTGTGCACAAGCATTGTTGAGATCAAGTTGTGTGTATCGCATACTCTTATGAATCAACAGAAAAAATCTTTTCGTATTAATAAGAAAATATGTATGTGTGAAGAGAATTTACAAATTTCTTTATTTTCAGAAAATGATTATGGCAAACCAGAAGGTTTGGTTTGTCAACGTACGTTGTTTACGTTTATGCCCGACAGTGGTCGGGCCTAATACTTATATTTTAGTATTTTAGATTTAAGATTTAATATTTAAGATTTAAAATTTGAACACTTATTGTTAGCTCATGTTTTGAAGATACAATAAATAAATAAATGTATTAAAAAAGCATATATATTAATTATTTTAAGAAAAATTTCTATAAAATTATCTCTTTACTCACCATTACATTGACGTAGCAACAAAACAACAAACCATGTTTGTCTTCATAAACAAAACTTGAGTGTTTCTTATGACCATAATAAAATGAAGTTTAGTTTTGGAGATTTAAAATTTCAATTTAGAGTAATGAGATGAAAATTTCTCTGGAAAAAAAACTTTTCACACTAAATCTGTTTTAGAAAACCTTTTATAAAGCAAATTTATTAATTAATTAATTTTAGTTTTCGTAAAGTTTCTTAGTTACAGATCTGTGTTTTGTTCAGTCCCAATACGTGTACTGTAGATAATCATCATAATTTGAATACGAATGAAATAGTTACAGCTTTTAGTAAACCTAAAAAGGGTTATAAAAATAAATAATTTATGTTATTCCATCAAAGCACTTGTGGATCAAGTATAACAAGTGTCTTTTATTTCAGATGATCTAGCGCAACTTCCACCTCAGCAAAAAAAACATGTCGACATTCCAGGCATTGGTGGAAATAAGTCTATGTCGGTCAAAAAATCCATTAATCTATTTCTGAGTATGTTTATCCAAAACTAAAGCTCAACTTAGCTTCAGACTTAGCAAACATTTTTCTTATGAAAAAAGTACTTCGAGCAAAGGTGTACTAGAGATGAAAGAGGGCACTCTACGGTTCAAATGCGTTTTCAGAGATTATTAAATGCACAGTAGCTACCAAAATTCTCCCACACTATAATCCGTCATTCAAAGTTTTAAACAGCTGGAAGATTAATTTAAAAAAAACCAAGACTGTTCGAAGAATACGAGAAGTTCATGACATAATATGAAACATTAAACCATATGAAAAAGATCATCAAACGTCCATAATCGAAGAATTTTAACCCGGCCCGGCACTTCAATATGATTTGCATCTTCTTTTATGTATGAAGGTCGAGTAAACATAAAATCGCATTCACCAGTGGTGATGGAAAAAATTGTCAGACAAATAAATATATCTAATGAACATCAACCTTTCACGTCTAATATTTTTTTACAACTGTAGTTTTTCAAATCTATAAATGTGTGTATTGTGCCGTGTCCTGTTGGGAAAATTTTTGGCGTGCGTGTGTCTGACGTGTTTTAAATCTTGGTGTTCGGGTCGTGTCGTGTTGGAAAAATTGGACACGCGTCCATCTCTACTTGCACTACATTATGCCGAGTACACACTAGGGCACTTTGTGACATCAGAACAGTTCATTTCCGATATTTATCGTTGTTTGGCATTGCTTTCCATATAAAAAAACATAATGGGAACGGCGTTGCACAAATTTTGAAAATAACACGCATAATGACAACACAAAGAATGCCAGATGTGTACTCGGCATTACTTGTAGGATTAATGTATTTGTCTCATGAATATTATGTTGCCTTTTGTGGTTACGAACAGTTTTGTTTTGTTATGTTTGCTATTATTTGTTTTATCAGTTTAAAAAAATCTTAAGTGATTCGAAGGTGTCAAGTAATTTAAATTTTTATTGTTAATCCTGATTGAAAATCTGCTCGTCATTCAGAGGTATACAAAAATGTTGAAATGTAGTCTGTCTGCACTTGCGGACACACATTATCATTTAAGTAATTGCAAGAACACGGGAAATGTAGTATCAACCTCAGGCACCAGGCACAGTGTACCTGATAGAGACATTAAATAAAGAAAAGTATTTTATGAAACTTCGACATACTTGGATATAGATCTAAATTGCAGATTACTTAATTCAATCAACATATCGCACTCAATCAACAAGAGGGTATTAATTAAAAATGTTTAAAATTTCACTCTTTGCAAGAAATCAAATAAAAACATCAATGCATATCTGCTGTAAAAATTTCAATGTATGTATTCCGATTGCTTTTTTGATGATAAAATTTGCTTTTGCTTTAGGATTTTAATTCGAAATGTGATTGTTTTTATGATAAAATTGCTCAATTTCTGGTTGAGTTGTGATTTTTTTCGAAACATAGATATGCTTCCCAATTAATGCAAGGTTTAAAAATAAAATCAATGATAATATATTTTCAAATGGAGTTTGCTTACTTTTATGTATTCGGATTTTCAAATTCTCTTAAAATATAACCAACAGGTTTTCATCTCTACTGAAAATTTTAAAATTTTGAGTTCATATCCTCTTGTTGATTAAGTGCGATATGTAGACCACCGAGAAAGTATTTGTTCTTCTTTCATACCGGAATCACTTTACTGTGCCTTGTAAAGGTTGGCTACAATGCAAAGTAATTGTTTTGTTATTAGCAGATGTTGTTTCAATAATGTAGAAACAAAATAACAATATATAATAATATTAATAAAAAAAGTAAAAAAGAAAAATATGAACATTAAACGCTCAAATGATTACAGATCATCTTTCTTAGAAACGCCTATAGTTTTAATTAAATTTAAAGGAAGTTAGAAAAAAGCTGCTCGATCACACTTTGTCCTGTTAAGTATTTTTAAGGTTTGTAGAAACTTACATTTGGAGTCACAACACTTCATGACAATTATTTTTTCCTCGGTTAATAATAATATTGCAATATTTTGTATTTACTTGTCTACAATTAATAATAATTAAATTTTTCATTTTTTACTAAATAAAAGAAATTACTTTATTAGATATGCTGACTTCCTAAATGTTCGTAAACGCATATAAACAAGTTTTTCGCCTCTGCACTTTGTGGTAAATCACAAATCTTGCTGAAAAAAATTTAGAAAAAATCTGGCAACATTCCTTCTGATCATTTAACCCTTGAGTGGGTACCAAAGCGATGTGGCAGAAATTGCCACCTGGGCCTGTCATATGTTTTGTATGAAAATATGTAATATCCATTTAAAAAACAGACAATAAATTACTGAATGTTTCAAGAAAATAAGTCGTTATATATCTAAGTAATAACTAATCCTGTTACGTGCAAAACACAGTTCATTAAATTTTAATTAAAAAATAAAACTAAAATTTTTTAAATTAACATGACTGCTTTTCAAATTATCAAATTGTTATTAACTTAGCAACTAAAACAAACTTGTTGCTACTCTAATTACTGAAGCCAAACAGGATTTTGCAACCTATTCGGATATGAATTACTGCGATACAAATGGAAATTTAAATGTCCTAAAGTGCTTCGCTGAAGCAGATAACGCACAAATAAATTCAAACATGATTTAAAACATGGCCACTACTAAAAAAGATTATAAGCCAACTTATATGGAGTGTTGTCAAATCGGTGCGTTGGGCACCATTTTTGGTGCGTTTTAAAATTTTTTGTGCGAAAAATTCCTTAATTGGGGCGTGGTGCGCTTTTTTTTGGGGTTCCGTACACCAAAGTGAAAAAATGAACCCTATTGTTTTCGCTACGCTGTCCGTCTGTCCGTCACACGGTATTTTCTCAGAAACCGTAAGAGCTACTGCCCTGAAATTTGGACAGAGTATGTAGAACCTTAGCCACTACAACAACAAATACATGAGAATTAAAAACTAAAGGGTGTTCCAAAACGAGCAACGAAAAATGTTAAAATCCCATGTAATATACATACAATTGTATATACATATGTATATTGACACTTGAAATTTGTAAAATTAGTGTATTTCTATATAGACTACAACAATTAACACTAAAATTTAAAAAAAATTTAATTAAAGGGTGGTCCATCAGTTAATGCAATTTGGACTATGTAATTTTGAAAACTTGCTATATCTTACAAACCGTAAGAGGTAAACCCTTGAAATTTGCAAAAACGGTAAAGTTAAAAAATCCGAAAATTATAAAATCGCCAAACCAAAAAAAAATCGGCAAAAATTTTAAAAAAACAACAAAATTAAAAAAAAAATTCTAACACTAAAATAAATCGCGAAATTCGAAAAAATCGCACATAAGCAAAATATCACCAAAATGAAAAGAAGGCCAAAACCGGAAAATAATCGCCAAAACGCGAAAAAGACGCAAAAACCAAAATAATTATTTGCATGAAAAAAAATCTCCAAAATGAAAAAAAATCGCTAAAATTAAAAAAATTTCCAAAATTAAAAAAAATCGCCAAAACGAAAAAAATTGCCAAAATTAAAAAAACGCCAAAAACCAAAAAAAAAATGCTCAAAACGAGAAAAAAAAGTGCCAAAACTAAAAAAATCACCAAAACCAAAAAAAATCACCTATATGAAAAAAAACGCCAAAATTACAAAAATCGCCAAAATAAAAAAACGCCAAAATAATAAAAATCCAAAAAATTAAAAAAACTTCAAAAACCAAAAAAAAAGTCGCCAAAACGAGAAAAAAAGTGCCAAAACTCAGAAAGCGCCAATAAATTCAAAAAACCCCAAAACTAAAAAAATGCTTTAAACCGAAAAAACCCAAAAACGAAAAAAAAAATGCCCAAACTATAGTTTATATTGGCTAGAGTTCGTATTCAATTACATATCTCGTGTCAGTACGGAACCCTTCGTGCGCGAGTCAAAGTCGCACTTCACTGAATTTATTTAATTTCGGTGCGTCTTTTAATTGTTGGTGGCAACAACTTATTGTTTCAGTGTGAGAACAAAATCTTATTACGCCTGTTTCAGTACTATTTCATCCAACAGTGCAAAATTTTTACAATCAATTTTATAGGCCATAATAAGAACAACAAGTAATGGGGCTTAAGATGTATCAAATCATATCCACAAAGTAAAACGGTCTTGTTGTTGTATATAATTTGTATTATGTAAAGGAAAATAAACATTTCATTATACGAAACACAGAAAAAACTAATTTTTCATTTCAAACACAAAATTCTCTGAATCAAATATTAATTTTTTCAATTTAGGTCCTACAAAGAAATTTGTAAATTCAAATGCAAAATTTTGTAATAATTTGTATGAAAAAAAATTTGATTTTTTTAATCAACAAATTGTCTGATTCAACAAAATTTTTTAATGAGAATAAAAAGCAAATAAAAAAAATAACTGTTCTGTACAGTGTGCAATTGGAACAGATATCTTCTCTTAACAATTTTGTTACAAATGTTACTTTATATTAATTGTATGAACTAGAATTTTTCACTCCATACTGGTTTTGTTTTGCTTAAAACAAAATTGAAACAACTTTTTACTGGAGGAGTAAAAAATATTTACTGAACCTAAATTTTATTTCAAACAAATGTTTGTTTGAAACTTTTATGCGAATAATTTTTTCTGTGTACGAGTATTAAATAGCTTATTAAAAACAAAGTACTGTCACTATAAATTTTTAAAAATATTTTAGTAAAATTAGAAATACTGAGCTATTATTAATTTTAATCGTTGATCTCTTTTTAAAAAGTTTTATACAGAATTTATGAAATTAAAAAATTAATTATTTTATTTAGTACAAATGAATACAAGCAAATTTGTCTAGTTTTTTATTTCTGTTAAGTTAAATTTTTGAGACATTTTTAGATTTAATTAAACTGTAGTGAATTTTAATCAGAAATAATTTTTTATTCGGGCTTAAGGCCAGTTATTTCAAAAAAGGTAAGCAAAGCTCTCAAAGCACGTCAAAATTTAAAAAAAAACAATTAAAAGCGTAATACTGCGATCTAAAAGCCGTAAAAAGCACTAACGTAAAAAACGAGTGAAGATCTAAACGAGCGAAGTTTAATGTTTAATACTTTCTATTACGGCAATAGTATCAACATCTTTAATGAAATTATCAGACGGAGAAGGTATTCTTTATACTGAAAAAATTAATACAACAAGCTTTTATTAAAGTAATTTTAAGAAATATACAAATTTCTTAAAATCACTACTTAGTGCTTTTTCTTATTTTGGCACTAACGCTAAGAAATTGTCGTTTTGAGTCTGCAAAAAGCACTAAAAATAGTGCCAAAAGCACCAGGTTGGCATCGCTGGTTAAAAATACTAACGTAGGGTAATATAACTTCGTGCTAACCTAAATAGAAAAATGAAAAAAAAAAAACGGAAAAAACAGAAAATGAATAGTGATACTTATAAATGTGTTTACCAAAGGTAAATCAATTGCATACACAACAATCATTTCTCATATTCCGATTCATTGAAATTTTAAGTTAAATAGCTGATGTTAATAAAAATATCTACCCAAGTAGTTAGACTAGACCGAATAAAATATTTTTATCTTTATCTAAAAACCGTGTAAAATCCTGCTTTATTGTTAAAAAATATTATACTATTTTATGTAAGATTAATTCAATAAACAATGAAATAAAAAAGAAATTCTAAACTTTTTGCGATTTTTATTAAATGGTGCGTTTTTCCGGTGCGTTTTGGAAATTTCAAAGTTAACAACGCTGCTTGTATTGCATTTCAAATTAAGGTTTGCTGAGTATGATGCAGAGCAGTGATGCACTTCCGAACAGACCCTATCTTTTGTTTCGTCTCATTTTGGACTTTTCTCTGCAAATTTTCTGCAGTTTCAGCTGCATATATGTACATGCATGTATATACACATCCATATATACATTTGTAGTTATAATTATTTTTTATATTATTTATAAAGAAACGGCTTTATATCATTGCAAGTGGATCCTCTGGTACTCCTCAAAATGCTGCATATGGCTTATTGCTTCAGTACTGGTTGCTTATTTGACCACACCGTTGTGTTTTTACCATAAAAAAAACCATTTGACATTGATATTTCCTGATTTTCCAACTCATTTTCGATTTCATGTTCGCTGTCGGTTGACACTGCCATTTCAGTGAAAGTTTGCATGTCTTCTTCAAGATCAGAGGCTATTTGATTCTACATGTTCACAATCATCTTGAATGCGGCATTCACTTTCAATATGATTGGGAATCGCCTCTGCCATTTTTTGAAAATAGGTTGGATTACACCGAATTCAATAACAAAAAGTAGCTGTAGATAAAATATTGAACAATTATTTATTTCCTCAAACATAAAAATAACTGCTTACGTTTCAAAAAACAAAAAATAAAATTTATTTACTCTGTATGCTCACCCGAAACAAAATTATGTTGTCAAAGATTGAAGTTTGTTCATATAAACTTTACACTGTAAAGCATTGATCGGTGTTTCTTTACACAATTGTGCAGGGAAAATTCACATGTATCCTTACTCTTTTTAAAGCTGATGGTTTATACCATCCGTTCAATGCGTAGTTGCGTTTTATAGGCTTTTTACACTGACACACATTTCAGTGAAACGAATGAAAGATGTAAGTAAAAAATTTAAAACATGCGTTTACATTGACAACATCTAACATCCACCATCATCTCAGTTGTAAAAAAGACAACACGCATTGCATAAGTTTTGGTAAGAAAATTATAAAAATGGATTTTTAAGTAACATTAATAATTGAACTAGTTGTTGCATTGCAAGAACAAACCCAGTTATTATTGAAGTGTATGAAAATTATAAAAGCTTTTCAGAAAAAGGTGAAGAAATGTTTAAAAGGTACATTAATGTACATCCATATGCATGTACACACATATTTATGTGTGTATGTATGCAGTTTTTTTTTAGTTTTTGACCAGCGTTGCCCATAGTGGAAAAAAATTACACAGCTGCAAGTCTAAAATATTGCAAAAAATTCTAAGAAAATTTTTATATTCTTTTTTTAGTAAATTAAAATTTAAAAGGAGATATTTTTTTAATATATGTACAAAACTTACCAGCACAGTTTTTACTTTGAAAAATTTAGACCAGTAAATTTCAAAACATCCAATTTATGGCATAGATTGAGGTATTTATGGTATAAAAGTGCACTCAATTTCGAATGTTTATACATTAGATTTTGTTGTGCCCCGGAACAGTATTTTCAGCAACTAAATTTAATATAAGTTCCACTTTACTCTATAACATGTTGCTCCTTTTTATTGGTCAACCAAAAGTAACTCATATTGTTTAAAAAATCAGCTTTTATGTAATTAGATGAAACAAATTTGCACAACTTTGATTACTTCAGCTTTTAATTTGTAAAAACCAGGGATTTCTTTATAACATTAAATTAAAATTAGTTGAACGTCCAAGAGAATATGAAAGGAACTCCAAATAATATTATGTAGATTTTTCATATAATGCAGAAAGATAAATGATAAATGAGGATTCCGCAGGCATGAAGTATCGTCTGTAGAATTTTGCAGCATATAAATATAACCCGATTTTGTCTTAAGTCGACCTATGCTGTTATCGCTTTGAAACATATAAATATAAATGCCGTTAAAGTCAAATGCTAGTGATGGCACTAAAATTAACGAAATATGTTTGATGAAACAAAATGAGATAGGAACATCTTTTAAAGATGAAGAAAGATGTTGGTTTCTAGTACTGTGTATTTCTTAAGAGAAGATGTTAACATTTTCGCAAATTGATGGTAGATGTTAGATGTGCGTCAGTGTAAAAAGCCTATTATGCATGTGTCAAAAAAGTAGAATCAGGGTAATTGTATATGGCGAGTTACAGAACAAACGCAAAGAGCATATAGACGCATAGGACGGTTAAAGTAGGTTTACTTTCTACTCTTTTATCCGTCGCATGCATTATGAGAATATGTTATATTGATAGCCATAGATTAATTTGAAATTTATTTGCTGGTGGTTCAGCTTGGTCTATATACGTATTTCATTGGCGCTTGAACCAAATCATCAGTAGACTTCAACCACAAATTTTGAACAGTCACAAAAATTCTTATTTTATGCACAGACTTTGAAAGTCTGACAATATGTCCAATAATAAATTTCTTAAATGATAGCCATAGATGTAAGATTTTATTATATTTTCAATTGTGTATAACGATAAAACTGTTCGTGTATTGGATTTAAATTTAAAAAATTAAAAAAAAATTTTAATAAAAGAAACAGCTTTGGTAACAAACCTTATAATTATATTCAAGACTAAAATACACTAAAGTTAATTTTTAACATACTCAGTTCTTTCAAGAACAAAATTTGCATTTACTTGCCTGTGTGCACTGAGTGCCACCTCATTTGTGTTTATTATGTTTTAAGAAAGTGCAATGGAAAAGAATCTTGTTTAAGCTGTGAAAAATTTGTATTATTTTTATGACAAATAAATTCAATAAAGTGCGGTTCTGACCCGCGCACGAAGGGTTCCGTACGGACACTAGATATGTAATAATATACGAATCTTAGACTATGTAATATATACAGCTGTGTCACAGATTCCGTTCGGAATGGTTTTAATTCCGTATTAGCCATTCCGTTCAATGTTCATTTTGGTGCTTCAGATTCCGATCATTTTCATCAATCCGAAAGAAATGGTAAAATTGTTTTTATCTTGTAAGTGTGGCAATATAATTTTGTAGTAAAGCATAATGTGGCATATGTTTAGGCGCTTTAAATTTTTTTGTATGCGTATTTTAATTTTGCCTTGTATTTTTTTGTTTTGTGTGCTGCCAACATGTAGATTTTGATAAAAATACAAACAAAAATGGTATGGCAATACTAAAGAAACCAATTCCGTACATTTGGTTCTGTTGATTTTATTTCAAGTTTGGCAAACGGTATCGTAAAAATACCGATACCGATTCAAATACCGTTATAATTTGATACCGGTATTGATACCGATACCGAAATCCATTTCGGTTAGAAAATACCGGTATCCAGAATACCGTTTACGTCTATACCGGTAAGTACCGGTATACCGATTCCCACCAAAAATAAAATTTCAAAAATTTATTTCAATTAACTTTCTTTTATAAACACGTTTTTGTTCTTTACACATTCTTATGCACCCCTGTTTTCTTAATCAACCGTAAATTGAAATCTACTACCAAACTTTGTGAGCTGCTTATCTGGCTGTTCCAGATACACAAACTGATGTGGAGATTTAAACTTTTGAAGAGTGCTTTTTAATATGTAGTACAGGGTGTTTTTTTAGAGGTATAGAACTTCGAATTGAAATAAAACACAAGAAAATCGTTTTAATGTCCATCAATTTGGCTTTATTGGAAGGATAATTTTATGTCATTAATGTTTAAATATGATTTCGGACATGTGGCCGCCGCGGCTGGCTCGAATAAAGCCAATTCTACATTCTTTATTCTGGCTCGAATAAAGCCAATTCTACAATTCTACGCCACGAATGTTGGCTTCCAAATCCTTTAACGTTTCTGGTTTGTTGGCGTAGACGAGCGACTTCACATATCCCCAAAGAAAATAATCCAATGGTGTCAAATCACACTATCTTGGTGGCCAATTGACAGGTCCATTCCGCAAAATTATGCGCTCATCGAATGTTTCCTTCAATAAATCGATTGTGACGTGCGCTGTGTGGCATGTAGCGCCGTCTTGTTGGAACCACAACTCATCCACATTCATGCCATCCAATTCGGGAACAAAATAGTCGGTTATCATGGCTCTATACCGGTCTCCGGTGGCGAATCGATTCATTCGGGTCCTCTTCCACACTTTGCTCTACAGCGGCAATTGTTTCTTCGGTGCGCACTGTTCGACGTCTCTGCGGATGCGTATTATCACATAGAGTAAACGTAGTGCGAAAATGATCCATGGTTAACCGAATTAATTGCTCTGATGGACGATTATGACGACCATAAAATGGACGGAGCTTGCGGTAAACTTCGCGAACTGAACCATTATTTTCGAAATAAATTTGCACGATTTGCAAGCGTTGTTCTTTTGTCAACCTGTTCATGATGAAATGGCAAACTAAACTAAATATTAATCACTTGACTGCTGACAAAATGGCCGCCAGTTCAAAAAGTGATGCCAACTTAAAGTTCTATACCTCAATAAAAAACACCCAATATATACACAAAGACTTTTTTCTTTAATTTATTTACTATATATGTGCCCTTACTTATGAAAGTGGTCTAAGTCAGGGCTATTCAACCTGTGGTACGCCAAATCGCCTCCACATATTTATGTGAAACAGGGTTTTCATCAATGGTGGCAATCAAAAATAAATACCGAACAACATTGAATTCGGAGCCAAATCTTATATTTGTTAAAGTTAACAAACATTGAACCAGATATAAAATTTCTTTTTAATTTTGTTGTTTTTTATTATTAATAAATGAAATGGATTAAATATTTTAAAATTGTTTGGTTATTTATTGAGCCCATACTTGTTTATACACATAAAATTTTTTTGGTGGTACGCGAATTGTTGGTTGTGAGTTTTGTGGTACACGAACCAAAAAGGTTGAATAGCTCCCCAGTAAAAAAAGAGACTCCAAAAAAGTCATGAAAATGTAGAGTTTACGATGCGGAAGTAGTGCAAATTTCGATCCGATCTAATGATTTTTACATAGGGTTGTCATTGCAAGAAGTTCTCTTTTTCGATGCCTGGTCACTGAATTGGAAGCGATATTAAGAAAAATTCCCTTTTTTGTGTTCTATGATAATATTTTCATCTAGGAAAAATGGTAAATAGTTGCCTTTTTTAACAATTCGTTTCTTTTTATACGAATTTAAGCCCGAAACAGTGTTTTCATGTAAATTTAAGCAAATAACTTTTAAATTTTAGACTAAAAATAGTTCATAAATTTCTTTAAAAAAAATATATTTTTTTTTAAATTCTGGTGAGTATTTTCTAACACTATGGAGGAGTTACAAGGTTTTGTGTGACTAAAATAAGCTTCTACATGCTCACTCTCAGCAAATTAAAAATATCGATTTTTTGGAAGCAATGAAAATGTACTTCCGCTAGAATGACTTCCATTTTTTCACTGGGTCTGGTCTGTCGTGTGCATTTTTGCTTCGAAATATCAAATAAATCTTTGAACAACTTCAATAAATATATAAAAAAAATTAAATAACTTTATATAAATCGAGACTAGTACAACTCTAAATTAAAATGCTGCATAATATAAAAATACTTTATAATTTTTTCAAATGTAATCTACTAAATATCTAGACCAGAGAAATATATGACTTAGACCAATTTCATAATTAAGGGCACATATGTGCGCTGTCTTAAATATGATGTTTGCTGCCATTAATGCGGTCTTAATTTTTTAGCTCGATCCGACGGTACCTTCTGCTGCCTAGTGGGGCCTAAAGTACCCGATACACAGTGGGGATTTTTTAAAAAAATGTTTAATAATTCTGCAGTTTCTAAACTAGCTGTCCGATTGTTATGAAATTTTTTATAGCATTTGAAGAGGTGTCATAGAGCTCAAGTCAGAAGTAATGAAATATTAAAATCGATGCCAAGCTCATATTTTTGATCAGATAAAAAATATTTTTTGCAAGTGGATTTTTTTTTTAATTCAAGACCTAAAACAAGTCTTTGGCTTTTTTTAATAACCTTGGTCCACTGTTCTGCTAATGGAGAAGTCAATCTTGTTAGATTTCGGAAATGAAACTCATTATGAATAAGGGACAAAATTTGTAACATTAAAATTTTGAAAAAAAAGTTTATTTCCGCCGTTTTTTTCGGATGAAAAGTCTCTCCTAGGTAGAAAATGATGCAATCAATACACAGAAAGTAATAACAAATGGAATTTGCTTTTGAGTTCTCGGCAATTTCAAAAAAAAAAAACAAAATCCTAAAAATGGGACCTTTCAGTATTTTTGCAATATTCTTCTTTCTTTTCGCCGGGAGCAGATTAGATTTTTGGAAATATTTTTTTCTTCTCTTTAGAAACTCACATTAATTAATAAAAAAATATTTCGTTCAATAAGAATTGAAATTACTGAACTTAAGCCCGATTTAGAAATTATTTCTGATTAAAATTCACTATAGTTCAACTAAAATTTAAAAAATGTCTCATTTTTGGAAATATTTAAAAACATATCTTGTCTTAAGGTGGCGTAATAAATTTTGGAATTTGATATTTAGAACAAAAATAGGTCTAATTCAAATATATGGTTAATGTGTTGATAAGAATGATGGAGAAAATTTTTCTAAACTTTTATATCTGAAGGTAAATACCGCTCTCTTGAGGTGAAGAAAATTACTTTCTTTAACTTTTTTAATATTAATTGTACAAGAAATTCGTTTTGTTTGTTTTTAAGTTAGCTACAAGAATATCGTTTATTGTTTGAATTTAGATATTTAAATATTCGTTTCGTCTGAATTTGGCGAGTACGAATACGAATATCTAAAAACGACCGAATATTCGAGAATTCGAATACGAATATACAATTCTACATGTATTTCATATATAATATACATACAATGTAATGTATTTATTTTCATCATTTCGTTAAATTAACCAAAATGTATACTTTATATATGCAAGGTTTCAACTGCAGTTTGCTTATTTTACTTTTTAATAAATAATTTTTTAATAAAAGTATAAAAACGTTTATATTAACGTATATGTTAATGTAAAAATACTCCCTTTTTGAAGTAATTTAATAAAAAAAAATTTTTGCTATGTCCAGTATCTGAACTAATAAGTTTAGCAGTAATATCGGTATACCGGTATTATAAACTCGGTAACGGTATGTACCGGTAATACCGATACCGAAATAATAAAAATACCGATACCGTTACCGATACCGAAATTTTAAAAATAGTTGTACCGGTATCAATACCGATACCGTTATTTGTTTCGGTTTCCAACCTTGTTTTATTTTTGTAATGGCTTGGGAAATTTACATAATAAATAAATAAAAACTAATTTATTGTAATTCACCTTTGAATAAATAAATAAAAAATATTATTCTTTATTGAAAAAAATTTTTTAAAAATATTTTTTTTTACTTTACATGCAGAAAATGTTAATTCCGTGCATGAAATTAACAGTGATTTCATTCCGAATTTTTTTTTTTCGTTTTTCATTTTCCAAAGCACCAAAATACGGATTGAATTCCGTTTCCGAACGGAATTGAGCTCTGTAACATGGCTGATAGTATTGGCATTTTTTTCGTTTTTGGGATTTTTTCGGTTTTAAGCGTGTTTTTAATATAGCTTTTTTTTAGTATTGGCGTTTTTTTAATTTGGTTCTTTTTTAGTTTTATTCCTTTTTTCTCGTCTTAGCAATTTTTTTTTCTTATTTTGGCGATACTTTTAATTTTTGCCATTTTTTTCATTTTGGCCATTTATTTTAGTACTAGAATTTTGTTTTTATTTGGTGCTTTTTTTCGTTTTGGTGATTTTTGTTTGTTTGGTGGTTTTAAAATTTTGCGACTTTTTTGTTTTACCATTTTTTTTAAATTTCGAGACTTTGCCTCTTATGGTTTCCAAGATACAGCAAGTTGTCAAAATTGCATAGTCAAAATTACATTAACTGATAGAACACCCTTTAAGTTTAGTTTTTTTAAATTTTAGTGTTAATTGTTGTAGTCTGTATAAAAATACACTAATCTTACAAATTTCAAGTGTCAATAAATGTATTTACATATATATGTATATGTATATATATATATATATATATATATATATATATATATATATATATATATATATATATTATATGACATTTTAACATTTTTAGTTGCTCGTTTTGGAACATCCTTCAGTTTTTAACTCTCATATATTTGTTGTTGTAGCATAGGTTCTCTAGAAAATAGCTTGTGAAGGACAGACAGATACCGTAGCTAAAACAATAGGATTCCTTTTCACCGTAAAAATTGTGTACATTAACTTAATTAATTCCACAATTTCTTTTAAAGTCATAATTTCACTTTCTATTTTTCCCATAAAAATATTTACACTACAGCTGATCAAATACAGTAGTTAAAAGTTTATATGTATATCTTATTTTAGTCACCATAAGCCAATATTAAAAAAAAAATTCATTACTAGATGTTTACACATCTCCCCTGTGAGACAGACTCACATTGTTTTTTTTATTCAAGTTCCAATTAATATTAGATAACAGTAAATGTATTGCATTAATAGTTGAGTGTTTATATTTAAACCCAAACTGTTTTTCGTTTATTAAATTATTAGTGTTACAAAATTTATTAATATTATTATTTACACACATTTCAACTACTTTACTGAAAGCTTTTCTTTTGAATAAACATTTGTTTAAATATCTGCATATTTATTGTTTTCAGTGCATATTTTGAGTTTTTATGCCATATTTAAGGCATATATTTTAACACCTTTTTAAACGCAGGAAGTCATTGTCCCTTACTTAAACGAATCAAATGAAGCATTAGATTGTAACATGTTCATAAGCAAACTAGTTGCTAAAGATGAACCAAAATCATTCAAAATATATAGTTTATAAAAACATTATTACATATTTTTATTATTTATCTGAATTAGATGAAGCATTATAAAATGGGGAAACACAATCAGCAAGATTCAGCAACACGAAATTTTATTGATTTTATCCATCACAAAAAAGATTTTTAATTAAAAAAAAGATTGAAGTGATACATATTGAATTTAATTGAACTAGAATGAATTTTAATCAAGAATAATTTCATAATCGCGCTCAAGCTCAATATTTTGAATTCTTATTAAATGAAATGCAGAGCTGCCGAAAATAGACATGTTCTCAGTACATGATTTTTTTTTAATTTTTCTGTCGGATTCTTCAAGTACACATCTATGATGTCACGAAATATTTTCAGTCAAAACCAGTTCTATCCTACCTTAAAAAAATAAAGAAAACTAACTTTTCCTTGCTAGTCTCTATCTAAGTAGTTCAGTTATTTGCCACTCCTGTAAAAATCAGTTAATGAGAAGCTCTACAAATACGAGTATTTTATTAATTAAACTGATTTTCTAAAGAAGAGATGAAAAATTAACGCAACGCAACCCTCAGCGCTCTAATTAAGGCTTGTTGTAAATATTTCAAACTTGAAAAACTGTTGCAAGTCTTATCTATTTAAATCAGTTTGAAAGTTATCCTTGTCGAAAAATTCTGAAAAACATTTTTTATATTAAAAAAAAATATCGATTTGAAAATTTGTTTTATTTTAGATACTCCAAGCGATAACCGCATAGTTCTTTAATTTTACTATATTGTTCAATTAGTTGAGGTCAGCAGAGAAGTTCCTTCCTTTTATTACTTTCTTAAATTTTTTTCGGTATTTTTTTGTTTGTTTTGCTATAAAAAATGCTTTGTAAGGTGTTTGGAAGATCAACTAGAAAAAATAATATTTAAAACAAAGTATGAGTACTTAAGCCTTACAATATTTGCAAATTTTTTTTGTAGTTTATTGGATTTGTATTCAAGTGCTAATCTTAGAATCATGAGAAGTATTTTCTTTGTTTACGCCAAGACTCTGCTAAAAAAAAAATTCTTTAACTGTAAATCTGCTTATGAAATTACTATCCGAGAAAAATAATCTTACTGTGTTTTGTACTTTTCCATAGACTTTGAAAATTAAAATATTTCTGTATAGTAACAAACACTACAGAAAGAAGAACGGAATTAAGAAACTAAGAATATCCGGTTTGAATTAGATAGAAAAATTTACATACATACATACATACATACATATGTACATATATATTCATGTGACACGGATCAATTCAAAAATGTATTTCTTTGTATTATACATATCTTGAATATGTATAACAGTGATGTGAAATGAGTTTTGCATTTCAGTATCAAAAGTTTTGCAATAGTTTTTTGATAAAGAAATTGTTTTACTAAAAGAAAATTTTAGTTGTAATGATTTTAATTCTCTGAACTTTGGATCCATATTTTTCAGCAAAAAATAAAGGACATTTAAAAATGTAATAAAAATTAAACCAAGGTGCATTAATGTTAGCCAAGCCAAATGTCAAATTTGGATTGTGTGGGCATAATCGTAAAAATGTATTTTTATTCGGATTACATTTAATTTTTGTATGGTGGTTGACATCGTGGGACAAGCCCTTTCTGCAAGGTACATATGTATGTAGTTAGCTAAAATGCAAAAAACTAGCACAAATATATTTTTCCGGGGGAAGAAAATAACTTTAAAAGAACTGATCAAACTTGTAATTGAGTAAGTACCCTTATTTTTAACCGACTTCAAAAAAAGAAGGAGGTTAACAATTCGTCTCTATTTTTTTTTTAGGTGTGGAGCTTCATGGCTCAGTACATCTTAGACCGAATGTAAAATTTGATTTGTCGTCTGAAAGGGTATAGCATACCATTGGTCCCATTGAAAGAAAAAAGTGGGCGCGGGCACAATTTTTTTAATTTGATTTTACTATCTTCTACTCATTTGATTCCTGCGAAACCTTTGGTTCTTCTAATTACACAATTTTAAAGTTGAAAAAATGGGCGGGACTACACCCATTAAATGTGTTATAATGGTCGCATTCATAAGACGTAACAGTTGCGCAACCGTTGAGTGTTTGTCTTAGAAACGCATAGTTGAGTAGTTTCGCTCCACTCAACAGTTGAGTAATTGCTGCCATTTTTTCCATCATAAAATTTTTTCGCTACCTATAGTCAACATGTTGTGCTCAGCCTGAACAGCTGATCGAAAAGACTTATGCCGTTTATAATATAATGCAACGCCGCTTTGTTAGATGGTGGCTGCAAATATTTGTTAAATTTTGCATTTAAAATGCGATAAAGGAACGAAATAAAGGAATTAAATTAAATTACTAATTTCATCAAACATATGTATGTATATCATGCTGTCTACTTGTATTATATATTACATATTTAATTCACTATTGCGTTTAAACGTTTTTTGAGCACAAATGGCTGCTCAGCGTTAAAATAAAAATACTATAGGCGCAGGTCTTTCTTTTTATTGCAGTGTCGTTCAAACACAGAATATTTATTTTAGGGAGCAAATTTTATTGTAAAAATGGAAGATTCCTGGGCTGCTGACTTCATTAAATATTCTGTGTTATACATACACTTTAGCTAAACTTATTAATTTACCCAATCTAAGTTAGTTTATTTGTTGCTCTTTCGTTCGTTTTCAATTGCTTACGTTCATCAGCTGTTCATTTTGCAGTACATCCATCAATCCGTTTCTAAGAAGTAACTGTTGGGGCCAACAGCTGCCAACAGTTTCACAACACTTGAGCTCAACAGCTACGTCTTATGAATGCGACCAATATTTCACGTGGTTCTACTAAACCGATTTTTACGAAACTTACCACATACCTTGAGCTCTAAAATAAACACAATCCTTTAAAAAAAATGGGCGGGGTCACGACTATTAAAATTTAATATTATATTTCACAAGCTTCTATTTCACCGATTTTTATGAAACTGGGCACGTACCCTAAACTTAAATAAAGGCACAATCTTGCGTTCAAAAAAGAGGGCGAGCACGCCTATTAAATTTTAGTATAATATTTAACGTGCTTGTACTTAACCAATATTTACGAAACTTGGCACATACTTTAAACTCTTAAAAATACACAATTTTGTTATAAATAAAGTGGGCGTAGCCTCGCCCATATATTTCACTAAAAAGCTAAAAATAAAACCTTAAAAAATTAACCCGACCGATCTAGTTAAATAAAATATTTTTACATATATTACCTCTAGTGTTGTTTGAAGTTGGTGCCAGCAATATTGCTAACTAAGCACATACATACATACATACCTACATACATATGTATACGTATGTACATAAAAAGTACTTGCAATTTTTTTGATGGGCATGTTCCTATGTGTTTAGTACCTGTATTACTGGCACCAATTTCAAACAGCACTATAGGTAATATATGTAAAAATATTTTATTTAACTAGATATAGGTATATATTATTTTTAGCTTTTTAGTGCTTATAATTGAAGTCGGTTGATTTTTTTTAAGTTTTATTTATTAATAAAAGCGCAATTTTTGATGGTAGAAGTGTTCATGTTTGTCAGGAAATGTAATTTAAGGCATTCATAGTAATCAATCAAAAACTCTATATTGAGTTTTTTGTTAGTTACGCCTTTTTGTATTTTAGCTAACGATACATTTTGATAATTTTACCCTATATTAAAAAGTCTGATGGTAATTTATGCCAACAAATTTAAAGTGGTTTTTGCTGTTGTGATAATTATTTAAGAATTATGGGTACCTGATTGGTCTGCCTTGTTTGCGTATGAAATATCAGATTCACTGATTATTCGCACACTAAATCATAAACAGTCACAACTCAAAATTATCAAAATGGTTTTGTTTCTTCATAATGCAGTTCACTGAATGAATTTCCAATGACTTGGAAAACTTCTTTTGCAACACAGTCGTCCTGAACAATATAAAATACCGTTTTTCTTGTTTTTATGTTGTATTATACTAGCGTCATTTGTACAGTATAAACAGTTTTTTGCCACTCCTCAATATCTAGAATTTTTTTTAATTGCTTATGATTAATGTGCGTTAAATACTTTTTTCAGCATTGCCAGGCAATTCCCGTTTTGGAGGATTATAATTTCTATTGTATTGATGTTGACATTTTCGGGTTTTGAGAAAATAAAATTTATAATTTTGGAGTTTAAAGAAAAAAATAGTAATCAAAATACAAGGACAATTTACTAAAAAAGGTTACCTTTTATGAAAAAAATTTAAAAAGACATCATGTTAAAAAAGGACGAATGCTCACCGGAACTATAGGGCTCAAATGGACAGAGCAATTTACTGCTCATTTATCTTAAGAGGTTATAACTTAAATTGCAAAGTTTTAAAGTGAAGAAATGTGAAGTGATGTCTTGAATCAGAAATAATTTTTAGTCAGGCTTAAGTGCAGTAATTTCAATTCTTATTGAATGAAATATTTTTATTAATTAATGTGAGTTTCTAAAGAAGAGAAGAATAATTAAACTTAGACTTTAAGCTGGGGGAAGTACCGATACTTTTCTGTGCAGCCACGCACTTCATCAGCACCCTAGTCCATATACTTGGGCAGAGATTATTATTAACATCTAAAAAAGAAGAGAGTAATGCATACTTATTTATTTCTTTATATCGGGAAAAATTTTTCAAGTTAGCAATTATCTAGAAATTATATGAAACTCTTACGGTTACAAATTTATATAATGCATAGCATATTACAGTAACAGGTATTGTGCCAAACAAGAACTTGGTCAAAATTTGTATCTCACTACTTTTAATGGCCGCAATGTTGGAAAGGAACATGGCCTTTTTTCACATTTATGTTTTTGTGAGGATAAATTTAACAGCACATGAGTTATTGTCGCTTAAATGGCGACACAGCTGACATTAAACTACAGCGAATATCGTTAAAAATTTTACTGAATAGCAAATTCGATAAATTTTCGCTATAATTATTTTAACGATGTGATTATTGTAAAAAAAAGTTTGTGAATCGCACTACAGAAGCAGTTAATTTCTTATTTAGATGCTGCCAGAGTTGTTTAATTTTTTTATTTTCCCTGACAACTGTTGGGCAAAATATTATTTGCCAAATCAGTGCGTTTTGTTATATTTAGAAGGAGAAGAAAAATAGAAATTCAATATATTTGTATTTTTTATACGTACTTCTCAGTACATACATTAGTATATAAATACGATTAAATAAGTAAAATATTGAACTTGAATTTTCTTTTCATTCGCTTTTTTATGTTAAATGTTATTTCCAATGCATTTTTGCTTGCGAGTAATAACATGAACGGTTGCATTCGAATGGCTACACGTTATCAAATACTGTCATTATAAAGTTCGATATGTTATTCGAAATCGAATGAGAAAATCCTAAAAGTTAAAAAACTCGCACGTTCAAATAATAACTCGCTGGCAGTCGCATGCGGGAATTGGGTCCCTGGTTTATGGATACCAATATTTAAAAAAAAAAACTTTTTTAACCTTAAAATGTTTTTTAACTAATATGCATTTTAAAACTCAATCAACTTTTTTATAAATACGGCAGATACCCAAAAAGTGGTGGTTCGAATTCTGCAGTTCCGAAACTATTAAACCAATTTTTTTGACAGAACGAAGTCTGTCGAAGGTCAGCTAGTTGTTATATTATATTTTTTGTTAATGTGTGTATTTGAAAATCATTCGCAGTTATCATTACGGAAATTATCGTTACTATTATGTTCGCCTTTTTCCATTTTAGTGCGTGCATTTTTATAAAGAAATTGATAATGATGGCTGTCTATTGTTTTGTTGCAGTCATATGAAAACAAGTTATTTCCCTCAATTTGTATTTACGAGTACAATAGAGATGAAAAGAAAAATTAAAGAAACGTGCGATGAACGGATATTCAAGTGTGTAATATGTATAACAAATGGTGTGCATATAACAAACGTTTTGTTTCCAGAGTTTTGTTGAGTTTTCAACTTTTTAGAGTTGTGTGGGCAAATTGGACACACATGGCGTTAATTTACTCAATTTCGTTATTCGCTAATAATTATTTGTCTTAAGAATTTAAACAAATGCACAGTTAAGAGAAAGCAAAATCTAACTTTTGTTATAAAATTGTTGTGTTAAAAATTTGTATTTTTAGGCAAACTTGAAAATTTTTTTAAAAGAAATTGCTGCAACAAATTTAGCAATAGCAATACTCGATAGAGACGATACGACCGTGATAACGATGTGTAAGCTGCAATTGTTAATTAATTGACTTACAGAGATATCTGCTAGATAAACACCGACGACGACGCAATTTCAAGTAAGTGTATAAAAAGTTATAAATAAAGTACTTTTAAATAACCTTGTTTTATTTCAAATCAGCAGAATATTTTTAGACGAGGACGGTTCCGCGAATAAAATCGGTTGATATCTACAAGGACCAAGCTGTAAGTAAAATGTGACTCTTATATTAGAAAAAAAGCATGTGCACAATTACATATACATATATGTATACATACATACATACATAGAAATATATACACATATGTGCCCTTAATTATGAAAGTGATCTAAGTCATATATTTCTCTGGTCGAGATAATTCGTAGATTACAGTTGAACATATCAAAGAATATGTTTATATTATGCAACATTTTAATTTAGAGCTGTACTAGTCTCGATTAATATAAATGTATTAAATATTTATTAAGGATTTATCGAAGTTTTTTAAGATTTATTTGATATTTGGAAGCAAGAATGTATATGACTTAGACCACTTTCACAGTTAAGGGCACATATATGTATATATTTCTAACTGCATCTCCTTTATAGCAGCCAGTAATGAAAATGGCAATGAAGATATCTAAAACATCGAGGTTGATACAGACACTATTCCATTGATAAAAACACGCCGAGGTAATTCAGAGGTTTGGAATTTTTTTCAAAAGACAAAAGATAAAAGAAATGCTTAGTGTTGGCAGTGTGCTTAAATATATAAAACTATTGGCAAGACATCAAACCTATTTGACCATTTAAAACGTTCCCATCAAACTTATACATAACTGCCGAAACAACCAAACACAATAGAAAATTATGTAAAAAAAATCTGAAACCTACAAAACAGACTCCAAACCCAAATACGAAATTAATTTTAAAAAATCGGAAAAGAAACAAAAACAAGTCCTATAGTGCGGAGCATTGTAACTTTTACAGTTGGGAACCACTACTAACAAGATTTGAAGATTCGATTTTTAATGCTTCCAGACTGGAAAAGTCACAATGTTTCACACTATATGATTTGTTTTTCAGTGTTTAAGCTAGTCGGGCTTTTTTAATTTTTTTAATTTATTTCTTATTTTAAATATTTTTGGGGCGGGCATTTCCACGTCGTCGCACTGTGTTCGATTTCAGAAATTAGGAGGACAAAAATAAAAAATGAAGTTAATTAAAATTTTAAATTGACCACACTATTTGCAAGCGAAGACCCAGACTAGCTTAAAACTATATAATTCTTGTATATCTTTCACTTTGTATGCTTATAACGGCACTCTAAATGACATGTTAAAAGAGAAACACAAAAATACTATGCGTATTTAATACAAATTCAAAAGTAAATAGAAGGCGTTGTAGATGCGGTATTAACTTTTTTTATTCAATTGTAAGTTTTGACTTCTTGTTAACTAACACACAAAAACACATTATTTTTTAATAAATAGTAAGTTTTTTTATTAAGTTGTTAAGCTATGTAAGTTTTTTTTTACAATTATTACCAAACAAACTAACTTTGTCAGACGAAATCTTTTGATCTCCATCCATTTCACCACATCCAATAAACATTTATGTAATCTATCAACCTTGCTTTTATAGACTTTATATAAAATTCCTGTCCCAAGCTGCCCCATTCATTTTTTTTTTTTCAAAAATATAATATGAGCATCAACTCAGAATAAGTTATTATTATATTTTTATATTATTATTATTATTTTAGAAATTTTTTTACATTTTTTATTGTGAAATATGTGTGATCATAAGTACATACTTTGTGAATACCTCAAATATATGAATAAATTTTTTATATTATTGTTTATTTATGAAATTTCTTTCACTTTTATTATTGTAAACTATGTGTGATTATAAGTTTAAAGCACGTACTGTCATGCCAAAAGTCAGGAGTCTTCGTTTTTGGCAAACATAAGCTGTAAAGAAGAAGCAGCATTTTAAGTTATTATTTACATGCTTACATGCTTTTGATTTTCTTACCAGTGAATTAATAACTTTAATTTTGGCTCACTAAAACAAATAACAGAAATTGTTTTAACATTAACTTTAATTTTAACTAATTACCCTTGATACTGAATTAGTTTACGTTAGGTACTATTTACGGAATTGTAAATATGTTTTTGCAAAGAATTTAATTTGTTTTGTTAGTTTTAGATTTTTTTCTGCACAGTATCAGCTGGTTAAAGAGTAACGCAATCTATGTGTCAATTTGAAATTGACAAACATCTGTGGAAGTATAACAACATATGCTCTCGTATGAATGTACACGTGTGTGTATATGTGTGTATGCTGCCGCTGGGTATAAAAGGCCATACATTGGGCATGAATACTCAGTAGCTGTGTAGCCAAGCTGTGGTTTAAGGCTCAGTTAGCCGACAGTAATGTAATGTAACTGCAACGTAGGTAACAGCTGATCGATAATTTTATATGAAAACTAGGTTACGTTTCATTACGTCTCTATAATCATTTTCATTACTTTTCACATAACAATATCGATCAACTTTTTCCTACTGTTGCAGTAACTTTACATTACAGTCGACTAACTGAGCCTTAAGACATTTCTTTGAGAAGTTTTGCATTTCTCAAATTATTCTTATTTGCGGTTTGGTAACAATTGGGGAAGACACCAATACCACAGGCTTTTGAAGTCTCGCTATTATATTTTCCTGGAGAAGCATTGTAAAGAGTGTTCTGAATACTTCCAACAGTGCTTCACACAGTTTAAAATCTGCCATTGTCAACGTCCACTCTGGATTGGTGTAATTTCGCTGCAGACTGCATGAACGGGTGCTGAGGAGCTCCAGCGTACCATAGGCTGTTGAAGACTACCGGTACGGTGGCTCTCAGCAGTTACGGGGATAGACAGTTTAACACCAAGGCCCCACGTGGCTGCATGTTCATTGGCGTTACTCAACTCACCAGCCACTACTCCTTTAAATTCCCCTGTTGAACAATTTTGAAGACAATAAACATTTCTGTATAACGTTTTAAGAAAACCGCTGTGTTTTACTAAAGACAAATATGATACCTGGCCCCGCTGACCTACCCCAGCAACCAGCGGAATCGTGTCATTAGTATTTTGTAAATACCCCAAATATATAAATAAATTGAATAAAAAAGAATTTAATACAAAAATACAAAAAATTAGGAATCTATTTTAATTATTTGCAAATTTATGATTTTTGTCGTTCAAAATTCTTAAATCGAACAATTAGTGGACCTTTTTCATATTAAAAAAATATTTTCAAAATTGGTCCCCAAATCTCAAAGTTATTTTATTATAAATTTCTGGGAGGGCGCTGTTTATATCTCTCCATTTGAAAAAAAAATGTTAGCTGAATTTTCCATATGAAAAAAGAATTTTTGAAATTGGTCCTCAAGCCAAGTTATTTTATATTCACGTTTTAAGGGCGGGCACCTAGCGCTAGTAAAAGTGGGCATGGTTTAAATAGTAGCCTATAATTCAATCCAGAATCCAAGATAAATTTGACAATTTCAACAAGATCGGTCCAGCGGACTGGTCTCCTATAAGTACGGTGACCATATTTTTCAGCAAAAAATATAGGACAAGTAATAAAACTTAAATCAAGGCGCATGTATAAGGTAACTGCATTAAGCCAGGAGACTGATGTCTGTTAGCCAAGCCCAATATCAAATTTGGATTGTGTGGGCATAATACTAAAAATATGTCTTTATTTGGATTATATTTAGTTTTGTATGGTGTTTGATTTCTCTTGCAAGAGAGTAGTGTGGCAATGGGGACGGGCGACATGTTTTGGGAATTGAAAACCGGGTAAAAAACATGTCGTCCGCCCCCATTAATACAAAAATGATGGCAACCCTAATACAAATGGGGGGATTTTGGGGATTTCATGCTGAGATTTTCTTCGATATGTGTGTGTATGGAAGATTGATTCTTTCTGTGTATGTGTATGTATACTTGTGTGCACAGGTTTTGTTGCTATTGTAGAGAAACGTTGTGGTTACAGTGAATGGATGTATGTATATGTGGGTGTTTGTATGGGTGTGTGTGTTTATGTATTTAATTGTGTGTGTGTTTATGTATTTAATTGTGTGTCTGCCGCTGTCGGATACTTTTGTTGTAGTGGTAGACAAACATTATACCCCTGTAGGAAATGTCGATGGTGAAAATGTACTGACTCTATTTTGACTTCTCACCAGTACTACTCTCTAATTTTACATTAATTTGTGCTATAGGAATTTAGCATGTGCAAACCTACTAGTAACACTAAAACAATTGACTAGGTAGTGACTACGTAGTTCTTATGGGATGTGGAGACATACCAACCAAACAGTTAGTTCCAGTAACTTGTGTACATTCAAATGCATATGTGTATATTGACGAGTTGTTGACAATTCCACCACAAATCCACCATATCTGTTTCTATCCTTCTTTTATAATGACGTATAGAAAATAACTTATTATACTACAATTGTCTCTAGCATTTTAGTATTGCTACAAAGACACTTGGTTCCCAGTCTGACTGTAGGGTAGTGACAAGGGATCTGTGTAATTATGTGTATGTAGTGATTGCTGTTTTGAGTTATCGCATTTATGTTTGTGATTTCTGGGGAAATAATCTAATAGCTGCAGAGAGCGGCAACCCTGTTGTGAATGGCAGTGGATAGGGAATGTGTTTGGTAATGTATGTTTATGTTGTTGGATTCATGCATGTGATTGTATCTATTTTTGCTGCGAAGAATATCACTGCTTGTGTGAATTACATCAACACTTTTTCATATATATTTACAAATGAATGTATATATGTTTTCAAGGCTATTGACGTTGCTATTCTTATGAAGATAGAAAATATTGTGTTGACATAGGTTTTATATGTACAAGGGAATTTCAGATGTTAAATGCTATGAATCCAGTCAGGTTGATACGAAGAGCTTTTGAATAGGGGCAATGATATTTTAATTCCAATATATTTTACTTTAATGAAACAATTATAGAAAATAGCTTTTGGAGAAATACAGTAAAAACTTCTCGTTTCTTTGTATTACAAACTGATGCTAGCGATTTTTTCTTGGTGTTGCTGTGTATATGAGTTTCATCATATATCGTAATACCCACAGAAAATTGTGGAAATGTGTATGTGTGTGTGTGAGTATGTACATATATGTGTGTGTGGGTGTTTGTATGAATTTCATCATGTGTCGTAATAAATTAGATTTGATGACTACAACGCGATTCGAATATAAAGTATATAAGTAGAAGAAATAATGCAGATTGTCATCATTCTGCTCTGATATCTCAACAAGTGACAACCTATTTTCATAACAAAAATTTCTAAAGTATTTGAAATCCAAAAACTATAAAAGTGCTAGAACTAACTACTGTTTGTTAAACAAGTTTATACTGTATAAAAAATAATTAAATAAATTGTTTATAAGTGAAATAAACTGTTTATAAATAAAATAATTAAATAATAATAAAATAAAATAAAAACTTTTGAGTACGCGAACGCAATTATAGTAAATCTAAGCTAAGAGCTAACACTTCTAGCTTCATTTTCAAATGTAACATGAATCAATATGTGCTATATTAACAAAAAATATTTGAGGAACAAAATACACATTTTGAAAATATCAACTTAAAGTAGTCTTAACAAACGTGGGGACCTACTTTAGAAATTTGATATAATAATTTTTTGACAATACAACTTTACTTAACACTGCTTTGAAAAGCTTTGTTAGCTTTTTTGCATAAGACCGGTAGCTGTCATGTGCTGATTCAGTCCATCTCTCTACTATATTAGTTATTTCCAGGTTTGAGTTGCAGATTGCCTTTAAGATTTTTAATACGAGATATTGCGCAACAAATAAATCATTTTCTAAAGAACATACACATGTACCAAGTACATTAAACGAAAAATAACTTTTTCGACATCTAAATACTTTCGCATCCACACCACCAAACGGCACCAACTTCAAACGGCACTATAGGTAACATATATAAAAATCTTTTATTTAACTAGATCTATATTATTTGTAGCTTTTTAGTGCTTATTTTTGAAGTCGGTTTAATTATTTTTTAAAAAGTTTTATTTTACCTTTTCAGTGCATACTTTTAATAAGCAGAAGTACATTTAATTTAATACTCAACTTACACGGGCGTAGTACCGCCTACTTTTTGTTAACACATGCTTGAGTATTTTTTAAAGCTCAGTCTGGGTGCCAACACAGAAAAAAATATCATCAAAATGCAACCAGCAAAACAAATTGTTAATAGTTAATTTAAATTAAAATATATATTTAGTTAATATAAAAAATTGTTGATATGACAAAAACAGAATTTTTTTTCAATAGACTGAACTAACCAAATTTTATGTTATACATGGCGCAAAAACTCAAAAAATTCATTGTTGATTCAACAAATTAAAATTTTTCTAGTCAATCAAATTACTCAACAAAATTATTTGTTAAATTATATCATAACGGAATACGCACATGTAGAAGAAACAGAAGAACTCGCATTTTGTGTGTATTCATTATTTGCTTATCTAATAACGATTTGCTCTTTAGCTGAGTGGTAAGTACATTAGCCTATTAATCAAGAGATTGCCGGTTCGACTCATCCAAACATCTTTAAAATTTAACAAAAACTAAAATTCTAAAAATAATATAAAAAAATACAAACAAAGAAACAACACATAAGAATTTGAAAAACAAATTCATTAAAAAAAATTTACTTTTCTGTTAACAACTCAATTGTTAATAACACAATAATTTTAATTGGAAATAATTGAGTTGATTTTGTTTTCTTATGTTACAAATGTGTGTTTGTATTTACAAAAATCGTTGTAGGTGCCTTTTTAAATAATATTTTAATTGTATTCACAAATAAATTATTTGTATTTACAAATCTTTTTTTTCTGTGAAGTTTCGTAAAAATCGATTAAGTAAAAGCAAGTGAAATATAGTATTAAATTTTGTGAGGCGTGGCTAGGCCCACTTTTCTTAAAACAAGATTGTGTATCTTTAAGAGTTCAAAGTGTGTGCCAAGTTTCGTAATTATTGGTTAAGCACAAGCACGTAAAATATTATACTAAAATGTAATAGGCGTGCCCCGCCCACTTTTTTGAAAGCAAGATTGTGCCTTTATTTAAGTTTAGAGTGTGTGCCAAGTTTCGTGAAATATAATATAAAATTTTAATTGGGGTAATCTCGCCCATTTTTTAAAAGGAAGATTGTGTCTATTTTAGAGCTCAAGGTGTGTGCTAAGTTTCGTAAAAATCAGTTAAGTATAACCACGTGAAATGTTATAATACATTTTAATAGGCATAGCCATGCCCATTTTTTCAACTTTAAAATTTTGTAATTACAAGCACCAAAGGTGTTTCGCAGCAATCAAATGACTACAAGATCGCAAAATCAAATTAAAAAACTGTGGGTGTGTCCCCACTCACCTTTTTTTAAATGGGACCAATGGGAAGCTATACCCTCTCAGACAACAAAAAAATGTTTACAATCGGTCTAAAATGCACCGAGTTATGAACCTACACACCTAAAAAAATAGAGACGAATTGTTAACGTCCTCCTTTTTTGAAGTCGGTTAAAAATGAGACGGAATCACTCAGTGTCTGAACAGCAACCCTCTTTTCCGTTTCAATCATGTTCTCGCTCCCGGGTTATGGATTGAGCACACCACACTAATCGGTGTCTTACTCTGACCGCATGATGCGAACAGAATCGTTCCTTGCTCAGCTACTGAGGGTCAGTAAGTGAGCAAAACAAGCAAAGTGTTCGCAAAAAATGTGTTTATTTTTGTTGTTGCGTTTGCGTTATGTTGTTGCCTTAGATATTTCGACACAGGCAAAGCATTAAAGAGGAAGGGAGAAGATAATAATAAATAACAATACAAATATCTGTAAATCAAACTATTTGTCAACGACGTGTAAATGTAAAATAAAAGAGAGATACATATGTGTACAACAAAAACTAATTTAATCTTAGTGTATTTTGTTCAATAATGTTTATAAAATAAAATAATAAAACAACAAATTCCAACACACATACATGCTTAAAATACCGTTTGCAGAGATTTTACGAAATAAAGTGTCTCGAGTTAACACATAAGCCGAGCGATCGAACAAAAACGGTCGTAGGTTGAGTGAAGAGCAAGCCAAGTTAAACGACGTTTGAGGATTTTTGCGACAGTGTCGCATCGTGTCAGTGGACGAGTGTTTTTTTCATGTTAAGTTTTAATTTTACATTGTGAAATTAGGCGTAAGAGCCATTTTGCACTATGGCTTTTTAGCCTGCCTTGTATTGACAATTTTCCTTTAAGCCCCCTATGAAAAGTCATGTACACCTCAAGCCTTTTTTATTCATGCCTTTTTGGCATTTGCTTTTGGCTTAATGCTGAGAGCACGGAAAAAGCAAAGAGAAATGTCATAAATCCCATCCCATTATTGTCACGTTAGTGCCTTTTACATAATGTCCACACCTGATGAAGTTATTCCATGACGAATGTCAAATTGATATCATGATGAAAATTCATCATGTATAGACTCAATATGTTAATATTATGGCAGCGTTATGATATAATCATTAGAGCTCGCGGCCTGATGAATTTATCTTGATATCAAATGTCATTTTATGTATTATTCTGCACTTAAAGGTAGAATGAGTAAAATCTTATCGTGAAGTTGCGTGTCAGCTGACAAAAACCGTACCATATGCAATGCATGTTACTAGTTATAAAATATGCGGTGGTAGTACTGCTGACGTAGACATCTACAGAAAACAGATTTTTCTGTAGCTAATGTCAAAAAAGTCGCATTAATACAAAAACAACAAAAATGTGCTGTGCAAACTGTTACATTTTCTATAACTTGTGCACAAGGCCGAACGATACGGCAAGCTGTAAAGTAAAACGATACTACTTTACTAATTCTACCTTAACGCTTAACACGCAAATTAGTTATTTTTGGCAAGTATTTTTCAAATATTTGTTTGATTCATCATTATCATCAAAATCGTCCCCATTGTGTTGATATTAATGAAAAACAAGTAATAGTGCTATATTCGGCTGTGCCGAATCTTATATACCCTTTACCAAAATGCGTTTATGTAGTGTAGAGATACATACATAAGCAGAGAGATATGTAGGTACATATTAATTTTGTGAAAAAATTCATACTTTTTGTACTTTTTTTAGGTTTTAGGCATTATGTTTAACTTGGTGCTTTTTTGCGATTTTTTCATATTGGCAATTTTTTTGGTTTTGGCGATTTTTTCGGTTTTTGGCGTTTTTTTAATTTTGGCGTTTTTTTTTCAATTTTGGCGATTTTTTCGTTCTGGCGATTTTTTTTTTTTTGATTTTGACGATTTTGTTTCATTTAGGCGATTTTTTTATATTTTTTTGTGGCAATTTTTTTAGTTATGACACTTTTTTTTCTCGTTTTGACGATTTTTTTTTGGTTTTTGGCGTTTTTTTAATTTTTGGCTATTTTTTTCATATAGGCAATTTTTTTTTGTTTTGGCGATTTTTTTCGGTGTTTGGCGTTTTTTTTAATTTTGGCGATTTGTTTTCGTTTGAGCGATTTTTTTTTAATTTGTGGCGATTTTTGTTCATATAAGCATTTTGTTTTGTTTTGGCGATTTTCGCGGTTTTTGGCGTTTTTTTGTCATTGTGGAAATTTATTTTTAGTTTTGACACTTTTTTCTCGTTTTGGCGATTTTTTTCGGTTTTTTGCGATTTTTTTCGTCTGGCGATTTTTTTGATTTTGCCGATTTTTTTTCATATAAGCGATTTTTTTAATTTTTGGCGATTTTTTCGGTTTTTGGCGTTTTTTTTTAATTTTGCGGATTTATTTTCGTTTTGGCGATTTTTTGGATTTTAGCGATTTGTTTTAATTTAGTCGATTTTTTTTCATTTTTGGCGATTTTTGTTCATATAAGCATTTTTTTTTGTTTTGGCGATTTTTGCGGATTTTTTTTCATTGTGGGAATTTTTTTTGGTTTTGACACTTTTTTCTCGTTTTGGCGATTTTTTTCGGTTTTTTGCGTTTTTTTAATTTTGACGATTTTTTTTTCGTTTTGGCATTTCTTTTGATTTTGTCGATTTTTTTTCATGTAAGCTATTTTTTTAATTTTTGGCGATTTTTTTTCACATAGGCAATTTTTTTTTTGTTTTGGCGATTTTTTTCAGGGTTTGGCGTTTTTTTTAATTTTGGCGTTTTATTTTCGTTTTGGCGATTTGTTTTTATTTTGGCGATTTTTTTTCATGTAGGCGATTTTTTTTTAATTTTTGGCGATTTTTGTTCATATAATCATTTTTTTTGTTTCGGCGATTTTTGCGGTTTTTGGCGTTTTTTTGTCATTGTGGAAATTTATTTGTAGTTTTGACACGTTTTTCTCGTTTTGGCAATTTTTTTCGGTTTTTAGCGTTTTTTTTTTAATTTTAGCGTTTTTTTTCACTTTGGCGATTTTTTTCGTTTTGGCGATTTTTTTTAAGTTTTTTGCGATTTTATAATTTTTGGATTTTTTAGTTTTACCGTTTTTGAAAATTTGAACAGTTTAGCTTTTACGGTTTTCAAGATATAGCAATTTGTTAAAATTACATAGTCAAAATTGCATTAACTGATGGACCACCCTTTACTTATAATTTTTTTAATTTCAGTGTTAATTGTTGTAGCATTTATAAAAATACACTAATTTTACAAATTTCAAGTGTCAATATGCATATGTACATACATAATACAATTGCATGTATATTACATGGGATTTTAAAAGTTTTCGTCGCTCATTTTGGAACACCCTTTAATTTTAAGCTTTTATATATTGTTGTAGCGACCAAACTTCTACATACACTGTCCAAATTTCAGACCCGTAGCTCTTACCGTTCCTGAGAAAATAGCCTTCTTCCTAAAACATGAAATATGTTTAATTATTAGAAAAAAAGTTAAAGTTGTCCAACCCTGGAAACGTTTTTTTTAATTTGTTAAATTCTAAATTTTTTTTATAATTATAAATAAAAATTTTATTCATCCGAAGTATAATAATAATAAGTTAATTTAATAAAAAAGTAATAAAAACTTGTTTTCGGTAGTTATTTTCTATGGGAATATTGAGTATGAGTTTTCCAGCTCTGAAACCGTCTGCTCGATTTTGCTGATTTTCAATAGCAAAATTTTTCGGAAAATTTCTGACACACCAGTCCAAGAACGAAGGCTCTAGCTCTTCTGGGAGCTTGGGAAAACCGATTTCACGTACAGACAGACGGACAGACGGAGATCGCTTGTTCGTCTTCCCTATGCATAAGGATCCAGAATATATATACTTTATATGTCTCTTATTAATATTGTAGAAATTACAAACGGAATGACAAACCTATATATACCCTTTTACCATTTTTTGGTAAAGGGTATAAAAATTACAGTTGCTCTGCCGGCGTCATATTACGAGGTATGATATAAAATCATCAGGTGTGGACACCAGCGATGCCAACCCTACCACTTTTGTGATAGATCCACCTCTTTTGGGTATCTCACTCAACTCTACCACTTTCCGAGAAAAATCTACCACTTTTTTAGTTTTTCAATAATAATGCTAAGTATAGTTACACGAGTTTTTTTTTGTCTAATCCAAGCTAGAAGTTCAACTGACATATATTTTAGCAATGCATGTAAATAACGCTGTGTTGACTTAACTATTTAAAACCTGCTACAAGCCCAAATACTTCCTTTAATGGGCCAATTTGTTAGAAAATTGCATACATAGTTCGGATGTTGAAAGTTAAATTGTTAAAAAGAATTTGTAGAAACAATCATTATTGATACTCTGCAAATAAATCTACACGATATATCAGCGCTGGGCAAACTACAGCTGCAAAAAAGCATTAGAAATTATTAAATCATTCTTTTAAATATGAGAGTAATACAAATTTAAAAGTTAATTAATATCATAAAATTGCTTTTAAAATATTTCTTATCAAAACGAAACGTTCATTAACGTTAAAAAAATTTGTTTAAGGTGTTTAAAATACCCTAAAACATAAGTGTTGTAGATCTACCTCTTTTTAAAGTAAGATTTGTTGGAAACTACCTCTTTTTCACATTGAATCTACATATAAGAATGATTTTGGGTTGGCATTACTGGTGGACAATATGTTACGCTTCTTACATATGGTCTACACCTAACATAATATGTAAGATAAATCGTCACATTCAATCGCAGAGCGAATTATGTTACGTCCAGACTTCAAATTAGTGTTATCTCAATCTTATAAGATTTTTTATGAGAGCGTTGTTATAAGAAATCCTATAACAACAATCTTATGCGATGAATTGTCAAAAAACACACGTACATGAAAATATATTAGTGGGCATGTACGAGTGTTTATTAAAATAAATGAAAAACTATGTTTTTGAAAAATTTTCTGGGATTTCATATGTCTAAATGTGTTTAATTGATTTATAAATTAAAGTTTGTGTGAAAAAGTGAAAATAAAATAACTAATTATACAAAAATAAAACATGTTAACTCTATAAAAATTTGCATAAAATGAAATGTTATAAGAAAAGATAAATTACGTTGTCCCCTTGTATAAGATGAAGAGAAATGTCGGCATTTTATTTTTATTATTCTGCCGACGTTTTATCACATATTATGTCAGGGTTAATCGCAGTTGTAGACGCTATGTTAGATTTTAAAAGTACGCTTTTTTGTGCTTCTTTTAAATTTTGATGTGCTCTAAGAACCAAAAAAGTTGGCATCACTGAATTTTGCCTTCAAACACAGCGACGCCAACTATTTCGAACTCAAATGCGCTATTCGCCTTGTCAAAACGCGCTAAGTTACAACCAAGGCACATTTACTACATTAGAGAAAACACTGTGGGAACTCTGTGCTTCTCACATAGTTTTACAAAGTAATTGTCAAAAATTTGTATGCATCAAACATGGCACAAAAGTAATTGTCATATGGGTTCTTCTTCTTCGTCAATCCTCGTGGTACCTTCATAGCGAACAGTCGATTAGCGGAGTTTTTTCTTACATACAAACAAACAAAAAATTATACAAAAAATTATTCGTAGTACATATTATTCGTAATAGGTACATACTGACTTTAATAAATAAGCTTTATTGCTTTGATAATATTTTTTACATAGTGGAAATAACAAAAACAAAAAAAACCGAAAACAAAAAAAACACAAACAGTGACATTGAGGAATACTCTATACGAGTACCTCAAAAACAGACAAACAATCATAAATTACAAAAACAAAAAAAAACCGTAAGCAAAAAAAAAACAAAAAGTGCCCTTGAGGAATACTCTATATGAGTGCCTCAAATACAAAAAATTAGGAAGTGAGTTCTAACGGCAGAAACGCCTATTTTACTGTGAGTTCTGAAGCTCTTAATGAAAAAAATAAAAATAATAAATCTAATGAAAGTGTTTTTTTAACGGCAAAACCAATTTTTCGTCAGCGATCAACTTCGCTTTGTCCAATGCCAAATAGTGATTCATTAACATTACAGTACTTCTTCATATAAGTCAGTAATATCATCCCCTTCAGGCTCTTATTCGTCACTTAACAAAGTTATTACTACAGATAACAGTATTTCAAAACCCAAGGTGCAAGTCGGTATGGACAGATATATAACCGTGGTAAAGCGTGGGCGAAGCCCGAATTCTTCAAAAATTTCATCCGCTCCAAAGATGTCTAGAGATAACAGCGCATCCTCAACTAATCGCCAAAACCGTTTTAAAATTTTGCAAGATGAGAACGACAAACCCGATGTATCCTCGAATAAAACATCCAAGCCGCCACCAATCTACTTGAGAGAGAAAAATTCAAATGCCCTTATTAAAAAATTAATTTCGGTCATTGGTGAAAATAAATTCCACATTGTCCCAATAAAACGTGGCAACATCGATGAAACGAAAATTCAAATTTATGATGAAAAGGATTTCCGCAAAATGGTTTCTGAATTTGAAACAAATAAAACAAGCTTCTACACATACCAGCTTAAGAGCGCTAAAGGCCTGCAAATCGTACTGAAGGGCATAGATTCTTATGTTGTCCCTGAAGAAATAAAAGATGCACTTGAGGTAAAGAATGTATCAAACATATTTAACAAAGAAAAAGTACCCCAACCCCTATTTCGTGTTGAACTGGAGCCAAATGATATACAGTTGAAAAAAAACGAGACTCATCCTATTTATAGCCTTAAATACCTTTTATACAGAAAAATCACAGTTGAAGAGCCACATAAGCGTGCAGGTCCCGTGCAGTGTCATAATTGCCAAGAATATGGCCATACAAAAGCTTACTGCAATTTACCTACAGTGTGTGTTATCTGCGGTGAATTGCACGGTACTGCAAGTTGTACCAAACCAAAAGATCAAGCGGAAAAAAATGCAGTAATTGTGCAGGTAATCACACCGCTAACTACAGAGGATGTCCTGTGTACTCTTTCGTCAAGCAGGCTATGGTGCAAAAACCTAAATTAGCTCCAGCTCAACCATTAAACGCGTACTCCGCCACTTTTGCTCCAGTGAGCCAACCAGTTACTTCACGTGTATCGTATGCCGATGCTGCTAAGGCTAGTTCTATTCCCACACCAAATGTTTCACCGCCAAATAATTCAACGAATGCAAATTCAAGCTTTAACTTTAGTCGCCTTGAAGCTACTATTGAGAATCTGGTGCTAACTATAAACTACTTTACAACAAATATGACTACCATGATGCAAGAAATGTTGAGAATGCAGAATACTCTGCTTCAAGCATTAATTAACAAGCCATGAACACGTTAAAAATATGTTTCTGGAACGCAAACGGCATTCGCCAACATAAAAATGAACTTGAGCACTTCCTTACGGAAAAAAATATTGATATAATGTTGGTCTCTGAGACTCATTTGACTTCTAGAAGCCTCTTTAAAATGAATGGCTACACTTTATATGACACAAAGGACCCTAGAGGGAGAGCATGCGGTGGATCAGCAATTCTAATAAAGTCAAGACTCAAGCACTATATTCTTGACAACATTTGTGAAGAACATCTACAAGCAACAAATATCTGCATTGAAAATTTTTGTACAAATTTCGTGATATCTTCAATTTACTCTCCTCCCAGATTTTCAATCACTGAGGACCAATACGAGAAGTTCTACAAATCTCTTGGACCTTGTTTCGTAGCAGCTGGCGACTACAATGCTAAGCATACGTTCTGGGGTTCGCGTCTTATTACGCCTAGAGGTAGGGCGTTGTTCAACACAATTTCAAAAATGGGTTTGGATGTTATTTCAAGTGGGGAGCCTACTTACTGGCCTACTGACGTGAGAAAAATTCCGGATGTTATAGATTTCGGCGTCATAAAAAGTATTTCTAGGGAATTAATTCACGTTGAAGGTTCCCTAGATCTCTCGTCTGATCACTCTCCCACGATCGTTACAATCTGTAGTCCACTGAGAAGCGCTTTACCTCACCCATATGTCAAGATGATAAACCGTGTTAATTGGCTGGGATTCAAAAAATATCTTAGTAGTCATTGCACGGAAAATATTACGCTAAGAACACCCAATGATATTGAATCGAACATTGCAAATCTTAACGAGAATATTAAACAAGCTTCTGAACATGCCACTACCTCCCATCCGTATACTGGGTTCAATAAAATTTATTCTACAGACGTTGAACATCTCGTACGTGAAAAAAGAAGAGCTAGAAGGGAATGGCAACAGCACAGATCACCTCAACACAAAATCAGATTTAAAGAGTGCACTAAACGACTCCAAGAGTTGCTTGCATCTGAAAAAACTGCATCTTTCAAAAATTATCTGGAAAGCCTTGATGTCACACCAGCATCTAATTACTCTTTGTGGCGCGCTGCTAAAAAGCTTAAAACACCCGTTGAGTTTAAGCCACCTCTGCGCACATCTACCGGAGGTTGGGCAAGAAGCGATACTGAAAAAGGTAACATATTTGCTGAGCATTTAAAATCCGTATTTACACCAAATACATGTACCAGTGTTGCTGATTTGCCGAGTGTAGTTGCTCTACCCCCACGACCCTTAAAATTTACGATGTGTGATGTACAAAAACTAATTGCCGAACTCAACCCGAAAAAAGCTCCCGGTATGGATGGAATTAGTAACCAGATACTGATTAAGTTACCTCGTACTGCAATTAGAATCCTGTTATTCATTTTTAATGCCATTTTACGACTGGAGTATTATCCAGACTGCTGGAAGCTTGCCAAGGTTAAAATGATTCCAAAGCCAGGTAAGGATCTTTCCAAGGCTGAGTCATATAGGCCAATAAGTTTACTGTCAACAATGTCAAAGCTTTTTGAAAAGCTACTCATGACAAAATTGTCTTCAATTTTAACTGATAATGGGTGCATCCCGGACCATCAATTTGGTTTTAGAAGCCAGCATAGCACCATTGAGCAAACGCATAGATTGGTTCAATTTATCAGAAAAACATTTGAGGAAAAGAAGTATTGTTCTGCCGTGTTTATTGATGTTTCTCAGGCATTTGATAAAGTGTGGCATGAAGGCCTGATTTTGAAATTGAAGACATATTTACCAATAAACATTCTAAATCTTTTGGAAAGTTACATTGTTGCACGAAAATTTACAGTTTATGAGTATGCCTGAAACTATCTCATCCGGTGTGCCACAGGGGAGTATACTGGGGCCATTTTTATATTTGATTTATACTTGTGATATGCCTGTGAGCAGTAGTATCCACACTTCTACATTTGCCGACGATACCGCCTGCCTTAGTATGCACGAAAACCCTGATGAGGCATCCCGAAAACTCCAGGAACACATTAGCCAGATGGAACTATGGTTAAACTTATGGAGAATTAAGGTAAATGAACAAAAGTGTGTCCATATAACATTTACCTTACGAAGAGATACTTGTTCCCCCATTCGGATTAATAATCAAGTTGTTCCTCAACATTCACATGTGAAATATCTTGGTATACACCTCGATCGACGGCTTACATGGAAACATCACATTGACTATAAGTTAACTCAAATGAAACTAAAATTAACTCAGGTACATTGGCTGATTGGCAGAAATTCAACACTCAGCCTGGACTGTAAACTTTTAATATACAAGTCGCTTTTAAAGCCAATATGGTGTTACGGTATCCAGTTATGGGGCACTGCTTCAGCTTCCAATGTAGAGAGAATTCAACGAAGACAAAACAAAATTTTAAGGTTAATAACATCTGCTCCATGGTACATTAAGAATTCAAATATACATCGTGATTTAAATATGCCACTAGTGACTGAAGAAATTGCAAAATACGCAGGCAAATATCTAACTAAACTCGTGTCACATCCTAATCCGCTTGCTCGTAACATCTTGAACTTTACTGGACACATCCGCTTAAAAAAGAGAGATACAAGGGCTCTAATACTAAACACTTCGAATGAAGTTGCTTGAAAAAAATTTTTTTTTTTGCTTATCACCACTTATGTATTATTTACAACTATCACTTAGTTATGTCTGGCATTGGTCGGGCCTATTAATTATATGTTAGATTTAAGATTTGAATACTTATTGTTAGTTCATATATGAAGATACAATAAATAAATAAACATGCATTAAAAAAAAAAAAAAAAAAAAAAAAAAATATGGGTTCTTCGTTATAAACGTGTAAACAAGAAATCAGCTGATGAGCAATTTGCCTGATGCATGTACCTGTTTGTTATGCCTTGGTTACAACATTGTCAACTATTTATATATAAAACGCGTAATAAAATTTTAATCAAATTCGATGCAGGTTTGTATTAGTAAATACAATTGTTTTTATTTTAGCAACTCTCTTTCAGATTTTCCAATATTGCTTCTTCGAAATTATATCCTAAATAACTAAAATCATTTCATACAGAATCAGAATCGCCTTTCAAATAATCGAAATCCTTACTTTTTATTTTAATTTTATGTATCAAACTTAGTTATGGGGCACTGCTTCAGCTTCCAATGTAGAGAGAATTCAACGAAGACAAAACAAAATTTTAAGGTTAATAACATCTGCTCCATGGTACATTAAGAATTCAAATATACATCGTGATTTAAATATGCCACTAGTGACTGAAGAAATTGCAAAATACGCAGGCAAATATCTAACTAAACTCGTGTCACATCCTAATCCGCTTGCTCGTAACATCTTGAACTTTACTGGACACATCCGCTTAAAAAAGAGAGATACAAGGGCTCTAATACTAAACACTCCGAATGAAGTTGCTTGAAAAAAAATTTTTTTTTTGCTTATCACCACTTATGTATTATTTACAACTATCACTTAGTTATGTCTGGCATTGGTCGGGCCTATTAATTATATGTTAGATTTAAGATTTGAATACTTATTGTTAGTTCATATATGAAGATACAATAAATAAATAAACATGCATTAAAAAAAAAAAAAAAAAAAAAAAAAAAAATGGGTTCTTCGTTATAAACGTGTAAACAAGAAATCAGCTGATGAGCAATTTGCCTGATGCATGTACCTGTTTGTTATGCCTTGGTTACAACATTGTCAACTATTTATATATAAAACGCGTAATAAAATTTTAATCAAATTCGATGCAGGTTTGTATTAGTAAATACAATTGTTTTTATTTTAGCAACTCTCTTTCAGATTTTCCAATATTGCTTCTTCGAAATTATATCCTAAATAACTAAAATCATTTCATACAGAATCAGAATCGCCTTTCAAATAATCGAAATCCTTACTTTTTATTTTAATTTTATGTATCAAACTTTTGTAACAATACATAAATGTCGATTAGTTTTGCGATTCAAATGTTTTTTGTACTTCAGCTATAATACTTAGATGCTTAATAAGTTATTCAAATAATTTTTAGTAATTTTACTAGTAGTAAAATTTCAAAATATTTGACATTTACAGTATTAAAATGCGTTTTTCATTCTAACCACAGTCAAGGGATTTTTTCGTGACAGCTGAATCATTAAAAAATTTAAACAAATTTATAAGTTTTTACAAAAAAATCTAATAAATATTGAACTAAAATAAAAAATTGTTAGTTAATTTTAATTATTATTTTTCGAACTTAATTTGTTTCTATATATATTATTTGAACGGGCTTAATTAAGTTCGTATCGCTTTTTAAGCCAAATTACATGTGATAATTATTAATGAACAAATAACATCAAAGTTAGTTGTAAATATTCTGACAACACTTAGTTGAATGGAACAGCCAGCCGTTTTCGAAGGCCACTAAACCTTCATCATCAGCGTTCTTCTGTGTTGGTCCACTGTGTGTGGTGTTAGGTGATGTAAATTTCTGCCCTATATACGAAACTTTCTTGCAAATGGAATACGTGAATTGTTTTGATTTATCGTATTTCAATTTTGCTGAAACGTGTTTTGTAATGAAAGCCCAAATTTACCATCTCTAATTTACTACAGACTTACCATTGGCATTTATTCTTTACTAACTATGCACATTTAGTTAATTTGCTTATTTTTGTTCTACCTAAGACAAACTTTTTTGGTTTGTTGCTATTAAGTATATTTATTTAATTTTTGCCACAGGCGCATGGCTATTAATTTTAATTATTATTTTTCGAACTTAATTTGTTTCTATATTTATCATTTGAACGGGCTAAAGTTCGTATCGCTTATTAAGCCAAATTACATGTGATAATTATATATGGCAACCCTTACTGAATAAACGTGTTTTTGGCGGTCGGTCAATTATTTTATTTGATAAAAAAGTTTTTTTGCGCTACTTTTCGTCAGAAAAAGAATTGAAAGGTTAAAATATATAAATAAGTGGTTATATCCTAACGTTACTGGTGTGGCACTAAAAAATAATAAAAAGAAAACAAAACTATACAACTTGCTTTATTATTGGTTGTATATAACCTTAAAACAACGCAAAATAGATATGCCACCAAGTAAGAGCTTCAAATGTGGAACCTGTGCCCTTGTTATTGGCAAAACGCAAGGAAGTATAATGTGCAAATCGTGTCTTACTTGGCACCATATAGAATGTGCTAAAGTTAATGAGGATGCATTCAAAATATTAAAAGATAATAAGACCCTTGGTTTCTTCTGTGATGTGTGCACTGCTAATCCCAAATCACCATCTGCTACAAGCTTATTTGACATGGAAAAAATATTGCGTGAGGCAATGTGTGGCATTAATAAAAAGATTGACACCTTAATGCAATCCAACGAAGATGATAATAATGAGATTAAAAAAACAGTGGCTGATGCAATAACTGAATTTAAGACGGAGATTATTTCTTACCGCAGAGAATTGCAAAGTGACTTAATAAATTGTCATAAGGCTTTTGATGAATTGGGTGCCTCTACTAACCGGAGAATAAGTGCTCTGGAAGAAGAGAACAACGTGTTGCATACCCGCCTAAATCGTGCCGATATTGTTATTAGTGGCCTGCCCTCCGGACTTGATGATCTATTTAAAGTTGTTATTAAATTATGTTCCCATTATGAGATAATCATTAACAGAAACGATATTTTTCATGTGTGTTACATGTATAATAAAAAAGCATTATTAGTCAAACTTAATAATGTATCAATAAGAGATAAAATCATGTACGAGTATTTTAAAACACGTTCCCTCAAGTTGTGTGATGTAGTGGAATGCGATGTCGACCGTCGAATATTCCTTAATGACCATTATTCTCCTGCTGCTGCCAAGCTAAATGCAAATTGCCGTCGCCTTTTACGATTAAAAATCATCAAGAAATTTAAAGTATTGAACACCAGTAAACCTAAAGCTAAATTGACACTTGCAAACGGGGAAGAGGTAACTTATGGTATGGATGAATGTGTTTCCCTTTTGAATGGTAATGGAGCTGAGAACTAAATTTTAATGCCTTTCAGTTCTAATATATTTGTAATTGCTATGATTTTGTATTATTTTCTTTTTCTTTTTTTATAAACGTATAATTGATCTCATATCTTCGTAAGACCGGCTACTAGCCAATTTATGTTTATTGTAATAATGGTAGTAATTGAAATGAATTTTGATCTGAATATATGTATTTTATTCACATATTTTCTTGTTCCCCACTATAATGTTTATTAATGATTCTAATGTGTTTAAATGACAATATTGGTCCGCTAATAAATGGTGGCGCTGATTTAAAAAATAGATTTAAGCCCTGTAAAAACCACTTTAAAATTGCTCACATAAACTGTCAGAGTATAAGACCTTCGGCTAACTCTACTAAATTTGACGAATTAAAGATTCTTTTAAATGGGTCACACTTGGATGTTCTCGCGATATCTGAAACGTGGCTTAAACCGTATATTACAAATAGCTCAATTCATATCCAAGGATACGCATTTTGCAGAAATGATCGTTGCGGTTCTAGAGGTGGTGGTGTTGGTTTTTATATATCAAAAAACTTTAAGTTTGATGTTGTGTTTAAATCGAGTGTTGCCAATTCTTGTGAATCTTTGTTCTTAGAAATTTGTTCGGACAATGTAAAAACATTACTTGGGGTAGTATATCTGCCATATGGTGATATTGCCACCTTTGAAAATGAGCATTTTGAATTGCTCTCTAGACATCCTAATGTTATAATTCTTGGTGACTTCAACTATAATTTGTTTGATACTATAAAAGCTATTAATTTTCACTCGCTGTGTATGAGGATAAACTTGGATATAGTACATAACTGTAAGCCCACGCATTTTGATGTCTCTCATAGTTCTACATCATTAATTAATTTCATGTTGTATAGTGGCCACCCTAAATTGACTTTTTCTGAGCAATATCAATACCCGGGCTTATCTCGTCATGCCTTAATTTGTGCTTCGTTTGATATCAAGGTTGAACATATGCCGACTTTTATTGAGTTTAGGGATTATAACAAGATTGATTGGGTTGGAATATGTAACTTTTTGTCTGAATTTGATAGCTTTATTATCTTCAACACTACTGATGTTGACTTAATATGTACACATGTTTCTAATTTATTAACCAGTCTAATATTGTTTGTTCCAGTTGTTAAAAAAAGGTGAAATCCGATAATGAATGGATGAAATCAAGATGTATTACTCTTGCTAGATCTTTGAGAGACTTAGCTTTTTCAACATACAAATCGAACAAAACAGCCAGACATTGGAGAATTTAATGCAAATATCGAAATAGAGCTAAAAGAATTATGCGTGATGTAAAAAAACAATACTTTTCAAAACTATTTAATGGACTTGATACTGCTGGCATTTGGAATGTGCTCAGAGACTCTGGTTTTACTAATCGTGACGATCAGTCATATAATCTGGACGTTAATACCTTAAATGATTTCTTTGCAAACGCAGTAGTCTCAAGAGTAAGTGATGATGTTTACGATGATCATAATTTTTCTGAGTCTGGTATTTCTTTTCGATGTGTGAGTGAGTTAGAGATATTTATGGCTTTAAGCAAAGTGAAATCAAATGCTGTAGGCATTGATGATATTCCAATTAAATTTATAAAATTGGTCTATCCTTATGTTTCTCGTTTTTTTATACATCTTTTCAATTCTATAATAATGACATCAAAATTCCCTGCCGGATGGAAAATTGCTCGCGTGGTTCCTATACCTAAGTCAAAAAATGTAAATGGACCTGAAGATTTAAGACCGATATGCATTCTTCCTGCGCTATCTAAAGTAATGAAACACATTCTTAAGGAGCAAATTTTAGATGCTACATCTAGGTGTATTTACCACTCCCAATATGCTTTTCGTAAAGGGTACAATACAACTACACTTCTTCTCGATCTGACCGATTCAATTAGAAGTAATATTAATAAAAACAGACTTAGTGTTCTTATTTCACTTGATCTTTCCAAGGCATTTAATACAATTGATTTTAACAAAATGATAAAAAAACTTCGGTTTGAATTTGGCTTTTCTAAATCTGCGTGCGTACTGGTATCATCTTATCTAAAAAATAGATCTCAGTTTACTACTCTTCAGGACAAGAATTCTGATTTATTAAGTCTTTTCTCTGGTGTTCCCCAAGGCTCAATTTTGGGACCTTTGTTGTTCGTCCTCTACATAAATGAGCTTCCGTCTCTAGTTAATAATTCTATATGCAAATCATTTATTTTTGCAGACGATGTTGCGCTGCTGTTTAACTGTGATTTTGATTTTCCTGATGTTTTGCAAAGTAACATTGATTATTGTCTTAAGCTTGTCTCTGATTGGACTTCAGGTAATTATCTGTCTATAAATGTAGCAAAGACCAAAGTAATTGTGTTCAGGCCCTATGACCGTTTTAATGTGAACTTGGACATTTTTATTCATGACGTAAGGGTTGAACTTCTAGAACGAATGAAGTTTTTAGGTATTGTTCTGGATACAAAACTAAATTTTGAGGCTCATATTGACCTAATGGTATGCAGAATATTGCAGACATTACGTAAACTTTATTCTACAAATATTTTTTTACCCATTCATATTAGACAGAAAATAGCTTATTCTCTTCTTTTGTCTCAGGTTTTATATGGGCTTGAGGTTTTTTCGGGAACTCGTTCGGTGGGAGTTGCTAGAATAAACCGAATTGTTAACACTATTGTACGCTATGTTTTCAATATACGATACAGAGAACATATTTCTGAATACGTTATTAAATTTCTTGGGTGCACTTTTTTAAACTTCGCTAAACTCCGCTGCTTGCTCATTTTTTACAAGACTCTAAGAACTGGCAAACCGTTATCGTTATATAAAAGATTTACTTTTAGCTATTCAAGAAGAAACCCCCAAATACTTATACCAAAAATTGCAAATTCTTTTTTTGAAAAGTCATTTTTAGTTAGAGCGGCTCGATGTTGGAATTACTTACCAATAGAATTACGTAACTTCTCGCAGTCGAACAATGCATTTAAGCTTAAACTTTTAAATTTTTTAAAATCTACTGGGTAATTAAATTTTTTTGTTAAATTTGATTCATACTTATATGTATATTTGCCTACTTGTGAAAGCTGCCTAAATTGTAAATTATATGTACATGTGCACAAATGTATTTCCTATTTTGCTAGTGCTACTATATTAGTGGAACCATATAAAATCTTTAACTAAACTGCTTTAAATTTTTCTTTTATGCTAAACATTATGGTTGGGGAACCATGTTATAATCACTATACATATATAAAAATTAAAATGTATATACATATTTATATGTAAATAAATTTGTTGTAAACATTTATTTGTACAAGCTGTTATAGTAAGGTACTATTTTATGCTATGTAATATATTATTTGGCCTATAGGCTTTGTATTACTTTTATGAACTAATAAAAATAAAATAAAAATAAAAAATTATTAATGAACAAATAACATCAAAGTTAGTTGGAAATATTCTGACAACGCAAAGTTGAACGGAACAGCCATCCGTTTTTTTCTTTATTTTAATAAAAACGCGCTAGTTTATGGTTAATTTTTATAAAACGCGCTAGTACGAAAAAGCGCGTTTGACATAAATAAACGCGCTAAATCTATGGCGAAAAGAGCTAAGTTGGCTTTGCTGTTCAAACCTGCTTCTTTATTTTCTGACGGCGACTATCTGAAGTGGCTGCGTAGTTTTCGAATAAATTAGATTTTCTCAATTGATAGCCATATTGTGGAATTTTGTAAATAGATAAATAATAAAATAGTAAACTATTCTTTAATGGAATATAAAAATACGGCTTGCAAATAAAAAAGTAATTGTTAGAGCTGAATAATGTGTTGCAAAACTGGTGGTTAGGAAAGTGCATACTTACATATCTACATACATCCATACTTAAATGTGTAAGCAATTTGATGAAAAAAAAATATTTTTTTGCAAACTTTTTTACGTTTTTTAGAAATGGAAAAAATGTAAAATTAATTTTTGTACTTAAATCATTTATTATAAGAGTAACATACACATATACGTATGTACATATCGACCTAAGTTTGTATATACTCCAGAAAACTAAAAACTGTTTGGGGAACTTGTTTTAATAATATACATACTTACATACATACATATGTACATACGTAGTTATGTATATACTACATACATCCATGTCGTTGGTCGCAAGTAGAAAGGAACGGCCCTAAATCAAATAATTGAGTTGAAAAATAAGAAAAAGAAAAAATTGGCGGCTAAGCTTTGTTTGCGAGTTATAGGACTCTGAAGTTCTTGCACAATATTGTGATTATACGGTGTTTTCCAACGAATATGACAAGTGGGGAATTAAAAAAAATTTAAAATAATTTGCAGTTTCGAAACGCGCCGTCCGAGTTTTATGAAATTTCGGAACAAATCAAGTTAAGGGGCACCTTCAGAAATTTAAAAAAAAAGTATCCTATCCTATAGAAAATTGAAAAATAAAAACAAAAAATTAAGTAAAAAAATTTACGCCAAGGCTTAGTTTCCGAGTTATGGGCCTCTGAAATTGTAATACAAAATTATAATACCTATAATATAAAATTATTGTGTTTCCCGAGACGGCGCAGCCTAATAAATATTTTCTGCATTGCAGTTTTGCGCCTAATAACATTTTTCTGCATTACCGGACTTTGGCCGGGCGTAAGTCTTTTAACCATGGTGTTTCATGAGACGATGCAGCCTCGTAAAGATTTTCTGCCTTGCAAAGTTTTCCTGCTTAATATCGTGTTCCTGCATGGCCGACAAATGGTCTATTTTTACAATTTTATGAAAAGTATTCTCAAAAGCTTTAAGGTGCTACCAATATTGGTAAAATTCGTTGGAAAACACTGTATATCCATGATATTGTAATAGAATTTCAGATGCCAATAACTCGGAAACTAAGCTTCGCCGCCAATTTTTTTTTAATTTTTCTTTTTTTTTTATATTTTCTATATGGTAGGATACTTTTTTCAAATTTCTGGGAGGTGCCCCTAAACTTGATTTAAGCCGAAATTTCATACATCATTTAAGGTGGTCACGAATCTTAAGTCTGGAGTTTGGACTATATATCTTTAAAGGGGGCGAAGACAAAGCCCCAAAGTGGGTATCCTCGGGTTAATGAACAATTAAACCGATGCCAAGCTGATGTTTTTTTTTCAAATGGATTTCTCTATCGAAGAGCTAAAAAAACGCCGACTTCCTTAACGCAAGTGCAACCTTGCGTTGCAAAGATGTTTTTTGCATTTTATCGGCATTTAGGAACGTCGCTATGCAACTCATACATATGTTTGCATACAAAATAAAAATGATTTTGACAACTGATACTGAAGTCAAATCTTGTTCGATTTTAAAAACGAAACTTAGTATGGGTTAGAAACAAAAAATTTTTAACATTTAAACAAAAAAATTTTCATCAAAAGCACAACTAAATCAAAAGTTATACGCAATTTAAATTAAATATTTGAAAAAAGTCGAGTTTTTGCCGTTTTTTGCGGAAAAAAAGTAAAAAGCAAAAGTACCAACCCCATAATTTTATTTATTCAAAGGGTAATACTATAAAAAATATTACAAACAAAAATCGTGATAAAAATTTTCGTTGTTAAAGGTGCCAGATCGTTTTGAAATTGACATATTTTTATTATAAATATCAAATTTAAAAACTGGAACCAAAAAATTATTCATTCCACCTTACGACATAATCCCCCTTATTGCGAATGGCGTCGTCGACGTCACATCAGGACGACAGTAAAAATTGCTACTTGTCTGCTCCTTATCGACAACAATTGACTAATATTAATATGTTCCATTAGTTTACAAAGCCTTAGAGATTAGTGAGAGATTGTCAATAAGATCCAATTGTTGCCGATAAAGAATATATAAGTGCCAATTTTTACTGTCGCCTTAATGTGACATCGATGACGCCATTCGCAATAAGAAGAATATGTTTTTAATTATTTCCTAAAATATCTGCGCCTGGCGAAAGATAAGATAAAAACAGCAGAAATATGAAGTTCAAATCATTAGGGAAATAACTTTAACGATTTTTTGAAAAAAAAATTGGCATAGCACAGTCCGATAGAGCATAAAAAACTATAAGGGAACGTATATTTATTTTTTCGCTAAGGTCAAAAAAGTTCACACCATCCGCGATGGAGTTTTTTCTTTATGGTTAAGAAAAATTAATAATAGGTTTGTTTAAAACAGAAAAAAAATAAAGAAACGGTATAAAATTATGAATATTCAATATTGCATTCAAAAGGCCTCGAAACAATTTTTTTATTATGTTTTTTTATTTATTTATTATTAGTATTAAAAATGCTTTATAATTAGTGTTTTTATAGGGAATTGTTACAATTTAAGTTGTAACTTTTATTAACGCACTAATCCCAAATTATTATTTTACTTATTGATTAAAATAATTTTTATTAAAAATATATTGAAATTGATTCACCCTTATTCCATTTGTCAACATCGACGTCACGTCAATACAATACCAAAATATTGGGGCTTGTATACTCGCTCTCGAGAACAATTATGTGCTATTGAAAGCCTATTTATGTTCCCTAAGGTCTAGAAAATAGCATGAGTCTGTCAATAGCAGTTATTTGTTTTCGGAAATGTGTAGACGAGCCCGAACATTTTGGTATGGTTTTGACGTGACGTCGATATTGACAAATGGAATAAGGGTGATTATTGAGGGGTTTAGCTGCATCCTATGCGCATTTCACTGTTGCTAATGCAGATCATCAGGGAACCTTTACCAAACGTTTCTTAGAACAACTAGATCTATTGGGCCATAACCATAGTCAACAAAAAAGCCTACTTTGGTTTTAGAATGCACTTTTTCGAACTTTCGACCTACCATAGACGAGAAAACTGCACTTTAAAGAAAAAGTCGGTTCTAAAGATAAAAAATGCTGAAGCTGTTTTTAACTAGATTAGCATTTACTCTGGTTCTTTAGTTCAAGACAACACACATTAAAATAAGAGAGACTATATATGTATGTATGTACATATATTATTTACATAAAATTTTTTATGTATGTAAGATTTTCTATATCTTGGCTTCTTTTGTTCCTATACACAATTTATAATCCAATTATTGAGTAGTTTATTGTATTAAAATAATACAAAATACCAAATAATACATTTTAAATTTTATCTATATTAATTACAAGGCACATCAATCAGGTAACCGTACTACTACAACAAATATTACAACAGCAATAACCACATGTACTTTGTTGGTATAAATTACCTTCTTTCTTTTCAAAACAAGGTAGCATCGTCAGATTGTATGTGTCTTATTGGAAATGTCAAACACCATACAAAACTGAATATTCGTTAGGTGTTTATGGACACTTTAATAAAATCATGTTTTTAGGCTTATACCTACACAATCCAAATGTGACATTTGAATTGGTATAATGACATTAGTCACCTGGCTTAGTACTGCCACCTAATAAATGCGCCTTGATTAATTACTTGTTAAGCTGTTTTTATGTTCGGTTGTTTTATTTTTCATAACACAGAGTCAGATGATAGAGATGAGAGAGAGATGCCACTTTCTTATATTTTGTTTTAGATCATATGAAAAATTTCCAATATTTGTTGTGGCACCCAGTTAAAGTCGGTTCAACTTAACACACAGTATGTTTTTGACTATACTAGAAAAATATTTAGAAACAGGTTTTTAATTTCAAGTTTTTTCTAAAACGAACCGACTTTATTCTGTGATTATGGTTATAGGCTCAATCAGACGTGACATAACCATAGCCATAGAAAACAGCAGTTCGAACCAAACTAATTGGCAACACTGGTTATAAGTGACTCGCCATAATGCCATAACTCTCATCATAGAAACCAATTGAATTTTGGTTTGGTTATGGCTATGGCATTATGGCTATGTCACGTCTAATTTAAGCTTTAGGCCCATTATGTTATAAACTTTCATTTAAACAAATGAGAAGCTCAACAAATAACAAAGTTGAAACAAGCCTACTTATTGCGAATAACGTCGTCGACGTCACATCAAGGCGACAGTAAATATTGTCACTTGTCTACTCTTTATCGGCTCTTATTGACAATCTCTTACTGATCTCTAAAGCTTTGTAAGTTAATGTATAATTTTTTTTATTTTCTTATTTTACTACATTGGCTGACTTTTTTCAGCTCTAACTAATTGTAGTTGTAAAAGTATGTAAAGAAAATAAATGCAAATAACAACAACAGCTTTTCAAGAATAGAGTGCTGCCACACAAGTATTTTTGACCATGTGGGGCTTAATTATAGTGTTATACATACATATATATTTATTGCTGTAGTTTCTTATATTTCATTTCTTATTCTTTTCAGGAGACCGACCAATTTTTTTGCATTTATAGTCATATGTTCATTAAATTTTAATTTTCTGTCTTATAAATCCGTGATAATTTATATGTTGGACTTTTTCTATTAATTCTATTAATTTTAAATATTTCATCACTATTAAAGTTTATTTCTATTATTTTTGCCTTATATACATTTAGTTTTAATATATTAATTTTCACGTGTATCTTGTGCGTTCGATCCAGATGCAGTTGGCACTGTCGGCTTAACGCTGACTGGCACATCCTTCTCGAGCACTATCGTATTTTTTGGTGCAGTTGGCACGGCTGGTATTTCTCCAGCTGGCACACCTTTCTTTTTCTGTTTTGGTGTAGTTGGCACTACCGAAGGTTTGCCGGTTGGCACACCCAGAAAGGAGCTACAGCATGAATACCAAGCTAGATCCATGACCTCCTATAGGAGTATCATGAGATCCTCTTAGAAATTCATTTGGAGTAACTACCCTACACAATCCCTTCAGAGTTGGAAGGTGAAGCATGTAGGATAGCATCTCCCAATCACAAATACATACATGGTTGGAATGTTTTCTGTGATCAGGAGTTTTCGTTAGTGGTTACCTTTCCCTTGGTTCCCCCAACCCTGAAGCCTCTTTCTCAGGGCACGCCATTGTCGCTGAGATACAGGGGTGCATTTCCACCTGCACGCAGCCTGGCCATGACAACGATCCCACGAGTATCTGAAGAGAAAACCCGCAAATTCGTGCCAGACCCGAGACATGACAGCAATATAAATGACCACTCGTGCAGTGTATCATATAGGTTGCTGATAGTGTCCCTCCCCTATCCGCCGCCTGGGGATGCGCCCGACAGGAAAATGCTACTCCTACAGCATGGCTAGGTGCTAAACGGGTTTAATAATGTTAGTCCTGATTCACACACATCAGGTTTACCTGATCAGTTTTTTTTCAATTTTCTTTTGAACCTGCATTTGCGTTCATACAAACCGTCAAGTCAAGTCATCAAGTCTCATCAATATGCGTTGTAGTAGAGTATTACGAATAACAAAACAAAACGAAAAAGCAAACTTGACTGGTATGGTCAAGTCTGTGCCCCTCTCCATTCTCTTTTCCGCTTTCTCCTAAAAACACAAGACTTGACGAGTCAGACTTGACGTGTGTGAATCAGGACTTATTTTACGCGACATGACAACATACCACATATAACACATAATTTAAAAATAATTGCACAAATAATCAAGAATTGTAAATATCACAGTATAAAGCCTTTCTTAACTTTCTAATACCACAGCTGGAGTTACACTAAAACTTAAATTAATACAATGCTATAAATAGCATTAGTTTTGTATTTGTCAGTTTTGTTGTTCATGGCTATATCCATTTTTTGTTGAATACTTAAGCTTTCCAAAGTGTATCTTTTGTTGTATTTTTTCTCTTTGAGTAGTATTTTCACATTTTCCAGATCAGATGTCTGAGAATAATGTTTAGCTAATGCAGTATATTGCTGTCCTTTTTTTCATATCGTTCTCATGTTAAGCTAAGCTTGCACGTTCGCTATTCGAGGCAGAACTAATACTGGATTTCTCAAATAAAAATTTTCAAATTAAAAATTTTTGTTTGGGGACACACTAATGATTGAAGATGGAGGCTAGGTATGTTCTAAGTAAATGTTGGGGTAGCAAAAATATTGGACGTTGGTCAAATATGGGGCAGTCTAGGGGCAGTCTAGGGGCAGTCTGCTGTGTTTGGCGATGTAGGTTAATTGTATAAAAAATTCACCCTTATTCTATTTGGCGTCGGCAACATAACACGGCGTCGTTTTTAATGTTTTTTTTAGCAAATCGGTATTCACGTAGATAGTATTGCCATTTATCGATGACTGTCAGCATATGTTTCGTATTCTGTACGCAAAATTGATGTTGATGTTGCCGTTCATTTTGTCGTCAGTGTTTTTGTTGTCGTTTTATGTTGTGTGCGTACCTCAACGAACTTGAACAATAATTTAAATAGTAAAAGAGTAAAATATAAGAAATAAAAAAGTATACATACATACATACATATGTGCATATTTATTTGAAAAAATTTATTAAAAAAGGGAAAAATATAATATGGACAAAATTAAAATTACCAGCCCAAACAATTTGAAAAGCTTGTGGAAGAGTTTGAAAAAACTCCTGCAGGGGCAGTGTTCGTAATAATTTCAAGGTACAGTGGGAAATTGTTGCGACTGCACTAAATTCCCCCGGTCCACTATTGGGAAAGTATACTGTATGAAAGCATTATTTTTACAGATCTTGCGGGACTTGAGGTTTAAATAAAAAAAGGTTGCAAACAATGCTGAGTGTAAAGCAACAAGAGGCAGCGTATATAAACAATTAGCACTAAGCCCCTTTGGAGGAAGCTCCAATTTCCAATAAACGTTGATATGATCCCTTTTGTTTCCAAAATCAGGTTCTATTGTATCCAATACATGCTTAAATGATGTTTTATTCAGCCGAAAATAACTTTAAAATATTAAAATATTATTTTGCAAAAATATATCGAAATTTATCACTTACTTTTCATTGACAAATGAATGACTTTTGTCTGAGAAATCTTTTTACTAATAAATTTATTATTTTCTTTTAATTTATTTACAAACCTTTTACTTATTCAAAAACACTTCTACCAAAAACAAAATGAGTCAGCTGACTCAAATATTGGATACGTGTATTGTATTTATCGATAAACAGGCAATGTCGTCGTAACATTGTTAGGGAATACAAAGTTAGCATTGATGTTGTGTAAAATTGATGTTGTTTCAAAATTGACGACGATGTTGCCGAAGCCAAATAGAATAAGGGTGATTATGTTTTGTATGGGAGCACCCTTAAGGAGTGCATATAGGTAGGGGGTTAGTATGTTCATAAAAAATGTAGGGGGAAAATATTAGTGGGGTCGGTCTTAAGCTTTATCCCTTTGAACCCGATGAAGACCCCTTTACTCCCATCCCATCCTCATAATTTTTTGGCTCACGCATTTTTTTAAACTTTACAAAATTGGGGATACTAGACTATTCAACCCCTAATGTACATATGTATAGTTGGGTTTTAATGCTATTTTATTAATAAAATTGAAACAATATTTATTCTTCCAGATGCGTCTTTTAAATAACAAGACTTCAGTATAACTTACAGTGCCTTAACCTCTACACTCAATTAAACAACTTTGTTTAATCCAAGGTTCAACGGCGGCACCGCATTTGCTTCTGCACCATTACTGAGGAGAAAGGTAAGATTTAATTATGTATCCTTTGAATTAATTCAAATTAAAAAGATGGTTGATGATCTTAGCATGTTAGAGAGAAAGACATTTGAAAGCAATAACAGAGCTTATCTTTTCATTGTCTACATATGTATATACCAGGGACGGCATTGAGCATTAGTTGTACTAAACGATTTTTTTTAGTACAAATTACATGTTTGTATTTGTTTTTATTAAAATAATCGACTTTGTTCTGGCTACCGAATCGTTTTCTCAAATTTTTGTGTAAGTTGAGATGTTAAAGCATATGTCTACACCTGTTTAAGTTGAAATTTAAAATAGGTATAGATATTCACCCTTATTCTAGTTGGCGTCGGCAACATCGTCGTCAATTTTGAAACATCAATGCTGTACCATTTTTTATACTTCCTAGAAATTTCAGATTAACTAAGCTGTTTGATGTTCCTTTTCATCGCACTAATTATGCTCGTAATGGCACACTAACACGTGCTTTCGTGTTTCTCAATGAAATTAACTTTAAATTTCAAAGAGATTCTAAGTCCTATATAGAGTTCAGTACTACTAAAAATGAGTTTAAACTTGTTCTTCTAAGTGTAATAAAGTAATATTGTTATTTGAAATTTGCTGTAATTTCATAACTTTGTTTATTCTTAGTTATTAAAAATTTTAACTTTATATCGTTGTCTGAAAGGACTTTCTGTCCATAGACTGAAATAAATAAATAAATACAATACACATATCCAATATTTGAGTCAGTTGATTCATTTTGTTTACTATTTTTGGTAGAATTTTTTTTGAAAACGTTTGTAAATAAATTAAAATAAAATGTTTTTTTTGTTTTTCTTTCCTATCGAGACGAAGAAAAAAATTTAATAATGAGAAGAAGATTTCTCAGTTTAAATTCATGCATTTGTCAGTTACCCAATGAAAATTAAGTGATAAATTCAGGCATATTTTTGGAAATTAAAATGAGTAATGTTCATCGTTTAATAATTTAAAGTTATTTTCGGCTAAATAAAACATCATATAGGCATGTATTGGATAAAATAGAACCTGATTTTGGAAACAAAAGGGATCAGATCAACGTTTATTGGAGATTGGAGCTTCCTTCAAAGTGGCTTAACAGCTCCATAGAAATAACTCATCAGAATTTTAAAGCATACCTTCAGGAGTTAATTTTAATAGAAATTGCTTGTGAAGTGTAATAGTGTTGCCAGTGGGGATAATTTTGGTAAAAAGTTGAAAAATATAAAGTACTGTTGCCTTACACCGAAGCTGGTGCATGACAATTGGGTAACAATCTCCATCTCATGCCAATTATTATGGATGAAGATTTTAATATAAATTTTGCAAACCCACAGTCGCAATCTTTATAAAAATTTTTATTTGACGTTTTCCACTTGTATATGAGCAATTCTCCACAAACCCCCATAACTAATAATTCTACTACTATAGATGCAGTTTTCCATAGATTTTTAAATACAGAAGAGTAAAAAATTTATATATGTATCTTATTTTAGTTACCATAAAGCCAATATTAATTATTTGTACTTAAGGAATGTACCATAGATGGGCACTTTGCACTACTACTAAAATTTCAGTAAAAATAATTTTTAACCAGTAAATTTTTACTGATTACTAAAATTTTTTCTGCAATTTTTATGAAGTGCCTAAATGATTTATTATATGATGAGGTGCATTGAATTTTCAGGAATCAGTAATGCCCGTATTTACAATGAAATTCTACCAAGTGGCTAAATTTTTTTCATACAAAAATTTCAAAATTTGAATGAAAAAAACTTTGCCACCTGCTACAATTTTATTGTGAATACGGCCCTATGATTTTACTGGTAATGCAAATTAAATTTCATTATCAGTAAAAATTTACTGAATTTTTTCAGTAATCAGTAAATTTACTGCTTACTGCAATTTTTAATGCAGTACATATATACTGCAGTGTGTCCATTTACTAACCAAATAAGTTAAATAAAACAAACAAAAACAAGAAAATTCATATTGTTACGTTTTTATCTTTTTAAAAACGCTTTTCCGTGGACCTGAAGATTTGCAAATGAATACAAGACTCGGTGTAATAATTAGGGTTAAGAATGATACAAGTTTTATTTACAAATAAACTTAAAACTAACTTAATCAAGAGCTTAAATAACTAATACAGCTTAAAATACTGAATTATACACAAATATTTACAACTGGTTACCACTACGCCTTCCTCGCTGTAGTTAACGCACGTATCTTAGCTGACTGCGCAAGTCAGCAAGTCACGTGACACCCCTGTGTCTGCTGCTCGTCACTTAACAGACTCACTCTGTCGACACTCACAGTTGATACACTAATCTCTTTGTCTGCCGCTCGTCACACACGAGACCCACTCTGCCAACACTCACGGTTGAAACACCAATAACAACTGCTGGCTTTACTTACACCTTTACAAACGTCTATTCGCTGCACTGTTCCCTTTACCAGTCGACACGATAGACTCCACAATATCTCAATTCCACGACAGACTTTGCTGTCACTATAGCCTGTTCTATAGTTCTTCAATTATCAACCCACGTATTGTAAAGCTCAGACTGCTCTTAACTATCAACTCACTACTGTATCGCAGACTATTGTTCACTCACAACTTAATTATCAACTGTCTTGTTTACTCGCAATTGACTTGTACGCAACTTCTTCGTTCAGACCTGTAACTTCTTCACAACTGGCTTATTCACGACTGACTTGCCATTGGTTGCGTCGCGCTTTTTATACTGTGCACCAATACCACTAGAAGTTTCAAGCATAGTCCAAACGATCATTATCATCTTAAATGTTGTTTACTAAGTACCCAATTAAGTTCATGTGGTAACTATGTACATACATGTGTATATGCATACGTGTGTGCATCATTAACTAAGCAATGCGTGGTGGTTGTTTACCTTTTGCTTTTCGTTTGAATTGGCATGTATGTATGTGTGTAAATATGCGAATCTTCTTAATAAGCAGACGCTTTTTGTTGTTGCTTTTGCTTGTTTACGTGTTACGCATGCTTATTTAGTTCTTTGCTACACTGTTTGCACGCGAATATGTGTGTACGTTTGTTGCTTTAGTTAAATACTTCTAGATAGTTCTTTGCATTAACCCTGTAGGAATCTTTTTACGTAACAATATGTATTTACAATATTGAAAGTTTTCATATTTTTAATTGATTAATTCAAAAAATTTTACTAAAAGCATAAGTACAGGGTGGGCCAAAAGAAACCAAGGGGTGTAAAAGTTTAATAACTTTTTTGTTTATTAATTTTTTTCTTTCAGATTATATAGACAACACTTGGAGAATTTATAATGGAGAGGTTCACAACTGAACAGAGAACCAGAACAATAGAATTTTATTATTTAAACCAGAGATCAATTATTTTAACGCAAAGAGCATATCGTCGACATTTTAATGTCAGAATTTCGCCCTCTGAAGCGATGATTCGTTGCTTAGTTAGTCGTCATCACCAACATGGCAGCGTAGAGATTTGCCTCGAACCGGTAGACCACGTTTAAGTGCTTATTTAGTTCTTTGCTACACTGTTTGCACGCGAATATGTGTGTACGTTTGTTGCTTTAGTTAAATACTTCTAGATAGTTCTTTGCATTAACCCTGTAGGAATCTTTTTACGTAACAATATGTATTTACAATATTGAAAGTTTTCATATTTTTAATTGATTAATTTAAAAAATTTTACTAAAAGCATAAGTACAGGGTGGGCCAAAAGAAACCAAGGGGTGTAAAAGTTTAATAACTTTTTTGTTTATTAATTTTTTTCTTTCAGATTATATAGACAACACTTGGAGAATTTATAATGGAGAGGTTCACAACTGAACAGAGAACCAGAACAATAGAATTTTATTATTTAAACCAGAGATCAATTATTTTAACGCAAAGAGCATATCGTCGACATTTTAATGTCAGAATTTCGCCCTCTGAAGCGATGATTCGTTGCTTAGTTAGTCGTCATCACCAACATGGTAGCGTAGAGATTTGCCTCGAACCGGTAGACCACGTTTAAGTCCCATTGCGGAAAATATTGAACGAGTACAGCAAAGTGTTAACGAAGCAGCAGAAACATCTGGCAGAAGGCGTTCTGCTCAGCTAGAAATGTCTCGTACGTCACTACGGCGCATTTTAAAAAAAGATTTACAGTTTTACCCATATAAGGTGCAATTGGTCCAAGAATTAAAACCCGCAGATCTTCGACAACGTCTAAATTTTGCAGTTAAATTTCAAGAGTTGGCCAGAAATGAAATCAATTTTATTGAAAATTTGATTATGAGTGATGAAGCTCATTTTCATTTGAATGGCTTTGTTAATAAGCAGAACTGTAGGTTCTGGGGTTCTCAAAATCCAAGAGCCATTCATCAACGCCAATTGCACTCCATCAGGTGTACAGTATGGTGTGGGATCACATCTGAAAATGTCATTGGGCCCTACTTCTTCGAGAATGAAGATGGAAGTGCTGTAACCGTAAATGGAGAGCGGTATCGGTTTATGATAGAACATTTTTTACGTTCTGCTCTTGAAAACAGACCTGGTATGTGGTTTCAGCAGGACGGAGCGAGTGTATGTGAACAAGCCAGAGACAATCCTTGAACTCAAGGCAAACATTGTTGCAGAAATTCGAACGCTACAGCCACAAGTTTTGAAAGATGTTATGGAAAATGCTCTAAAAAGAGCCCATCAGTGCGAAGCTGAAAACGGTGGTCATTTAAGAGACATCATTTTTCATACTTAGTGTAAAAAAATTTCCATTTTGTATATTATATAATCTGAAAGAAAAAATAAAAAAAAGTTAATAAACAAAAAAGTTATTAAACTTTTACACCCCTTGGTTTCTTTTGGCCCACCCTGTACTTCCAACTTTAAAAAAATTTTTCATTACTGCATGTATACACATCTCCCCTGATAATGCAGTGTTGCAGCGCCTTCTGGTGTCAAATGAGGCGAATTAAATGTTGAAGCTATGTTTAGTAGCCTTTTATTGGTTATTTTACTTCGCCGATGATTCTGCTACACAACGAAGGAAGCGCTCTGATATTACATTAGGATTAGTATCTGATGAAGTCGGTATAGTTTTTAGTGACCAGTGCCTTATGCCTGCATCACTAGAACTTTTCCCACAACAAATGATACAAATGACACTAATCACACACACATCATCATGGTATTTTTAATGACTGTCGGAGACCGGGATCGAAAGGACCTTCGTTTTTGTAGTCAACGGTGCTAACTACTTCAGCCAACGCCACCTTCGCGGAATCATCTAGCTTAGAGAAGAACTTTTTTTTCAACTCTTCCACAAGCTTTTCAAATCAGTTGGAGTTGGTAACTTTAATTTTGTCCATATTATATTTTTCCCTTTTTTAAGAAATTTTTTCTTTTATTTCACTTTTTTACTATTTAAATAAATTTTCAACTTCGTTGAGGTATACACACAACAAAACACGACATCAAAAACACTCACGACAAAATGAATGGCAACATCAACATACATTTTTCTTACAGAATACCAAACATATGTTGACAGTCATCGATAAATCGACGCCAATTAGAATAAGGGTGATTAGTAGCATCTGCTGAAGCAGCCGAATTTAGAAGAAGAATTATTTGGAAATGGACGAGTTAAAATTTTTTGCTTTGCTCCCCGAGTTTTGCTTTCAAAAATACTGTTTTCGTGTGAGAATAATGTGAGTTTCATTGTTCAAAAGTGAAAATTAACATATGCAATCATTTGAAAAGAAATGCGGAGTGAAACTGGGGAGATTCCTTAAATGTACTTAATTAGTAATTGGTGTACTATTGTACTTTTCGAGCTTGAATAGTACCAAAAATAGTACAATTGTACCAACTTAGCCATCCCTGGTATATGCCACTGCACTATTTATATCTGCTCTCACGTAGAAATGGGCAAATAAAAGAAATGTATCCATATACATATATGAGTATATCGTATCGATATTTTTAAACAGTATCGATATATATTTTTAAAACATTTCGATATACTATTTATACAAGTGTTGGAAAATTTTTCCAAATTTTAAATAAATACACATACTAACATAGCGTGCCATAATCGCCAAAAAAGTTTCATCGATTTTCGTAAAAAAATGAGGCCTAAAAATGTGGCGGTTAAATTTTTTTTGGTTGTTGAATTCAAAATTCAATATTTATTCATCAAACACTATAAACAAAAGGTTCAACAAAATCAATAAAAATATCTAGTCGATTTATTGCCTATAAATGTCAAAATATCTACTCGTATATTTTTGGTCAAAACCGTTTAAATAAAAAATAAAAATAAAAATACGAGTAATTTGTACGGAAAAATATTTTGTGACGTTTTATTTTATTTTTTGTGGGATATATCGTTAAATAAATGGAAGCAATTGTGCAGTTTCTAAAAGAGCCGTCTGATTACTATGAAATTTCTTATAGCATTTGAGGAAGTGTTGCAGAGCTTAAGTATGAACTATAAACATATATATTTGGACTATATATCGTTAAAGGAGGAAGAGCTACAAAGCCCCTAAGTGGTCAGCCTCGGGTTAATGAAAAATTCAAAGCAACGCCAAACTGATATTTTTTTATTTATATTTTTTTTTCATTATTTGCGAGTGAATTTTTCTATCGCAAGATCTAAAAGGGTTTTCGCTAACTGTTTAGGAACTATTGGAAAGAAATTAAAATGTTGGCTTTTTTACCAACCTTGGTCCACAGTTCTGCTAATGGTAAAATCAAATCTTGTTCGATTTAGAAACAGAAACTTATGGATTAAAAACAAAATTTTTAACCCTTAGAAAAAAATTTGGTATCAAAATCACAATTAAGTCAAAAGTTATACGCAATTTAAATAAAATGTTTGAAGAAAGTCGATTTTTCGTAGTTTTAGAAGAAAAAAGTGTGTTAATTATTTCGCTATTATTAAAAAATGTTGCAAAAGTACCAACCCCATATTTTTATTTATTCAACTATAAAATACTATAAAAAGATCGTTTCGAAATTTACCTATTTTTGAAGATAGGATCACACGATTCCCGCAATGTACCAATTATTGGTCCATCGTGTGATTTCACAATTTGTCCAATACGACAATCGAAAACAATATTCTGATGATTTGCCGCAATCAAATGCAAATGTTATGCGGCAATCGTTTGAATGCCCCAATAAAAATTTTGAAATTGCGCAAATATTTATTGTGTTCTCGGGTAGCAATCAAAGTAGCCAATAAGCGACAATTTCTTAAATTAATTTATTTTTTCGTGTGTGCCAAGTGTTTTCGCCAGTACTTTATAGGTATGTATGTAGTAACTACATTGTAGTTATAAATTATTTGAAACGATAACATAAAACTGTGAGCCAATCCTTAAAGCCATATACTTAGTTTTTATTAGTTTAAAAGAACGAAAATTGCCTCTGCTTTGTACATTTAATAAGCACAAAATATAGAAAGCAGAGGCAATTTTATTTCTTTTAAGCGAACAAAATAAAACAGAAAAAAATTATTTCTTAAAGAAAACTATTTGCACGTAAAACAAAACAGACTACCACAACAGCTGCTTGTTTGTGTTGCGCAAGTTAGAACATATTAAGCCTACAGTACACGGCATGTAAAAATCTACATGCGCATGTGAATATGACGTTACGAAAACTTTCGGCATGTTGGTTGGATTTATTTTTAATTATTTGTAGTTGCTACATGTCGTAAAATATTGATAGTATTTTTGTTCCAAAATCTAAATGTGACAAACTTAGCCGAGTCGGACACATTTCCAGAGACAGCACATGAGCAGTGATGTAAATTTCTTAATTTATATGTATTGCTAGTACACGGCATGTGGCTAATGTAGCTTCATTGTGACGTCAAAATTACGTCAGAGCCACATGTGCATGTGTATTTTTAGAAATTAGACTGGGCTGCGGCAATTATTGTCACAAATTCATTCTTCACCACCCTGCGTCAATAAAATTTTTATAAAATGGGACAATCATGTGACTGCAACGTATTTGATTGGGAAAATTTAGTTCTTGTGCACCAATTCAGCACAATAAAAATTGGGTACCTTAAGGCCTTTTTCCTCAAATTCCAAAGCTGGAACCAAAAAATTTATTATGCCACCTTAAGACATGCTTTGTTTTGGGATTTTACGAACTCATTTTGAGAATTGTCGGGAAGGATAAGTAAAATTAACAGGGCAATTATGAATAAAATTCCGCGAGAAATTTTTCCCGGGGAACAATTCCAACTAATAGCAAATGATAGGGAAAACAAAAAATTCTTGGAAAAGGGAGAAATTTTTCGCGGAATTTTACTTATAGTTGCCCTGTAAGCAAAAATGCTGGAAAATTGAATTTTCGGGATTTTACGAACTCATTTTGAGGATTGTCGGGAACTCAAAAGCAAACTCTATTTGTTTTTATGTAATAATTGCATAATTTTCCACCTAAAAGAGTTTTTGCAGCCGAAAATATTAACAAATGCAATAGCATTCCTTTGTGTAAGACCTTTGTCTTCTCGGAAAACTTTATATGTTGTAAGCAATTAAAAAAAATTTATTTTTATAAGAAAATTGTTACTTATTTATTTTTTATTTGCTGCTGTTAGCTGTATTAGTTGAATATATTCGTGTAATATTTATGTATGTTGTTATGCAGCTACGCCTATTTTTGAAAAATACCTAAGAAAATACTCGTAATTATCTATACTTGTACACTAGACTAGGGTTTGCCAAAAACCGAAGAAATTAAAAAACCGCTGTTTCCGGTTTTAACAGTTTCGGTTTTAAAAGTATGTATCTATATATGCTGGAAAGATAAATGATAATTTTAACATAATCACCCCTATCATGATTAACAAGTGGAATTTTTCTTCCACTCGAATGGAAAAATGCTATCGTGAATCTCCCGTGAAATTTTTTCCTCGATATCAGTACACGAGAATGTAAAAAGGGAATAATATTTGTAAAGCTTGAAAATTAATTGAAAAACGCACAAATTTAGATTTAATAACAAAAAGCACACAAATTTTAGGTTCTACATGAAATTTATAAATTTATTTAACTTTTAAAGTTGTACTCATGGAGGTGCTTCTGTTGATTTAGCTATTTTTTTAAAGAAGTTACCACTGGTGCACCATCATGAAATTTACTGTGTGTGAACGTGAACCAAAGAGATTCATACTCTATGGAAAAATGTGTTTTAGGGAATTATTGTTAAAAATCGCAAGCTTTACTTACTAATCTTGTCCTAAAAATAAATATTTATAACTTTTAATATCTAATTCGACGAAAAATATCGAAATTATTCGATGTAATAGTCCAGTTCGCCTGCAAAAATAAAGTGAACAAAACCACTAATTACTAATGAAAAACAGTTTGATTCAGATACGTATTTATTAAGTTAAACAGTTTCATACAGTTTCTGAATCAAACAGTTTCTCAGTAGAAATTAATGGTTACGTTTTTTTGGGCATATGGCACACAAGAAATGTCAGATGTAAACTTAGCCTTACAATTCATGTATTGCTTACCCACTCAAAATTTTAGTGTAGTTTTGCCCACTCTTTATTTTATATTGATATCCATGTGAATTGATATTCTCAAAAAACACAAAGATGTGAAAAAAGCAGGGACCGAAAATAACTGTTATTTTTTTATTTGAAATGAAAAGGGTACTGAAAAATGTGTTTTATTTGGTTTGGGATATTTTTAACCATTATCGTGAGAGATATTTTATTTTGGTTATTGTAACCAATTTAAGTGAGAAATATTTTTTTTTTTTTTTGGTAACGATTAACAATTATAGCAACCAAAAAAATTTTCGCAAGGGGTTATGCAGGACAAGAATGGGCTGTTTTATAAAAATATTTATCAATTTCATAAATATAGTGCTTGAAGTATTTAAACTAGTTATTTTGCCTTTTACTTTTCTTTTCGACAAAATTTCCAATTATGTTCAAATACATGGCGTTTTTCTTTAGCAAATTTCTACTCAAAACATTTGTTATATATTTATTTATTGCAAAAAATATAATAATTCGCAAGGGATTAAAATAATGAAAAATATATCAAAAAAAATGATTATATAGACCGCAAAAAGGCAATAACTCGAGAATAGGCTTACAACTTATAGTGAACTCGCGGTAATGTGAACTAATAAAAACCAAGGTTGTTCACATTATCGAATTTTTGAAACTTCTATAAACGTTAAGAAATTTTTTATAGCTATTCTACTCACACAAAAGTTATATAAATAATTTTATAAAATCAATTAAAATATTTGTAATATCAATTAAAAAATTAATTATATATTCACCTATAAACAATTTGGTAATATCAATTAAGTTTTTCCACTCAAGTTAATTAATACAATTAAAAGTTTAATTGAATCAATTAAATTCTTAATTGAAGACATCAAACAACATTGGTGAATACTTTTTGATGTGTATTTATTTGACGACACAGGAGCTAGGACGTGATTTTCGTAACAAAAATAATCAACACTATCACCAGCGTTGTCAACTTCAAATTTCAAAACGTGCCAAAATGGAGAAATATATGATATATTTGCTGAGAATTCGACATCATTATATAATCATCCTTATTCCAGTTGTCGTCATCGACGTCACTTTAACACAATACCAAAAAATTGGGGATTGTTCACTCGCTCTCGAGAAAAATTTTGCACAACTGACAATCTATTTCCGTTTCCTAAGGTCTAGAAAATAGCATAAACACGCCAATTGTTTTCGACAACGGCTGTACGAGCACCAATTTTTTGGTGTTGTGTTAAAGTGACAACTGGAATAAGCGTGAATATAACTTTATTAACAATTCAGTTTGTTTTGCATAACCAAGTAGCATAGCTACAACCGGGTGTCCTAGGACACCTCTTATTTTTTTTTATTTGTGGACAACATATTTAATAATATTCTGGAATACTTTTATTTTGAGCATTGTTTTATATTCAATATACAAAGCACTCACACATTTCCGTAAGAACCAATTAGTTAGTTTCCTTTGCAGCAATTTTATTTTGAGATAGTGGAGAAGGCAGTTAATATGCTTAGAATTTTTATAGCCCAGCGATATAAAGTAGACGAAGACTGTTTTCTACCCGATTTTCTAAAAACGAGTTTTTGTCAGTTATATCGACATGATTTACGCTTAATTTAGTAATTACGCTTATTTATCGCACTCTTACCTTAATTTTAATATTGCCGACTGTCAATGATTTTAATTTAAAAAAACTGGTTTTAATGTAAAATAAAAATCGTATATTTCAGCCTTCGGTATCTGTCATGGGAAATTGTCTGAAGATCTGCAGTTCAGATAACATATCATTATTGCGAGGAAGTGATAGCAATAACGGACAGGAACTAACATCAGAGCAAGAAAACACAGCTACTATATATTCGGTAATATAATTTGTTTTTTATGTTTTAATATTTTATATAAAACTACTCGATAACATACATATATATACATATGTACATATATACTCGTTCATATGTACATACGTACCACTGAGATTCGTGGTAAAATTCGTTTTAACAATTTTGGTACAATCGTTCACAACATTTGTTGCTTTAATGTTGTAAATTTCAAATTGTGATTAAAGTTAAAAACACTCATTTTAGTGTTGTTGCTGACTATGTGACCTTCCTACTAAAACATATGTTTTTACGTGTTGTTAAAACTGCAAAAAAAAACTTAAAATTGTGTGTATTTTATTTGTGATTTGTAACTTGTAGTTTTGAGAAACGGGCCACAGGGACCCGTTTGTCTTTTTATTTTTGGAGAAACATTTTGAGGTATATATGTGTACACATTATTACGTTTTTACCGTTTAAAAACGCAGTTAGCCGACTGTAATGTAAAGTAACTGCAACGTAGGAAACAGCTGAACCATTTTCATTACTTTTCACATAACAATATCGATCAGCTGTTTCCTACTGTTGCAGTTACTTTACATTACAGTAGGCTAACTGAGCCTTTAATCGTTGTTTACAGCAATGAGCTGAACTCTTATTAGAAAAATCTTTACAATAAACAACTGATAACTGACTGACTTTATGATAGATTGAACTGCCAACCACTGCAAGTCACCCTTTTTATACTTCACACAAGGCTTTCAGAATATGACAGCAACATCTACACAATCTCAGCAGCATATCCAACACTTACTTACCCTTTATAACTCATGAGCATAAAAATTAAAATTTTTGCAAAACAACGTATACTCATGTAAAAAACAAACATATCATATCGTATCACTTTTTTAAGCCAAATTACATGTGATAATTATTAATGAACAAATAACATCAAAGTTAGTTGTAAATATTTTGACAACACATAGTTGAACGGAACAGCCAGCCGTTTTCGAAGGCCGCTAAACCTTCATCATCAGCGTTCTTCTGTGTTGGTCCACTGTGTGTGTGGTGTCAGTTGATGTAGATTTCTGCCTTATGTACGAAACTTTCTTGCAAATGGAATATGTGAATTGTTTTGATTCATCGAATTTCAATTTGCTGAAAAGTGTTTTGTAATGAAAGCTCAAATTTACCATCTCTAATTTACAACAGTCTTACCATTGTCGTTTATTCTTTACTAATTATGTACATGTTAGTTAATTTATTTATTTTTTGTTCTACTTAAGACACACTTTTTTGGTTTGTTACTATTAAATATATTTATTTAATTTTTGCCACAGGCCCATGGCTATTAATTTTAGTTAATTTTTAATTATTATCTTTCGAACTTCATTTGTTTCTATATTTATTTTTTATTTTTTAAACGGGCTAAAGTTCGTATCACTTTTTTAAGCCAAATTACATGTGATAATTATTAATGAACAAATAACATTAAAGTTAGTTGTAAATATTCTGACAGCACATAGTTGAACGCAACAGCCAGCCGTTTTCGAAGGCTGGCTGTTTAAGAAAAAGTTATTTTAAAATTTTTATTTATGTTTTTAAGGATTTTGACATTCCTGTAACATTGAGACAAAAGTTCAAAAAAGGGTTAAACAGTATGAAATAATTTGAAGCAATTATTTTGTTTATTGTAGCACAAAGCGAAATTTGCAGCGTAATCCCTTTACGAGCCAAATCGGACAGTGCCCTATTTAATCCTGCCGTACTACCATTGGCGTAACATGTTGTGCTGGACTCTTATATGTCTTTTTGCTTGAAGAACATGTTCAAAATAGTTTCTCTTCTTTATACAGTACATATCAAATATAAGAAACTTAAAAAAGCCAGAGATTTCTTTCTTGTATGCGATTTTTTCTTATATGGAATTATCGGATATAAGAAAGATGGTTCTTATAAGCGTACGTACGTATATAAGAATTCTGTTTCTTATACGAATATATTCTCTTAAAGTAAAATGTTTCAATGAAAAGTAAGAAAAACATGTTTTAAAGAAAAAGATTTTCTTAAACAAAACAATTCAGTATTTAAAAAAAACAAAATTACTACTATATTTTAATTTTTGTTTTAATGGAAACTGCACTTTTTCTTTTTTATTGTTTATTGTTTATTATTGTTTTGACAACACGTGTATATGTACATACATACAGGCATGTTCTGTAAATCACAAGGTTTCAAATCACTTTGTGATTTTAAAATCCCAATTGTGATTTGATGGTGTTCTGAAAATCACAAAAGTTTTAACTTTTCGGTGTGATTTTAGCCTTTCAAAATCCACAAGAAAACAGCTGATGTTTTGTTTTGTAAATGCAAAATCACAAATGCAAATCACAAAGCAAATAACAACATTTCTTTCAAAAAAAGTGTCTTTAATTTTTTCATAATTTTATAAATTCTTTCATAGAAAATTATTCATTTTACTTTAAAAACAATAAAAAAAGATATTAAGTTATTCAATTAATTAATTTATTTCGAATTTCAAGATAAAGTGATTGAAAAAATAACCAAGTGATTTCAAATCGGCAGGCATTTAGCTGACCGGTTTAAAATCACAAAAATTCAAAAAGTTTTGTGTGCAGAACACCTTTCTTGTGATTTCAAATCACTTTCACAAAAAGTGATTTTCAGAATATGCCTAATACTATACAAATTTTCATGAAATTCGGAGTTGCCTACATACCTGCACTGAATATGTAATGTAATATTCAGTGTGGCCAACAATCTTAAGTACTTTCTTATATGAAACATTTTCAAATACATTTTGGTGTTTGACAAATATTTTTTATATCAGTGTTTTTCTTATTCGTGTTTTTCTTATATGAAGCAATTTTTACACTGAGAAGATGTAAAAATGCTCGGTGTTTTTGCTAATCTTTCTTATATGCGATCTTTTCTTATATGAGATGTGCTTATATTCCATATCTACTGTACTACGCTTTAAACTGAACTTGCATAATGCTTCTCCAATTTCAAGTCTGAAATCTGTTGAAGACATAAGTTTGCCTTTGATATTTACTGATGTTCCAACTCTACGATTTAGTAGACAACAATTTGCCATTGTTAGGTCCAATAAATCATAAAACATCCGAACTTGTCATATTTTGCTCCGTAGCTGTATTTTGTATCTTCCCATGTCGATTAGTTGTCGATTAGATTGGATGATTATATGTATGTCGGTTATACTCGCCAACA